>OY743183.1:49823465-50423465 GCA_963555705.1 Ligustrum vulgare | reverse complement strand
GAGAATATGGATAAGGATGTGGAAGAGATTAGAGGTACATAACAAAGGAATGGGAACAAAAAAGCTAAAAGGAAAGTAGTGGAAGGGCTTGAAAACTACTTTGCACTAAGAGCTACCCCTGGTTCTCAACCTAGTATTAAGAGTGTTAGCAGGTAAAGAAGTGTTCAAAAAACACATATGACATGGGTTAGGTGGTTTTATGATGCTTGTATTCCATTCAATGCTTTGCACTCACCATACTTTCAACAAGCATTAGTTGCTACTTTTGCAATTGGTCCTGGGTATAAAGGCCCATCATATGATGATATTATTAATTTATTACGAGATTGTAAGAAAGAATGTCAATTACTTGTTGATGGTTATAGAAAAAAATGGGCAACTAGTAGGTGTAAACTAATGGTAGATGGTTGGAGTGATCAAAAGCAAATAATATTGATTAATTTTTTAGTGTATTGCTCTTCTGGAATTATATTTATCAAATCTGTTGATGCATCTGATGTTGTGAAAAATGCTCAAACATTGTGTGATTTGTTCAGTGAGATTATGGAGTGGGTTGGGCCACAAAATGTAGTACATATGGTTACTGATAATGCAACGAACTACGTAGCTGGAAGTAAATTGTTGTATCAGAAGTATGATAACATTTTTTGGTCCCCTTATGCTGCACATTGTTTAAATCTTGTACTGAAAGATATTGGTAGCATGCATCATGTGAATTCTCTTGCATTACGTGCATCAAAGATTACAATATTTGTGTACAATCATACCATTTTCTTGTCATGATTGAGAAAAAGACCCGAATGGAAGGAGATTGTATGTCAGGCAACCACTCGTTTTGCCACTGTCTTCATTACGTTGAAAAATATCTATGAGCACAAGCAGGTACTTCAATGTTTGGTGACAAGTAGACATTTCACAAGTCACAGACTTTCAAAAAATGCAAAAGGGAAACTAGTAAACTCTATCATCTTAGATAACAAATTTTGGGAGGATTTTCTTGATGGTTGTGAAAATTGTGGCACCGCTTATCAGATTGCTAAGCATTGTAAATGCAGATGAAAAACCTTCCTTAGGATACGTTTATGACAGAATGTATAGGACAGAAAAGACAATTAAGAGAATATTTTTTAATAAGGAAAGATTGTACAAGCCTTATGTTGACATAATTGAGGAGAGATGAAATAAGCGTCTTAGGCATGATATACATGTAGCTGCATACTTTCTTAATCCCGCTTTCATTTACGAAGAAGATTTTTTTCAAAAAGTAGAAGTTATGAATGGTTCCCTCAATCTGCTTGAGATTCAAGTATTTGTTATGAGCAACAAGTAATGAGGGGAATAAGGATATATCAAGAATGTCTAGAGAGCTTCAGTAGATCATCTGCCGTAAAGGCTTGCAAAAATTTGCGACCTAGTAAGTAATGGAATTTTTGCTCATGTTATTTCTAATTTTTCTTTACTTTCTATTGATTCAAGATTAATTTAATGCATAGAGGAATGGTGAAAATTATTTGGGACAAGCGCTCCTAATTTGCAAAAGATAGACATTCGAATCCTTAGTCAACCATCTTTTGTATCAGGATGTGAAAAAAATTGGAGTGTATTTGAGCGCATTCACACCCAAAAAAAGAAATAGATTGGAACATCAAAGGCTAAATGATCTTGTCTACATTGCTTATAATTTGTGATTGCAAAATAGGTAAACCATCTCTTTATCTCTTAAATAAATTTTAATGATTTGTTAATTGAAAATGTTCTAGTTAAATTATTATTTTTTTAACCTTACAGAATTCATTATAAGAAGAGAAGATATGATACAATTGATTATGAGTGAATTGACAAGACGGACTATTGGATTGAAGAAGAAACACCGCCTCAAGAACTTGATTATGAAGAGTTGGGTGATGCAATTTATGAAGATAATGCCATACCCAATGTTGATAATCATTATCATGTCAACAACGCTTAAATTCAAAGTTTGTATCCATAATTATCTTCTTCATTTGATTTTACTTATTCATATGCAAGTGATGCATTCAACTAATTTAGTAATTTATTGATTTTTATCGTGTTTTTTTGTTAGATGATAATGAAAATATTGAAGAACTTCATACTCACGACATGGATGATTTAGATTCCCTGGATATCATTCGTCGTTTTGGTGGTTCAAGTGATGTTAAGACGCCGCAAAGTTCAGGCTTATAGATGAGATTGATTCAGATGATAATTGCTCATGATTTGTTTCTTTCACAATGTGTGCCATTTGTTGTATTTTTTCCTTTGGTTGTGCCATTGTACCAAGATAATTTTTCGAAATTTGAACATGTGATCGTGTTTATCTTGGATTTAATTTTAGTATGTTTTGTTTCTTAACAATTTGAATTAGCTTTTGTGTATGACTTTGTCTTTAAATAAGTGAATATTAGTTTATATATGTAAAATATATTGTTATTTGGGAAATTTTGTGATTTTTGAAATAATTACTAGATTTTTTTAATTGAAATCGGTTCGACTCGATTCAACCTTCAGACCCTTGACCTCGTAACCTTTTCGAATCGAACCGATTTTCGATTTTCTGAACAATGACAAAAACACGATCCCAAACATGGGCTAAGAAGAAACCTCTCAAATCTCAAAATTTTAAAAAGCGTAATCAGAATGACCTTTTTGAATGGCTTCTCATGAGGTCTTACTCATTATTAGATGAAGACCGCTTAACGAAATTAACCCACTTGGTCCCTACTTGGGGATGTCAAAAAAACCCGAACGACCCGAAACTCGGAGGACTCGAAACGACTCGCCCCATCGGGTCCGCGGGGCGGGTTGGGGGTGGGTTTTCCGCCCCGAACAGCATTTCGGGGCGGGTTCGGGCGGACCCGAGAATTTTTTTTTTTTAAATATATAATATATATATATAATGAGAAATTAAAAATAAATTTAATGATGTCTAGAAGAATTGAACCTTGGTGGGATTTAAAGGTATGAGAATACATAATCACTATATCATTATATTGTTTATTGATTTTTTTTTCCCTTCAAATATATATATATATATATATATATTATGTTTAAAGTTCAAACTTAAAAACTCTAACTACTTCGACTCCTAAGGTGGTGTTCTGTTTGTATTTTATTTTGTATTTTCATTTTCGAAAATGTTTTTGTGTTTTGTGTTTTCATTTTTGTTTTCAAATTTGCTGAAAACGCGTTTGGTTTGTCATTTCTGAAAACTGTTTTTGAAAATGAAAAGCTGGAAAACACGTTCTGTTTGAAATTTTACAGAACACTATTTAAACTATTTTTAATTAATTTGCTTGCAGAATACTACTAACTCCAACTCAAATTTCCTTTCACAATACACTAAAAATATGGTTACATGCAACACACTAATGTGAGCATTAAGAGTCTATATTAACAAAGCTTGGTCAGGTTCGGGACTTGAGAAAGCTCTACTTCTATTAAAATCCAGAAAATACAAGTTCTTTCAAAACTACCAGAGTCCATTTATCATTGCATTTTTTGAAATATAACAACAAGAATTCTCATTTAATTTTTTTTGTAATGTTGATATTGAATTCAATAAAACTTTATTTAAACTAAGTTTCAAGTTAGGATAATTCTCAAAAAAAAAAAAAAAAATTCTTTATTTAGGCTTAGTTCCAAGTTAGGATAATTCTAAAAAAAATAATTAAAAAATAAAAAAAATAAAAACTTTATATTAAGCTTAGTTCTAAATTAAGATAATTCTAAAAAAAAAAAAAAAAAAAATTCCCAAAACGCGTGGACATTTTTTGTCGAAATATACACAAAACGCTCAAAATGATGTTTCGGGCGTTTTCCGTTTTGTATACAATTTTTTTTTGTTTTCCAAAATGCGTTTTCGAAAGTGGTAAAGAGAACGCGTTTTTAACGTTTTCAAAAAAAAAAAAAACATAAAACGACCTCAAAACAGCAAAGAAACGGGGGCTAAGTTTTTCAGCTAAAATTTTGTTACAAAAAAAAAAAAAAAAAAATAAATAAATAAATAAAATAAAATTCCGGTCATTTGATGGGGCGGGATGTCGCCCCGCCTTGACCCGCAACCCGCCCCGCGAACTGTCGTGGGGCAGGACGGGTCGGGACGAGGTATGTCCATTTCGAGGGGACGGGTCGATCCGCCTCAAACCCAACCCATTGCCATTCCTATCCCACTCTCTTCATCAAGATTTCCTCTGCAATTCGGAACTCCCCCCTCCCTTTTTCCCCCTCCCTTCTGCCAAATCCTCTTCTCTCTCAACAATTAAAAATGGCGCAACTAGCTCGAAACGCCAACCGCATAATCTCTCAAACGACGTCGTATCACTATAGGTCCGGCCTCGCTTCAATCCATACTACCATTCCTGCTCTCCAATCCTCTACTTCCACCCCGGCGCCGTATGCGCGGGCTCCACCGCCGTCGACCTCTTCCCCGCCCGGCCTCTCCAAGACGGCGGAGTTTGTAATCTCCAAGGTTGACGATCTGATGAACTGGGCCCGCCGCGGCTCCATCTGGCCCATGACCTTTGGGTTGGCCTGCTGCGCCGTGGAGATGATGCACACCGGGGCTGCTCGCTACGATTTGGATCGTTTTGGGATCATTTTTAGGCCTAGCCCACGCCAGTCCGATTGCATGATTGTTGCCGGAACTCTTACTAACAAGATGGCTCCTGCTCTCCGCAAGTAAGTCTTTCGTTTGATTTACCTTTTTATATTTCATTTTTATGTCTTGACAATTGGGACTATATGTATTCAGTTCACAAATTTATTGGGCGATGGGTCACTTGTAATTGTTGAATTTGAGTATTTAGGGTTTTGACAATTTAGTTTCGTATCACCAAATTAGGTTTTTGATTCTTGTGTATATTTTGCATTACTCTGTTGGTGATTTGGCATTGAAATGTTGAATTGATAGGTTTCAAGGCATTGTCTCGAGGAATTTAGGGTGTCTAATTGTTTATTGTCTTTTGGTGGATGAGGCTTCTGAATTTCTGTTTGTGGGTTTAATTTCCCTGAAGGATATTTGGCCCTGATGTTATTCCACCAATTGCAGGAAGAAGAAAAATCCCTTGCAGTTTAATAGAAAAAATATGCAGTTTAGTGATTTAGTATTAGAATTGAATTGATAGGTTTCAAGGAACTGTCTTTAGGTATTAAGTCGGGTTAATTGTTAATTGTCTATTTATGGATGGGGCTTCTGAATGTTTGTTTCTGTGTTTATTTTACGTGGCCCTGATGTCATTCAACCTGCTACAGGAAGAAGAAAAATCCCCCGAAATTTAATAGAAATATATATACATACAGTTATACAAGTATTGAAAAGCAATACTGGTGGGAAAAACATGTTGATATGACGTAGTGAATCTTCAGCAATATTAAGCAGTGCGTTTTGAGAGTAATTCATTCATATAGACTATTGTACATACTGTTCAAGGATGCAGCCATGGGAGGATAAATGAAGCAAGAATCCATCCTTGATTTCCTAGAACAACCTCTTCAGTAGGACCGCCAGTGTATTGTTATAAAGCCATCTAGACTAATAATTGCAGATCAAGATGTATGTCTCACACAGATCTCATACAACATTTATCATTCTGCATTTTTAACCTGTGTCTTGTCAGTAAGCACCAATTAACCATTTTTTTCTTTTCACTAGTAGCATGCAAAACCCGACTCAGACTGTTACATTTATCACTTTATATGTGAGAATGCAAGGTGCTTCACATCTTTCAGTAATAATTTTAATGAGTTATAGTAAATATTAGAATAATCTTTGTAAGCCTCTGTATAACGCACACAAAAAGTCTTGAAGTTGTTGCTCTGGTTTTTTTATTGGATAACTGTTAAAAATAACACCACGTGATCTTTCAAAAATGCCTACAGAATAAATATGAGAATTATTTTGTTTAATCAAAGTGAGAAATATGCAGGCATAACTATTTGCATTGAGACTCCGAAAATTATCCTACTTAGTTCAATGACAATTTTTGTTTTCTTACTTATTAGTTGTTGTGCTGACCAACTATTGTATGTGATGCAAAACAGTGGAAATTACCTCGGGAATCAAACCTTCACTTTACTCCGCATTTGTTATTAATTCATTGCAACCATGTGCCATATTTTATTGTAATTTGTCCATATCCTGGAATTCTGATATGATACTACTGCCACCTGTTCGCTAACCGCAAGTGTACGAATCACGCAAGTAATAAAGTGGACGTGAGTCCGAATATTGTTCCCACAAGGATTGTGCAATTTACTATTTCTTAACTGGAACTATGAAAAGCTTTGGTTTTGATGATTTTATTTTGAAAAATAGATTAAAGATCAAACTAAAGAAACGATGGAAATTTGATTTAAAACTTATGAAAACAAGCGCGTTAGAATTATGAATTCATTTTGACTCTATCATTCATATTTTAACTAAATTATTTAAATACAATTCATGGGTTTTGAAAATCCATATTCCAAATATTGTTAAAACTCCCCTTCGGACAAGAATTAACATCTTTTTCTATACACGACCCTACTATATTTCTATGACAAATCCGAATGTTTATAAAAGCATTACAAGATTTGTGAATACTATCCCCTATCGGACTTTGTGGCAAATGAAACAAGTCTAATGAAATTCTAATCTTTCGAACTTAAGAAATCATAACATCAATTAAATAATAGTTAGCCAGAAAATCATATGATAATAAATGCACGAATCAATTGTTCAAAACCATAAATTGCATGAAATAAATAATAGATTAAAACATGAATTCAAGAATTCAAAACTTCATCACAATTGTAACATTACAAACCTAGCCTAGAAACATAATAGAAAATAAATAATGAAAGTTATGAAAATATATAACTCTATTCATCTCATTGCAATTGTATCTTCAATCTTGATCTTGGTGTGACATGGATCCCCAAGCAATTTGACAACATTTTGGTAAGAATTGAGCAAGTTGGGAACCCCTAATGTGTTTCTGCTGTTCCTTATTTGTAGAAGTCGAAAAGTTGCTAAAAATTACATCCTAATTGGCTTTTAAAAGAGTTCCAATCGAATAAGGAAAGTTACCTTCGCGGGAGATCTTTTTGTCACTTCACAGCATTTGGTATTTTATCATATATCTTTCTATTCCCTTATCCAATTGAGATGATTCAAAGTGCGTTAGAAAAATAACTTAAAATGGCTACAATTCTTCCTGAAATATGATTTTCCTAATTTGATTGTTTATTGCCCCGAAATTAGGTCTCAAAGTCTGACTAAAAATCTGCCCGAAAATCTTTTGTGATTGAAATCAATTTATGGTAATATTCTTATAAAATTTCATTCCTTTTTGACTTCTAATTGCATCCAATTGACTCCTAGAAATCTTCAAGTATCGTATCGTGGTCCGAATCAACCACTGAATATTTGCACTTTGGTCCTTCAACTTCCGATTGATGAAATTAAGTTCCTAAACTTCTGATTTCTTCTTCAATTTTTCTTCCAATTGGCCATTTGATTCACTTCATCAACTCTCCATTTTTACACTTTGGTACTTTTATCATCCAATTAACTCGATTTTGCTCCATTTTCTTTGTTTTCTCGACTTTGAGATACTTTCTTAAATATAAACAAATAATAACAAAAGCAAATATTATCAAACGAATATATAAAATCCTATTTTTAGGATAGAAATAAGTGTATAAAATACACTTATCACCACCCCCGCCCCAATACTTCAAAAACAAATCTTTGTCAGCGTCGGTCTTCCTCCAATTCTGTACCTGGTGTGATGGAATTAAGAAGTCTTACATTATATTCTATAATTTTGGATAACACAGAATTTAATAGGGGGAGTCACTTTTCTTAATAATAAAATGCCCAATATTTGCCATCCTTCCACTCGGGGTTATCTTGTCATTCTGAATTGTTAATTAGGTCTCCTCCACCAAATGGATAGAGCATCTTGCACTCAAACTTGTTTGGCCCCTTAGTTACCACTAGTGGTACCACTCAGTCAATTTCGTTCTACTTAAAACTTGTTTGGTAATTTAAGGAAAAAAAGGTTTTGGGGGAATTTGTAATTGAAAAATAGCTAAAAAGTGATGGGTCCTATAGAAATGTACGGTTGAAAATAAATTGAGGGAAATGGTTGAAAAACTTTGGGGAGCAAAAAGGGATGGAAAATCATTCTCGTGTTAGCATCTCAAGCTTTTAGATTTGCTATGTGACGCATGATGCGTATAACTTTTTAACGATCACGGGAAAGAATTGAAAGAAAGGGGTCCAAGAAGACAAGAATTGAAGGCAGAGAGGAAATCAATTTTTATTCATACTGTCAGGTTGAGAATTACAAAAAAATAAGTCCCTTTGTTTATGGGAAAAAAACAAAGAAGAAATTGAAAAAGAAAACAAATTCCTAATAAATTATAATTCTATCATGATATCCCCAACTGAGAAAACTCGACTCTGACGAGTTATGATGGAAACTCATACTCTAAGGAGGTCTATCTTTTATCTTCACCAAATGCATGTATTTAACCTTGAACAACATTATTTGGTGGAATCATACGAAAGACAGACGGTCTAAATAACGAAACTGATCACTTGATGAAAGATGAAATTGGGAAACATCGAAATATTCAACTGGTTGACTAAAAAATGATGAGCCAATGTCATATGTTAGTAATGAGTAGGCAGCAACCTAATATCAATAGGAAAAGTATGCAACCTAACAATGGCCTTAGAGAATAATGTTGCAACATGGGAAGTATCATGCAGTTGGGGTACTACCAAAATTAAAGTCATGTGAAGGTTTAGGAGATGTCAATTTTGGTACTAGGTCGATATCACATGGAATGCTTCATTTTGGTGTCAATGTTATAGGTAATTCCTTAACTATGTCAGTGTTAAGTGTATCGACTACGGGTGTGATCATGATATGGGACACAATACACTGTTCAGATTCTTAGCTTCTATGCAAAAGGAGGAAATAACTTCACTGTACTCATCTAAATGAATCCCTAAAGATTTTATGGATTTTGATAAGGTTTGATCATGTTAGCCAATGTTGTTAAACCCGGGCCGGGGGGACGCGGAAACTCGCGACCCGGCCCAAAAATCGGTTCGGGTCTCGTTAAAAACCCAGTCGGATCAAACCTAATCAATGACTCGATTTGACTAGGGAAACCTAGCCAACCCGGACCCGGTTTTATATATTTTTTATTTTTTTTATTTTTTTAATATTAATTAATGCCTGGGTCGACCCCGAGTCGACTCCGGGTTGACCCTCTGACCCTTGACCCAGTCTCTCGGCCGGGTCGATATCCGGATCGGGTCTGAAAACATTGGTGTCAGCACAATTTTCAAGAAATCTATCAACCACATTAAATGCAATAGGAAAAACCTCTTTATAGTTCTTTTTCATACTAACCAAAAGAAGGGTAATTAAGTCTAGAGGGATGTTATCATTTTCTTCTAATATCAGGGTCATAAATGTCTCGATGAATGTGAAGATATTTTCTAAGTGAGCCCGTTTGGTAATAGGAAAAATTTCACTTCAACATTTCAAACTCAATCTCAACCATCCATTCTTAGTTAAGCTCACAGTTTCTGACTTTTCAAACTTTTTTAAACCACATTCATTTAAAATAAAAAAAAAAAAAACTTTTCTATTCCCATAGGTTGAAAGGGTGAAATCCAAACCCACAAAAACCAAAACTTTTCACTACCAAACAAGCTCTGAATTTCTCTTAAGGCTAAAAGAAAATGTTGGAACATGTCAATTATCATATGCTCACAGTCTAGATTCAACATGATGATGTAGAGTGTCTCACATTAGCCAGTCTCTAGTATCCGAACCCCCTTAACATATAAGTTGGTATGTGTCAGTGAGAGGTGCAGATGGTGAAATAATTAAAGGAAATATGTCATACATTGTCTCATCACAATAAGGAGCATCAGGTGCCGTAATACGAAATATTTCACTAAGGCAAGAAGCAACTTCTGCTTTTATAGCAAAATTTGAGTACTTTAATAGTTCATTGGAGACTAATGCTAGGATAAGTGTAGAAAGATATGAGAGTCTGGTAGTGTTGGCAACAGGACGGATCGAGCCCCGATCCGCCCCGCCTCGAATTTTTTGTATTCGGATCCGCCCTGCAATCCGTCAAAATTCGGGGCGGGGAGAATCTGCCCCCGATCCTCCGGTCGATCCGTTGACAAATTTTTTATTTATTTTTTAAATATAATTTAAACTAAATCTTTAAAAAAAATTAATTAATTTTCTATTAAATTTTATATTTTAAATTTAAACGGGGTGGATCGGTGCCGATCCGCCCTGCCCTACCTCGATCCACGGATCGGTGGAGCAGATTGCATTTTTTTGCCATCTCTAGAGTCTGGACACAGAAGGTGATTAATCCACTTGTAAAAGCAAATCATCAGTATGTTGGAGTACATATAGGAGTTAATTTCCAGGCAACGAAGTTTGAAGAAGTTTTTCCCCATTTGTCAACAATTGAACTACTAACTTTTGATATTCATGCAAAAACAAATTTTATTTAGTTTTTAATTTAAAGGAAAACAAAACTTTTTTTTTTTAATTTAAAATTGACAAGCCAATATACTAAAATAAAATATGCTTCCAACATAAAAGAAATTGTTACCTCATGAAACTCAAAAGAATCAAACAATGTCTCAATTATGATTTTCAAATCGGCACGACAATGATGGAAGAGTAGCAATTGAATTTCATGAACAATTGCTCATTTAACTGTAACAAAGTACGGGTCCTACAGAATGTTAGAATACTTTTTTTTTAAACTATTATGATAATTTTGCAAATTGAAGTGAAAACAAGAGCAAGACCAATGGATAAAAACTAAAACATGGGAAATGAAGCAGAAACCAAACCAAAGCAGAAAACTGAAGTTGATGCGATAAAGGAATCTCCAACAAATGAATAAGAGAGAACAAGCAGAGGTTTGTATTGGTGGTGTGGTAGACTATTGTCGAGAATCAACCCAAATCAATGCAGGAAAACGGTGGAGCAGTAGTTTGATTTGCTGTAGATATTTAAGGTGATGTGGCGACAGACTTGAACACGGTTGACGACTATTGACTAGTTTTGGGGCACTGCAATGGGTGAGGACAAAGAAATTGAGGTGGTGTGTGTATGTTTATGTCGATTTGTGGATGAGGGGCGGTAGGAGTCTTCGTGGAATGTAAGATGGGGACGACGAGATGATGTTGATTGGGTGTAGTGAATTGGGGTTTGTGGTGGTTGTAGCGTGGTGTGAGGAAGGTGCTGAACTGGCGGAGATCAAGAGAATTTGGATTTGAAGAAATCGGTGTTGGATAGGGATGGAAAAAAACCCGAAGGACCCGAAATGACCCACCCCGTCAGGTCCGCTGGGCGGGTTTTTCGCCCCGCCCCGCCCTGCCCTGCCCCGCCCCGTGACCCAGTAATTTTTTTTAAATATTGAAATGAGAAACTAAAATAAATTTGATGAAGTCCAGAAGAATTGAACCTTGGTGGAATTTAGGGATATGAGAATATACAACCACTAAACCATTATATTGTTTATTGATTTTTTTTCCTTCAAATATATACATATTATCTTTAAAATTCAAACTTAAAAACTCTAACTAGTTCGACGCCTAAGTTTTTCACGTAAAATTTCATTACTAAATTATTAAAAAAAAAAAAAAAATATATATATATATATATATATTTTAGGGTTATTAGCGGGGAGGGAGGTCTCCCCGCCCCGAGACCCACCCCGACCCATGAACAGTCGCGGGGCGGGGTTATGAGTTTTCGGGTTCCCCCCGCCCCGAACCCGACCCATTGCCATCTCTAGTGTTGAATTTTGTTGGGTTGGGTTGGGTGGTTGATGATCGGAGATGAGTTGTGGAGTGGCATGACGGTAGGCACTGCTAGTGTGGGTGTATCAACGATAGATGTGGTGGGAGGGTGGTATATGCGGTGGCGATTGTGGTGGTATTGGGGGATTGGAGGGGATGTTCAGCGGCGAGAGGTGGACGGTGGCAGTGTGAAAATACCCATCTTTCCAAAATTATTTTTTTCAAATTTCATTCTCAACTAAACATTCTTCGAAAAAATAATTTTACACAACCTGAAGACCTTTCTCAACTTTTTAACAACATTCTTCGAAAAGTCACTATTCCAAAATCTATTAATCCAAATAATGGGTCTCAAACAAGGGCTCTATTTTAAAATCACAATTAAGCTATAACTCTATTCAATATTTATTTCTATCTGTATCTCCATCACTATGTCTTCCAATGGAATTTGAGTTTAAGCTCATTAATGCAATGTCCAACCTTCTAATTCATATTCATTCACGAGGCCGTTATTTTTGCAAAGATCTTTTTCAAGTCATTAAAATGGTTGTTGCTGCAATACATTATGATGTGGAAGTCGATGGACATGTAGTGTGATGTTGGGATGATATCACTTTTCTCTTTTTCTTCCTCTGAAGTGGGTTTTCCTTGATATTAGTCGGGGTTAACTAGACCTGAAGTAATTTCTCCAATATTGTTGGAGACAATTCGCTCAATGCAGATAATTAATGCAACTTTCTATTTCTTTAATGGAAGAGTTGTAGGTTAATCTTATCCTTACTAGTATTCGCACCCGTGCGTTGCACGGAACAAAAAAAAAAAAAAAAAAATTATAATTATTAATTAATGAATAACTAACTAAATATATTCAATAATTAATGAAAATGTGAGAAATATATAACAAAAACAATTAAATTCATATAATATGAGAAAGAATATGAAGAAACAAAAAAGTATTCAATAGCAAAATACAATGTAAATTAAAAAAACTTCTTTAAAAATAATAATTGTGGTTCATAAATTTTAAACAATTACGATTCATGGTCATTGCATACAATACAATTAAAAAGAAATGTATATTATAGGAGAATATATGGTTAAAAAGTAGAGATATTTTTTTATATCATGTATAGAATACAATTTTAATAAAATATAGTTAAAAACGAATTTTAAAAACTGAGATGTGAATTAATGAATGCCAAACATAATTCAAAGAATGATCATAGGAAAAAAATGTTTTCCCAAAGAATGAATAGACATAATTTCTTTATTGGACTTTATTATATCAATCCTTAAAATTTAGGATATTAAAACTTTCCAATTAGATCGTGCAGAACATCAATCAATACATGAAAAGGAATTGCACGTGTATTAAATTTATTTATGGGAAATGACAATATTTTTTATTTCTTGCGTTAATGTTGCTCAACTTTACAAATAATATTTTTGTAGATATTTTTAGTAATGTCAAAATATAATAATGATAAAATAAAAAATAAAATCTATTTCACAGAAGGAAATTTTTTTTTTTTTTTTTTTACATTCTTGAATGTTACATAATTTGTTCTTGAAATTCATATAAAAATGATCCAACTAATGAATCAATGTATTATAGAATTGATTAAACAATTTGTTAGTACCAATGCATTGATTTTCGTATAGTGGGGAATGAGTATCAATGCAATGGTACTGATATAATTGATATTTAATGATCTTAAGTCAAACAAATGAATTTCATATTTTGACCGAAAAAAAGAAAAAATGATGTCAACAGTTTTGGCGGGAAAACTTGGGCCAACTATCTTGTTATTATATATATTAAGATTAAGATTAAGATAAGATTTGTTGGCTTTCAAATGGATTCAGCCTCCATAGGAAAAACTACTCTAAGCAAGGAATTTCTTGTCATTTCAGGTGTTAATTTAACTGCAAACATGATACAAGTTTGTTGGATTGAGGACTTGGATAATTGACAGGTTGAGAATTATAATATTTTCAGGGCAAATAAGTAGCCTTTGGCACCTAATTAATGCAAGTTTCTATTTCCTTAATGGAGGAGTTGTAGGTTAATCTGTTATCCTTGTTGGTTAGCTGTCGTAATGGATTCAGACTCCATAGGACTAAGCAAGGAATTTCTTGTCATTTCAGGTGTTAATCTAACTGCAAACATGATACAAGTTTGCTGGATGAAGGACTCGGATAATAGAAAGGTTGCAGAATTATAATATTTTCAGGGGAAATAATCAGTCCAACTTTTTCTTCTAGTTGATTAAACTGTGCTAGTTATCTGCATAGAACCATTGGCCTTTTACCCGGTCAACAGGCCAACGCCTTGCATGTTGTGGGAATTTGATTTTTTGCATTTATCACTTTTATTACATGATGGTATGGATCGTGCTGATTTTATTTTGAGTAACTAGTTCAAAATGAATGGTTAGACTTGTCAAAATTATCTTACAGGGTGTATGATCAAATGCCTGAGCCGAGGTGGGTCATCTCTATGGGAAGCTGTGCAAACGGTGGTGGCTATTACCACTACTCGTATTCTGTTGTAAGAGGTTGTGACAGGATCGTCCCAGTCGACATATATGTTCCTGGTTGCCCGCCCACCGCAGAGGCCCTTCTTTATGGCCTTCTCCAGCTGCAGAAGAAGATTAACAGGCGCAAGGATTTTCTCCATTGGTGGATTAAGTGAAAACATTTACTGCTTTGGCTGCATGTTTGTGGGAAATAAATTAAAACTATGATATTTTGGCCCATGGCTTCCACAATAATTCAGACTATTACGTGCATGAACCTGTTTTATGTTCTTGTATTTTAACAGCTAGTGATTTTGTTTTGAGTATGGATTTAATGAGAATCATCGATATTTGGGTCCATTTTTTCATTGATTTGATCGTTTTCTTAAGCCTACACTTTTTAATGCAATCATTATAACTTGTAAACAATACAATTTTTTAAATCACTTTTTAATTATACATTTTTTTCTTTCTTTTGACAACATATTTTACCTTAAATACATAAATAGATCAATTATACTATTCTCCAAGCTTCTCTGTCATACGAGGGAGACGAATAATATCACATGCTCGTGTAACATTCAATCTTCTTTATCAAAATACACGTTAAATACATGGATGTCATCATGTCAAGATGGGTTGGTCAAGGCCCTCAAAATCAGTTGGTAATGACTCAAAAATAGCTATGAACCGTTAGGAGGTGCACACCATCATGGACCAACGAACTGTTGATCCATAAAAAAATATAATTAAAACAATAGCCATTCAACAAACATTTTAAAGATTATCAATCATTGTAGTTTATCATTACATGAAGATGAAGTAGATAAGTTATCCACCGTTTGGTAAATTATTTATATACAAATTTCTAAATAAAATATTTTTCACAAATCACTTTTTAATTGCACACAATTTTTCAAACGATTTTTCAACCACATATTTTACCTTTAAAAATCACATTCTTTGTTTATAAACAATTTTTTTTTTACCAAACAGAGACTTAGATATCTTATGATGGTGGGAATTAAATGAGTGATCATATCCAGTATTATCAGAATCGTACCTGTGATTCTTAGGGTCCAAGACAAAAAATATATTTTGAAAAAATTGGGCCCTTATTTATCATAGGGAGACCTGCACGGGAGTTCAAGGGCGCTAATTTTTTTAGAAAAGAATTAAAAAAATAATGAGAAAACCCAAATTCTCAAAACACAAATTTACTAAACAATATGCAACACGTTATAAAAATTGCAAAAAAAAATAAAAAATAGTAAGCATCAGATGTATTAACAAACGTAAACACAAATAACAAAATATGATATTTTGAATATATATTACATCAGCTAACAGTGTCAAAAATATTCAAAATAATTACTTAAATACTGCTCGTCTAGCTGTTTTAGAGGCAAAAATATTTATCAAATCTGTGTAGTCAGGTTGTTCAGCAATTTCTTTTTCAATTGACAACATAGCCAATCCATTCAGTCTATTTTGTGACATAATTGATCGAAGATAACTCTTGATCAACTTCAACTTGGAGAAACTCCTTTCAGCTGATGCAACTGTAACTGGTATGGTTAGAAGAATCTTGTAAGCAATACAAGCATTTGAAAAACAACCATTCATCTTCATTAAGAAACATAGCACATCAGTTGCACTTTTTTGTTCATTAGATAGAAAGAACCTCAAGGAAACCAGCTCCGAGCACAAATCATCTCCATTAATGTCTGAATGTCCATTATAACTTAAAGATTGCTCAAGATTCTCCCAGGACTTCAACAAACTATTACAAGGTTCACGCTTTAACTTCTCCAAATTGAATAGAAATCCAAAAGTTTGTTCATATTCTTTAAATTGTTCAAATCGAGCTTGAAGAGAAGATCGAGCCACATCAATTATGAAGAGAAAGTAATCAACTCTAAAAGCTTCTTCAAGTGTTTGTTGTACTTCATCACTCCCAATGACTTCATCAAAATGTTTCTTTCTCCGAATGACACGTTTTTCTTGAAATGTAGCTTCAATCCCCATTTCACTTGCCATTTTTTTAGCTTCATCCATGGCACAATCAAACCCAAATGTTCTATAGTCATCAAGAAACTCAAGAAGTCTTTGCAATAGATTGATGGCCACTTCAATATCCATGTTTTTAGCCTGAAGAAACTTGCTCACATTGTTGATTGCATGCAACAAACTATACCAAATTTCCAGTCCTAGCAAGAACTCAAAATTCCCAAGTTCATATGTTGCTAAGCCCTCAACTTCACTCTATGTCTTGGGATCTTCAGTTGTATTAGCCAATTCAAGTAACGCATCTCTTATATGTACAGTTTGCTTCTTGATAGCCTTTACACTGTCAACATGGCTTTCCCAGCGTGTTTGCGACAATGGCTTAAGGGTCAGACCATCCACATTATCTTTGGAAATTTTCCAACGTTTAGGTGAAGATGAGAACAATGTATAGATACGCTGAACTGTTCCAAAGAAGTTTCTATCCTTTCTACAACAACTCGCCATATAACATAGTGCCAGATTAAGACTGTGACATCCACATGGAGTGTAGAAAGCTCTGGGATTCAATTCAAGTAGTCTTCTTTGTACTCCTTTATGCCGCCCGCTCATGTTTGATCCATTATCGTACCCCTGCCCTCTTATATCATCAACGTCAATCCCAAGTCTTTTTAACTCATTAATAAGCTCGATCGACAGTCCTAGTCCAGATGTATCATCTACCTTCAAGAATCCAACCCAAAACTCTTCCACCTTTGGTAAGTTCATTGAAACATCTACACATTGTAGTACAAGTGACATTTGTTCCTCGTGACTTGCATCTGGCGTACAATCAAGAATGACTGAGTAATATTTTGTGTTCTTAACCTTTTTCAGAATTGCATTTCTAAGGCTATCGACTATCAACAAGCCTACAAAATTAACAATGTCGCATTTTATAATCAAAGTTGTAAATATCTTATATAGCAAATCAATGTGGCCAAATCAACGATCTGCAAAAGATTAAAAAAAATTATATAGCAAAACAGAAAGTGAACTGTGAACCTTAAATGTGGCCCGACATTCCCAAGTAGTAAACAATTGAAAAGTTTATAATTTTCGTGACATCTATCTGACTATCTCGTGCCTTTCAGGTTCTCATTCCCTATATTGCAATACATGGACAACTGTTAAAAGAATAACCCATAAACATGGTGTTTACCAAAAATAGAGATGTAAAGAAAATGAACGGCTGTAATTCATTCACCCATAGAAAACGATTAAAGATTAATTTTGTTAAGTGTATTTTTATACACTTTTTATACCTTTAAATTAGCATATTTTGGAACATCTTGAGCAAATATCTACTAATTTATGCATATTTTGTGTTTAAGTAGGTTAATATCCAAGTTTGAGGCCAAAAATCACAAAAGAAGTGCAAATTACGCTGAAATTGGAAGTTTGGGGGACCATTTTGTCACCTTCGGGAAGTTTTGGACAAACCACGCAATTAACCAAGGGACCAAGCAGATGGAAAAGCTGGAAACAAGGCTGGAAAGTGACGACAAGGCTGGAAAGACAGGAAAGCATGGCAAGTGGAGAAAAAATGATGGGAAGAAAGGCTGGAAAGGTGAAAGGGAGAAAAACGAGGTGCAGGCTGTTGCTGAGAGAAAAATAATACACATATACATATACACAGCTGGAGACGGGAGAAAAAAGGAGGGAGGAGGAACAAAAGGGAGTTGCTGGTGACAGCAGCAATTACTGGTTCCGGAACTGATCTGCATGGGGGCTGGTGACAGCAGCCTCTAAACTTATATTGTTGATTACTACTGTTAGGAGATAGATTGATAGATAGGAAGAACCAGACGGGGGTGGCTGGAGGACTGGGATTGCAACCTGGTGACAGGAGGTTGCAACTGGTTTACTGGTTTGCTGCAATCTGGAAAGCTGTGTAGGTGCTGGTAAGTTGCTGCTGCAATTGGAGATAGGGCTGGTGACAGCAGCCTAATATTGTTGTTACTGAGGAGAGGCTGGTGACAGGAGCCTAATACTGTGGGTTGCCGGTTAACAGAAGATAGAGGTGAAACCGGGAGGGATTTGCTGGTGACAGCAGCAAAGACTACTGGTTGGTTTGCTTAGCTGCACTGGAGGTGGATACTTACTGCTGGTGATAGCAGCAGTGAAGAACCAGGGAGAAGAACCGGGGGTGAAGTTCAGTAGCTGGTGACAGTGGCTATTGATAACCACCGGTGATTGATAGGCAGCGAAGGTGAAAAACCAGGGAGACGAAAGGCTGGTGACAGCAGCCAAAGTGTTACTGGTTCGTTGATTTTACTACCGGAATTAAACGTTGGTTGTGGCTGGTGACAGCAGCTACTCTTGTTGCCATTGCCGACGGAGGAAAAAGCTGGTTCTGTTGAGGCTAAGAGGTTGCTGCTTAACACTGCTGGTTTGGCTGCTGAAGAAAAGAAAACGGGAGTGACAGCAGCCTGCCTTGCTGCCAAATGAAGCTGGAGCTGCTGCTGGTGACTGCAATGAAGCTGCTGCTGCTCGTGGCGTGGTGATACAGGGAAGAAGAAGGCAGTGACTGAAATGGACAAAATGCTGGACCAGGGACTGATTTGTACATGAGTGAAAGCTAGGGACTGAAATGCACTTGCTTGAAAGTTGGAGGACTATTTTGCAAATTTCAACAATCTTCAAATTCCGGGTTTTATTTTACTGCTTATTGTTATTTTTATTTCTCGTACGCATGTTTAGCTAAATTTTACATGTTGGGATTATTGATGGATTTTAAATTGCACTTAGTTAATTTAAAAGTTATTTACGTATTTTTGCGCTATTTAATTTCATGCATTTTAATTATTGCCATTTAATTTCAAGCACTTTAATTTATGTCGTTTAATTTTGCGCATTTAAATTTAAGTTTAATGTCATGCATTTATTTTGAGTAGTTAGTTTTATTTACAAAACTTGAAAATTAATTAAGTGTCGTTTAAATGAAATCATGAATCTCAACTATTTTAATTTATCATTTTTCGCATTATCTTTAGAGTTTAGAATTTACTTGTTTAAATTTCGCATTCAAAACCAAAATCCAAAACTTCATTTTGTACCTTTATTGTTAAAATGAAATTAACTAGCATGTGTAATTGAAGTATACATTCCTCGTGGGATCGACAACTCGGACTCAAAAAGTCCACTTTATTACTTGAACGCGACCCGTGCGCTTGCGGTACACGATTTCAGCGAACAAATTTCAAAATTCAAATAGTACAAATTGCACAATGCACAGTGAACGAAAGCACCGCCCAAATAATAAATTAAGTAATAATCGAAACTTTTATTCCACAATTAGAAATTCAAAAACTATGTTCAAGAAAATAAAAGCATTTATAAAATTACTTATAATGCTTGTAAATTTGTAATAGTCTATTATATTGTCTTAACAAATATTCTTTTCTATAAAGACATTTAAGTTATTATATAAAAATATTATTTATTAATATAATAATATTAAATATCAAACATCTAGTGATGCATGGTTAATCTATTTATATTAGCTAATCTTATATTCATAATAGTTACTGAATTGATTGATTATTACATGGAAGGTGTGGTAGTTGTTTTCTTAGGCCAGGACTTATTAAATATATTATTTTCTTTTCTTGTCTTCCAGGTTTGACAATTACTTTTTAGTATGAGAGAGATTATATATCCCGTTCAGGAGTTTATCTTTTGGATTTGATTAAACTAACTAATGTCTAATGCTGTAATGCATTCATTTATGTTGTTGATGAACCAATTTGTTTACATTAGATTGGATCGAGAAATTACTCTTAAGCCTTTAATTCTATGATTTACCGGAGCAGGTTTTACACATGGACAAAAATGACTACTATGGAGGATAGTCCAGCTCCCTCAATTTGATTCAGGTAAATTTAATTTCGAGAATCTAAATATGTTGTAAGCATTATTTCATATTCCCTTCAAGCCTCCCGATTTCTGGTGGGAAATTGGAATTTCATGAACATTTAATGGCCAAGTTGAAAACAAGATATTGGAGCCGCTACGAGATCTATGCTTATGTAGAAAAAGGATAACTTACTTACCCATTACCATTTACCCAGGCTAGCAGAGCTGCAGACTCTCATTCTCAAAATTTTCGAAAGTCGGAACTTTCTCAGCAGGGCCGGATCTAGATCGAAGATGGGAGTAGCCGAGGAGGGAGACGGTGTCGGTCAGTTCAATCGATAACTCCTAATTCTTGATGATTATCATGATTTTGGGATTTTTTTTCAAAGATTTAGGGTTCAATTGATTTTGGGATTTTTCTCTCCACTGAGAACTAGAAATCGAGAAGAATGGATGGCAATTGGGTTTGAATGATTCTGATTCAGAATTCTTAATTTGGGCGTATGGGCCTTGGCTTTGGTTTCTGGGCTCAGTTGGTCATGTATGGCTGAGCAACTTGGGCTCATTTTAAATTCACAGATTTCAGAAAAAAAGGGCCCTTACTTATTGGTGGCCCAAGGCGCGGGCCTGGTTTGCCTTGGCCCAGGTCCGGCCCTGAGTATTATAAAAAATGGCATAAGATTACTAACAGTTTCAGTCTCAAGAGTGACATCCAAGTATGCTTTTAGTGCAAATAGTATGGTATTGGATGAAAGAAGATCAAGACTTAAAGTTAAAATAATATTTTGGAAGTTTTTAAATTATAATTAAGTTGGTGTCATCTTAGTTATGATGTATTTAAACTATAATTATGCAAATGATTGATAGCAGAAATAAATTTAATTGTTATTTGTTTACCTTGTATTTAAATTCACAAAGTTAGTAACAATTCAATTTAAAATAAGATATAAATTTAATATAAACATTTCTTGCTATAAATATGAATTTATCATTGTTTTGTATTTAGTAATTTAAAAAAAAAAAGGATGAGGATGAGAAAGTAAATCCGAATCGGGGATGGGGATCCCCGCTCCGATACCCATCCTATCTCGTCCCTGATTAACAAGTTCAATTAAAAATAAATAAAAAAGATCTAAAAATTTATAGGAAAAATTACACAACTACTACACTATAAGAATCACTTTTTATAATTAACAAACTTATGACACAATTTTAAAAATTCGGTGTTAAATATAAAAGTAATATAATATTATATAATAAATTAATATATTTATAAACACAACCCCCACCCATCCAGGTGTTAACTCTAATTAATTGTTGTAATTGATCGATATATTTTTTGTCATTCCATTATTAGAATATTACTTTTCACCTTTATACGTGAGGCCCAAGGTCATGCTTTGGGCCGGCCTTCTATCTTTCCTGATCGATACAAATTCACGACTTCTTACAATAATTTAGGGTTCGGAATATAATAGGTCGGGATTACCTTGATCAATGGGTCGATCATAACTATAACCAACAACCAAATAAGTACATGGTCGGGCAAGAATGTCCCGGCCATGCATAGATCAGGATCGATGCCTGACCTCATTAGGTTACCAAATCCGTTCATCTACAAGTTAACATGTCTGCCCGGGCTTATCCTGTAACCTATGTCAGGTACTCCCGGCCTTATCTTGTTTAATCCTATAGTGTTTTATGGACGGTACATCCCGACCATATTACGCCTACAAGTTCAATACAAACGGGTTCAAAGCCTTATTCGTTTATGGGCTTTACCAATGGGCCACCTTCTTGGGCCCTCGAAATAAGACATAACCTATAAGGAAACGTCCTAAAAAAGGGGAAGTACAATTCTTGTAAGGTTAGAACTCCTCATAGAAGGTAAGTTTATACCAAAAGGACTCCTTCTTTAATTAAAAATGGTTATAGGCTTTTCAGCCATATAAATACATCTACTTTGATCACATATTATTCATTCATAATTCTTTACATATATTCCAGTTATATATTCTGCTTCTCTCCAGAATACTAATTTTCACACTGGAAGGGAGATGAGGGCATCCTCTTTGCCTTTTTTTTTACAGGTTTCTTGGAAGCATGGATCATCATCTCCAATAAAATATCAGCTTTTGATCTCACCACGTCAAGTTCAGAAAAATTACCGAAACAATTGGCACCGTCTGTGGGAATTCGATCAAAAAATCATGTTGTTCAAAGATCAATTTCAAAATCAAAATAAATAAAAATTCGCAAGAAAATCTTTTCTCTGTCTCCTTCGCAGTCATCGCGTCCAGATATTCTACATCTCTAGCATAACCCAATTTTTAAAAATTAGCTCTTTTTAAATTGGGATCGAAAGTCTGAATTACATTGTTGGTATTGATATTGGATACTAGATTTATTCTCTATATTTCCTCAAATCTGCCATCAAGCCCAATAGAAGAGGAATCAGATCAGTAGCACTAATGAAAATCTCCAAATGCCAAACCCTACTCCCCTCCTCGAATCGACGACTCCATCTCTAGAGTCTTCACTGTTACGTGCCTGCTAGTCTGCTCCAGGCTCCAGTCCTTCATTCATCCACGACTCCACAGGCAGGCGGAAGGTAGCTTTCCAATTCCCGGCATCCAGCTCTCCGAGGTCGTGATTCGCGATGATTTCCCTCACCGGTTGCCGACTCGTCGAACAAAAAATCATTTTCAAAGATAGTTTCTTAGATGAATAAATAAGGAAAAATTGAAGTTCTGAATTCAGGTCGAAGAAATTAAGAGCTACAGATTGATAGGAGAGATCTAGTGCCTTTGATTATCATCGCGAGCCTGCTTTCTCGGTGGATTGCATCCCGGAGTAGATTTTTCTTGGTCTAAGAATTCTTTCAAGCCTTCTCCTAAAAACACTTATTATGGTGGTCATAACCCTACCCTCAAACAAGATGAGAATTTTGACCTCAAACAGATGGAGGTAACCAGACGAGGAACCCTCAATGAAGGTCGTTGATAATGCAAAATTTGTTGATTTATTAGCACAGGTGGACCTCCATGGGTGCTATGTTGAGAACATTGAGACTGCTATTGGTGCCGGCAGTTTTTCTCTCAAGACCGCGATAACCACCAACCAATGACTTCACGAAAAAATCTAGGTGGTGTTTTTTGATGAGCCTATAGTGTTTGGATATAAGAAAATAGCAGCTTGTGTTTCTCTTTGGCAGGTGGACCTCCATGGGTGCTATGTTGAGAACATTGAGACTGCTATTGGCGCTGGCAGTTTTTCTCTCAAGACCGCGATAACCACCAACCAATGACTTCACAAAAAAATCTAGGTGATGTTTTCTGATGGGCCTATAGTGTTCGGATATAAGAAAATAGAAGCTTGTATTTCTCTTTGGAAGGTGGACCTCCATGGGTGCTATGTTGAGAACATTAAGACTGCTATTGGCGCTGGCAGTTTTTCTCTCAAGATCGCGATAACCACCAACCAATGACTTCACGAAAAAATCTAGGTGATGTTTTCTGATGGGCCTACAGTGTTTGGATATAAGAAAATAGCAGCTTGTGTTTCTCTTTGGCAGGTGGACCTCCATGGGTGCTATGTTGAGAACATTGAGACTGCTATTGGCGCTGGCAGTTTTTCTCTCAAGACCGTGATAACCACCAACCAATGACTTCACAAAAAAATATAGGTGATGTTTTCTGATGGGCCTATAGTGTTCGGATATAAGAAAATAGCAGCTTGTATTTCTCTTTGGAAGGTGGACCTCCATGGGTGCTATGTTGAGAACATTAAGACTGCTATTGGCGCTGGCAGTTTTTCTCTCAAGATCGCGATAACCACCAACCAATGACTTCACGAAAAAATCTAGGTGATGTTTTCTGATGGGCCTACAGTGTTTGGATATAAGAAAATAGCAGCTTGTGTTTCTCTTTGGCAGGTGGACCTCCATGGGTGCTATGTTGAGAACATTGAGACTGCTATTGGCGCTGGCAGTTTTTCTCTCAAGACCGTGATAACCACCAACCAATGACTTCACAAAAAAATATAGGTGATGTTTTCTGATGGGCCTATAGTGTTCGGATATAAGAAAATAGCAGCTTGTATTTCTCTTTGGAAGGTGGACCTCCATGGGTGCTATGTTGAGAACATTAAGACTGCTATTGGCGCTGGCAGTTTTTCTCTCAAGATCGCGATAACCACCAACCAATGACTTCACGAAAAAATCTAGGTGATGTTTTCTGATGGGCCTACAGTGTTTGGATATAAGAAAATAGCATCTTGTGTTTCTCTTTGGTTAGGGATTCTGGTAAAAAAACTTACTGCTGATGAAAGAATGATTTTGGTGGGTCTTGATTCACAACCTAAAAAACGGGTTATTATTCAAGATGAGGCAGTTGCTACAATTTGTTGGGCTGTGAAGAGGTCCCTTCTTGGCTTGAAACAACCAAATAGATCAATTGCAGCAATGCTCTTCTATGGCCCCACTGAGACTAAAAAGCCATCAAGCATTCATTATTAAAACCTACTCCAATGGCTACTGCTTTTGGATCTTCCTCCGGATGAATACTCTCTGATGGAGAAAGGAATTCTTCAAACTTTTGAATATTTCTCCATTTGCCTCTCGGACAATTACAAAAACCAGGTGTATCCTAACCCTCTTTATTAATCTAATACTCCTTGCAAAATGTTGATCATGTGTTAGAACTCCAAAGTTTTGCAATCCCATGTGATCCGTGATTATTAAGAGTTCACCAACCCTAAATATAATTATTTATCTTTGTCCAATCTGGTAATCCATATCTCAATATTAATCCAAAACATAATACTTGTATAGAACAGATTTTTCACTCCTTTTATCAATAGCGATATTTAATGATCAAATATTGTAAATCAATGATAATCAACACTTTCGTTGATTGTACAAAGTGCCTCAAATAGCAACCCCCTCTTCACATATATAAGGTATTCTTTTAGTTTTTAAATGTCAAGATGGAGAAATATCATTGTGAAGCTTACTGATAATTACAAAGGCAAGGTTGTGCAATTGAGTTAACTATAGCAGTGGGCTATACAATAGCATACCCAGAAAAGGCGTATTCTAGAGCTCAAGTCCACCTTCTCTAGCCGCTCTATACTCTACCCAAACTAAATTTTCTTACGCCCAGTGATGAGGTTCGAAGCGCGGAAGAAACGCCGGAAAGTTCCGAACTCAGGTTGTGGTTGGACGGATGAATCATGACCCGATATTCACGACGCGATGGCTCGACGATGCGGAATAAAGAACCACGACTCTCGAAACGCCATAAGGATTTGTCCAATCTCCCTGATTAGTTTCTAGATTTGAACGCTACAAATATTCTCAAAAAATATTTGATGAGTTCGATATTTGAACGCCACAAGAAATATTCTTGATAAGTTCGAAAAACATAGGAATCCACCTATAACTTTTATTGAATCCTCAATAAAAACTGTTTATATCAAAATCAAATCTCAAGTCTGAATTACAATGAATGAAAAAAGCGTATAAATAAGCAAAATAACCTAACCGCTAATTGACTCAAAATAGAATTCTAATTAGACTAAAATTCTAAAATAGACAAACAAATAATTAAAAACAAAATTTAACCTAAAAATACGCAAAACCCTAATTTTCGTCTGCATAATTGACTTACTATTTTGAAGCCCCAAATGATGAAATTTGGCCATAAAATCAGTCGGCTCAAGGGCTTTAGCCCATGAGTTTTGCTTAGTGGCCCAATTCTACTCGAAAAACATATATTATGCATCTAATTCTGACATGGTTGATTGGATTGCACATTTATTTTGCTTGAATATTTAACTTTTTCCGTCAAACCTGCTATGACTTCGATTGTCGAGGGTCCGGAACATATCATACCCTCCTTCTTTAGGATGATTCGTCCCGAATCATAGCTTTGTTCCTGTTGTTTCACTTCACCTCCTGGATCAAACGAAAAATTTCTCCTGCCATTGCACATGATCAACCAAAAATATTCTTCAACGGGGGTCAAGGGAATGACTTGAAGTTGAAACACCTTTGGACATTGGTGGTGTTGCCCAAATTTCCACGTACCATTAACCGTCAATTCCTCTTTTGGAACCACGAGACTCTTCTCTTCACCTCGTTCTCCTTTTGCAACTTCTTGCTCACCCCCCTCTATCTCTTTTCTCTCAAGCCCGGTTACTTCCTCTAACTCAAGATTTTCTAGCTCATCCACCTCTTCAATTTTTTTTTTCTTTCAAATTCGACCACATCTTCTACCTCCACATTTTTATCACCATGCTCGTGCACTACCTCATCAGTACTCAAATGTGGATCTTCCAATTCAACGCTCAAATATTGAACTTCCACCACAACTCCCAATTCCACCTTCTCCTCATCAAAATTTGGAGTTTGTTTATTTGTTTTTAATTTCAACTCTCCCTCCTTCTTATCAATATCCTTATCCCCATGATTCCTCCTATTATACCACTTTTCACTCTCCTTCCTTACCCTCCGTGAATCTTCTAGTGCTTCCTCTAATGTCAACCCATATAGTACGCATGTTTTCCCTTTCTTAAGGAATTGGTATATGTGCATACTCTTATCATAAATAGCATCCCTTCTACGTCTCCAAGGTTTCCCAATAAAATATGATAAGACTTCAATGGCACTACATCACACCATACATCCTCACTATACCTTCCATGGGTGATAGGCACTAGAACTTGTTTGGTTACTTTGAAATTCCCAAACTCCCTCATCCATGTCATCCTATAAGGTTTATAGTGTGATTATAGGGGTAATCCTAATTTTTCAACCACGATACTACTAACAAAATTAGTAAAGCACTTTCCATCAATCGCCAAACTGCACCCCTTATGATCCACATAACATCTAGTTTGGAATAAAGAGCCCGGATCATAATCCATTCCTTATGTGGCGTTCAAAAATTCAAAAACGAAGAAGATTTAGACATCAAATAACAAGAACGAATTTTATTGCTGGCTTGAAATGAAATGAATATCAAGAATTTAAGGAAATTCAAGAAAGTGGTTCTTGAATGGTCTTTTTTTTTGGATGAATTTTCGGAATAAAATAAATAAATAAATAAAATATTTTTTTTTTATAAATCCGAAAATTCGACAACGAACACGACAAAACAAACGGAACTTAATTCGGATAAGAATTAAGCAAAACAAACACTTTTGAAATTTTTTGGAACGATTTTCCGGATTAAAGACTCAACAAACTCAAGAACAAGAATAACGCAAAAAAACTGAAAACAAAACACTAAACAAGATATAGATGATTTTTATGGGACTCGATGATAAACATAAAAATCAAACTGGATAGAAAAATCTGAAATCAGAGTCCAGCTCTGATACCAGATGATGAGGTTCGAAGCGCGGAAGAAACACCGGAAAGTTCCGAACTCAGGTTGTGGTTGGACGGATGAATCATGACCCGATATTCAGGACGCGATGGCTCGACGATGCGGAATAAAGAACCACGACTTTCGAAACGCCACAAGGATTTGTCCAATCTCCCTGATTAGTTTCTAGATTTGAACGCCACAAATATTCTCAAAAAAATATTTGATGAGTTCGATATTTGAACGCCACAAGAAATATTCTTGATAAGTTCGAGAAATATAGTAATCCACCTATAACTTTTATTGAATCCTCAATAAAAACTGTTTATATCAAAATCAAATCTCAAGTCTGAATTACAATGAATGAAAAAAGCGTATAAATAAGCAAAATAACCTAACCGCTAATTGACTCAAAATAGAATTCTAATTAGACTAAAATTCTAAAATAGGCAAACAAATAATTAAAAACAAAATTTAACCTAAAAATACGCAAAAACCCTAATTTTCGTCTGCATAATTGACTTGCTATTTTGAAGCCCCAAATGATGGAATTTGGCCATAAAATCAGTCGGCTCAAGGGCTTTAACCCAGGAGTTTTGCTTAGTGGCCCAATTCTACTCGAAAAACACATATTATGCATCTAATTCTGACATGGTTGATTGGATTGCACTTTTATTTTGCTTGAATATTTAACTTTTTCCGTCAAGCCTGCTATGACTCCGATTGTCGAGGGTCCGGAACATATCACCCAGTGTGCTGAAACTCTGCATGTGCCTATAGCACATAGGAGATAGCCTTACTACATGACAAAACAATGATAGTAACTAAAGTGTAGCATATGGTTATCACTCTTGATGTTTTAGAGGCAGTTGAGCAGTTGAACGGTTTTTTAAATTGATTAAGCTTCTTGGATTTATTAATATTGAAGTTGATCAGTGAATTTTTTTTATACAAGTTAATTTGTGAATGCTACGTGATCCAAACATGTCCATCATCAGCTTTTTCTTCTTATTCTTATTCATCTATTCCAGATGCATTTTAAAATCTAGACTTTTTCTTGGTGAAATAGGATCTTCTTTCTATTACAAGGGAACTCATTTGTATAAGTATTTTCTGAAAACAAAGTGTTTGAAAAAATGTTTTATATATATATATATATATATAAATTGGTCTTCAATTAAAGCCCTAAGAAATGAGCCCAGCAGTAGATGCATAACCCATTGGATCTTCTTTTATTAAATTCAAACACTCAACTAAGGTCTAGTGAGTGTTTTACATGGTCCAGCTATCATTTAAAAGTAAATTTCTCATCCTTTTACTGTGAGTCTAATGCTATTTGACTTCACACATTTTTTCTTTTCTTCACTGCTCTGAACTTTACTAACAGTTCTTTGGGCTTTGATGAAATTAGCTACTTAACTCAAACCAAAGGAATTAAGGTTAAGTTGCCTTATGTATGAATAGAAAATCTCATTGACCTTTACTTTTATTTAAATTAGGTATTGCTGCTACTAAGTACCAACCGGATGCATTTAGTCTCACTAACATTTTTCTCAATTTTAATACATTAGTGGTATATCTATAAAATCCAATAAAAGAGAGAGTAGTGTATTTTCACAAGGTTGGAGTTATTTTACCTTCTTTATGAATTGATGAAAAACAATAAATCTTTCAAGTCACCGGTTTGATTTTGACAATTATGTATTTTCTTAATTAGGAGGCTACTGCTCTCATATGGTGTGAAACCTTGTTTTTTTCCACTGTCAGTGTTTCAGCAGTTTGTCCCCTAGATCAATGCATCTTCATTTCTGGATAAATTTTCTAGATCATGGCGCCACAGGTAGTTTGGATACATACCTAAATGCTACAACTTGTTGAAAAAGGCATTTTTGGGTCACGACCAACAAATTCTTTTTGCCGCAATGATCTGCAATATGGTAACATAATGATTGATGACAAGGAAAAATCCATCATTATAATAGTAAGTTCTGGTTCAATCCTTAAAAATATTTGATACAAATGATGAAATAACTGCATTAATTCAGATGAAGAAACTATGTCATGAGTTTCCTTTTTCTTCGTAATATAATAGAAATTAAGATCTCCTCGCACCTCTTTCTACAAATATAGTCACCATATCAATCGATCAATATCACACCACACACAAAGTTCGGGGTCGTGCAACACACGACGCCCCACTAGTATTTTTATGTGATATATATGAAAACCAATAGAAACATTATGTTTGATTTCTTATTATTTTCCTAGAAAATGTCACTTCATGGAAAGCAAGTTCCATCCTTTGTGTAGGGTTGAGAAGTTTTGCTTGAAAAATATTTTCTTGATACAGTCACTTGAAGCACAAGTTAGAAAATCTGCTTGGAAAAGATTTTATCACCATTTTTACCAAGAAACATTTTATTCACCCAGTCGGAAAATATTTCCTTTTCAGCTTTTTTTCGAATCAAACACTTAATATACTTTAGCATGACGTTCCTGGGTACAATTTACATTGATTAACACACTCCAACCATTTTCTTTAATAGCTAATCATATTAATTGAAAAAAGGTTTGCACTGAATCAATTAATTTCTCGCTAAAACAAGCTTGAGTTTATTACTCAACATAAGCTCGGCTTATTCCTTGCCTAAACATAAGCTTGAGCTCATTAAATAGCATGAGCTCGGCTTATCATTCCTTAACATTAACTTGAGCTCATTACTTAAACATGAGCTCGACCTATAACTCCCGCTAAAACAAACTTGTGCTTATTACTCAACATAAGCTCGGCTTGTTCCTTGCTTAAAAAAAAGCCCGAGCTTATTATTACTTAACATAAGATCGGCTTATTGAATCTCAACATAAAGATTATTACTTAACATAATCTCGGCTTATTGAATCCCAACATAAGTTAAAGATTATTACTTAACATAATTTATTCCTTGCTTAAACATATCAATAGGTTCTATTATCAATGCAAGTCATAATCCCTCGCCTATCTGAGTTTAGCTTCTATGCCTTCCATTTACCGAACGAAAAACAATTGTGATAATTGCAGAAGGCCTACCATACAATCACATTGAGAATGGGTTACAAGGCCGACTACAAAGCATGACTGTACCAATTATCTCCCAAAAACACAATGTTAAATAATTTACAATGTCTCATATGGAAAGGGGTTACAAATTATTTCCTCGCAAATAATTTACAATGTCTCATATGGCAAGGCATTACAAATTATTTCATCGCAAATGATTTACAATGCCTCATATGGCAAGGCGTTACAAATTATTTCCTCGCAAATAATTTACAATGCCTCATATGGCAAGACGTTACAAATTATTTCCTCGCAAATAATTTACAATGTCTCATATGGTAAGGCGTTACAAATTATTTCTTCGCAAATAATTTACAATGTCTTATATGGAAAGGCTTTACAAATTATTTCTTCATAAATAAATTATAAGGTCGACCAAAATGTCCGACCTAATGAATTATTTCAGCAAGAGTAATTTACGGGGTCAACCATCATGCCCGGCCTCACAGATTGCTTCCCTATAAAGAGTTTATAAGGTCGGCCTGCCTGCCCGACCTATTTCCTTAAATTACACAAAGTTAAATAAGTGAGAAGATCGATCACATGAACAAATTTGTAAACTATTTCCTAAAAAACACGAAGTCAAGGACTTGACCACTTCTTTGTGTAAATTATTTACAAGGTCGGCCTTGCTCGAACTTACAAGTTGTTTTCCATGAATTCACAAATTCAAAAGTTTGGCCATTTCTTTGTGTAAATCATATACAAGATCGGCCTCGCTCGATGTTGCAAATCATTTTTCATAAACTCACAAAAGGACAGGGCTTGACCCCTCCTTTGCGCTAAATTCCATAAGGTCGGACATGACCGACCTGTATAACTATACTTCAAATTATAAAGGCTAGCTCGTTTCCATATTCAACGTGCCCGACCTGTCAACCATTCTTGTAAATTACACAAAATTAAGGACTTGGCCCATTCTCTGTGCAAAAATTTACAAGGTCGGCCACAATACCCGACCTTACAAATAAATTCCTAAAAATCACAAAGTGAAGGGTTTGACCCTTTTTTATAAAAACAATCTAGAAGGCCGGTCACAAAGCACAACCTTCACAAGTTATTAATGACACTACCTAGCAAAATTGTTTCTCACCAACGCAAGAACTCAAAGCTCTAACCACGAGCAAGCAATTAAATACTTGCTCATGTAAGTACACATGACCATTCCCAAGTAATCAAGTAATCAAATCAATATAATGAAGTTCTCGGGTCTACATGAGCTCGACTTATTATTTTTTAATAAAAGCTCGAACTCATTACTCAACATAGGCTCGGCTTATTCATTGGTTAAAAGATTGAGCTCATTGCTCAACATGAACTTGGCCTATTATTGCTTAATTTCTCGAGTTTGTTACATAACATAAGCTCGTACTTAATTCGCGCTAGTGTAAGTTCGGGCTTATTACATAACATAAGCTCGGCTTGTTCCTAGCTTAAACATAAGTTCTAGCTCATTACTTACCATAGGCTTGGCTTATTATCTATTAACATAAGATGCAACATAACCGTTGAATCACATCCTACCAAAACCACGATGTCTCATTATTTCATCTCCATCTCTCCCCGAGCTTGATAAGGGATGCACGGGGGCTTATAATTAGTCTAAATTTTTTCTTGCATGGGCAGCTAAAAAATTCTACTTCAATATGGCAACTGGAAATTATTCAACCTTATCCTAACACTTCCATCAAAACTCCTACGTCTCCAAATCATCCGGATAACCAAAATCTACCTGGAATGTGCTACTTACTCCATAAATACAGGATTTTCAACCATTGTCTGATACATAAAGGACAAGACCTCTACTTGTGAATTAGTAAAACTCATGAGATGGGACGAATATAAGAACACTCTCAGTTGTTCTCAAGATTTGGTAAGTGAAAGTCTTTTGCTAGAAGTAAGATCCATGTTTCACAGCATGACCTTAACCTTATTATAGCAATAATAAAACTTGATATGACATACGTCTAGAGGCCGGAGCTCGACCTCTAACGCACGGGGGCTAATGATCGATATATTTTTGATCATTCCATTATTAGAATATTACTTTTTACATTTATACGTGAGGCTCAAGGTCATGCTTTGGGCTGACCTTCTATCTTTCTTGATCGATACAAATTCACGACGTCTTACAATAATTTAGGGATTCAGAATATAATAGGTCGGGATTACCTTGATCAATGGGTCGATCACAACTACGACCAACAACCAAATAAGCACATGGTCGGGCAAGAATGTCCCGGCCATGCATAGATCGGGATTGATGTTCGACCTCATTAGGTTACCAAATTCGTTCATCTACAAGTTGACATGTCTGCCCGAGATTATCATGTAACCTAGGTCGGGTATTCCCGGCCTTGTCTTGTTTAATCCTATAGTGTTTTATGGACGGAACATCCCGACCATATTACGCCTACAAGTCCAATACAAACGGGTCAAAGACTTATTCGTTTATGGGCTTTACCAATGGGCCGCCTTCTTGGTCCCTCGAAATAAGACATAACCCATAAGGAAACGTCCTAAAAAATGGGAAGTACAATTCTTGTAAGGTTAGAACTCCTCCTAGAAGGTAAGTTTATACCAAAAAGACTCCTTCTTTAATTAAAAATGGTTATAGGCTTTTCAGCCCTATAAATACATTTCATTTGATCACATATTATTCATTCATAATTCTTTACATATATTCCAATTATATATTCTGTTTCTCTCCAGAATACTAATTCTCACACCGGAGGGGCGACGAGGGCATCCTCGTTGCCTTTTTTGCAGGTTTCTTGGAAGTATGGATCATCATCTCCAACAAAATATCAGCTTTTGATCTCACCACGTCAAGGTCAGAAAAATTACCGAAACGGTAATTAATTCCTCCTCCCAGTACAGATATTTTTTTCACCTCTATTATTGGTTTTGCTTCCTTTACAACCACTATGCCATTGTCGTCGCTCTCATCGGAGCCACCTCCTTTGCAAACATTATGTCGCCTCTCATCAATGGTTTGTGGTGTTGTTCTGGTGGTGACAGTGGTAGTGGTCGTGATAGTGAGGTGGTGGTGTTGGTGGATCAAGATGTGATATAAATGCAAAGCGGTTGTCATAAGATATGCGCACACTGTGACTTTCTGTGATCTATAATGCATTGATTGTGACAAAATATGTGTGAACTATAACTTTTTGTGATCAATTTCATGTTAAGTGTGACCAGGACAATATGAGATTTAACTGTTTGTGACAAAGTTTGTTAAAATTGTGACTATTTGTAACCTGTAATGCATTGATTGTAATCAGGTCTGTATGAATTAAGACTATTTGTGACCTATTATGTGTTAAGTGTCACCAAGTCCATGGAAACTATGACTGTCTGCGACATGTAATGCATTGATTGTGATCGAGTCTGCGTGAACGATGGTTATTTATGACCAATTCCGTGTGAAGTATGATTAGATTTGTGAAAATTGTGACCTACAATTCATTTTTATTGATCGAGCATGTATAAATTGTGACCCCAAAAACTAGAGCAACCTGTTACAAAAAGGCCACACTACCACCGCCAAAAAGTTACAGTCATCACCGTCACCACTGGCCACATGGACATCATCTCCATTGACCACCCAACTCCACCACGCCACGCCACGCCACCACCAACACGTTGCACACATGTCATCCCAAATTGCAACCTAGATCTACCCGCGCAGACCAGATCTATGAGGAAGACTTCCAATTAAATCAGAAGACGGTCGACCTACGCAACCTCCGTAAAAAAAAGGAAGTCACTCCTCTCTCCATCCTTCAATCTAGGTGCTAATTCAGATATGGCCCAAAATATATGTTCATGACTCTTGAAAATCATTGGAAACAAAAAGCAAGAAGATAGCGTCTCTACACGACACGACACGACACGACATTGTGACGTCAGAGATGATGTGGACTTCTATGCTGCAACTAAAGGAAGAGAGGAATGACGTATAAATGAGTGATGGTGGAATGAATTACAGTTTTGTGTGGGTGGGATAGGTCAAATGAATTACATTCCGATTTACAATTAGGGTGGGAGTGTGGCTACTGTCATTAGAACGGCCCAATTACATAAATTAAATAATCATTTAGCTCCTGTTTAGTAGAAATTAAAATAAATTTTTTAGTAAATTTTTATAAAAGTTGATGAAATGCGTGATTAAAAAATTGTAAGATTTATAAAATATATAATTAAGATTAATTGTTAACATTATCTTAAATTAAAATTTAGATTTTAATCGATATCAAATAATGACCAGTGAAATTTGTCCTCAGCCTCACAGGGGCCAAGCACAGCAGTTTATGGGGCCCACCGCAACGCTCCAAAGCAGATGTGTAATTTGAAAGATCAGACGACCGTTGCAGATGTGAAGAAGGCAAGGAAAAAAATCTCAATCGGTTTCTTCATAAAAATAAAAATAAATCAAATTTTCTCGTCATTCACGGTGCACCCCCTCCTCTCTCTTGGGACACACACATAATAATTGCGCGCGCGCGTGTTTCTCTTTGCAATGGGGATAGCAACGGAGTCTCAACAAGAAAACAAGGTAAAAAGAAAAAAAAAAAATTCTTTTCGTAATTGCTTGCCAATTACCCAATACTGGGCTTGTTTTTGATATTTTTGATTATAATAAATGAAAATCACAGGATTTTGTGTTGTTTTTGTTATTTCGTGTTTCAATTTTCTCTTCAATGTGGGATTTCATTTTTTTTTTTTTTTTTTTTTCAAAATTGGAATTTCCCTTTTCCTTTTTGTTCCAATTCTTTATATATAATTTAAGATATTGCCCTATCTAATTGCAAAAATAGAATTAAGCTTTGGGGGGATGGGGATTGGATTTCAGATGTTAGTTGTGTGGTATAATAATATTTGCTGACGAATTTTTGGGTAAGTTAGAACTTAGAAGTATGCTGCACCAAAATTTTGCCCTTAAATTGGATACTGAGGACAACCAATTCGAGTTGGTGGCAAATACCTGCTGTTTCTTCTCAAGACCCGAATTCCATGATAGTGTTCTGGACAGACAGTTTCTTATGAGAAGAATTATTGTTTCTTAATAGTTTTCTTATTTTTTCTCGTGTTAGAGAAACAGAAAAAATACTGAGGGTGCATTTACATTTGGCTTCCTATTATTACACTACTATGGAAACGCTTACTTTTGGTACCATTTCCAATCTTCTTTATTTATCAATTTTATTTATTTTTTTGTAGACATCTTCAGCAAGCACAACAGCAGAGAATAAGAATTAGAGGTGGAATCTCAATGACTTTAATAGAGGCAAGCCTCTCGGTAGAGGAAAGTTTGGACATGTTTATCTTGCAAGGGAAAAGCAGGTCCGTGTTTTCCACTCCTTGTTTGAGTTGTGTAAATTTTTCTTCGAAAGAGCATTTATGTGTTGTTGGATATTGGTTAAAGTATCGAAAACTGACTAAAGTAACTTCGTGTCGACTTCGACCAAATACTCAAAACTCGGCTCAATCCGTTTAGGCAAATTTGTTTGCCACTTCGCCGCTTCGGGGCGCACAAACGGTGATCGACCTACCCGGTCAGGTCGCGGGGGCGAAAGAGAATTTAGATTTCTCTGCATGCATTAAAGGGTATATTTGGCATTTCGAAACCAATATCGAATGAATGAGAAATTATGGCACCATATTCACCACAATCTAATGGAATTGCTGAACGCAAAAATCGAACGTTAAAGGAAATAATGAATGCAATGTTGATTAGTTCGGCTTACCTCAAAACTTGTGGGGGGAAGCCATACTTTTTGCAAATCATATCCTAAATAAAATACCACACAAGGATAAGGTTGAATAGCCTTACGAATTATGAAAAAGTTCAAAACCTTCCTACAAATATCTCAAAGTGTGGGGGTGCTTATCAAAAGTACAAATACCTAAACCTAAACAACTTAGGATTTGACCAAAGACGATTGATTGTGTCTTTATTGGATATGCTATCAATAGTAGTGCATATCGATTCTTGGTTCATAAATTCGAAGTACTTGATGTACACGTAGATACAATTATTGAATCAAGAAATGCGGTCTTCTTTGAAGATAGTTTTCTGTGTAAAGAAAAGGAAGTAAGTTCAAATAAACGAACTTATGATAATATACATATAAAGGATGACGATATTCAAGTAAATGAAGAACCAAGACGTAGTAAAAGGCAACGAATTCCAAAGACATTCGGTCCAGAATTCGTAACCAATTTACTCGAAAATGATCCAAGGACATTTGATGAATCAATGTCCTCTCCCGAAGCTCCTTTTTGGAAAGAAGTTGTACGCAACGAAATTGAATCCATCATGAGTAACCATACTTGGGAATTGGTTGAACTTCCTCCGGGAAACAAAGCTTTAGGCTGTAAATGGATCTTCAAAAAGAAATTGAAGTCGGATGGATCAATTGATAAATACAAGGCTAGATTAGTAGTCAAAGGGTGTAGATAAAAAGAAAGACTAGATTTCTTTGATACTTATTCACCTGTTACAAGAATTACGTCTATACGTGTCTTGATTGCAATCACAACATTGCATAATCTTGAAATACATCAAATGGATGTTAAAACCGCATTTCTAAATGGTGAATTAGAAGAAGAAATTTATATGGAACAACCTAAAGGGTTTGTTGTACCAGGAAATGAAAATGTGTGTAGACTTGTAAAATCATTATATGGATTGAAACAAGCACCGAAGCAATGGCATGATAATTTCGATAAAACTATGTTGTCAAATGGCTTCAAAATCAATGAATGTGACAAGTGTGTCTACATTAAAAACACACCTAACAAATATGTAATTGTATGCCTATATGTTGATGATACGCTAATTATGGGAAATAATTCCAAAGTTATTTCCTCGACTAAGAAAATGTTAACAAAACATTTTGACATGAAGGATATTGGAGTAGTGGATGTAATATTAGGGATTAAAATCTCTAAGACATCAGATGGTTTGTCATTATCTCAATCACATTATGCTGAGACTATACTTAAGAAATTTAAGGCGTATGACGATAAACCGGTTAAATCACTAGTTGACTTAGGTATACACTTAGCCAAGAATATTGGTGAGCCCGTATCTCAATTGGAATATTCGCGTGTCATTGGTAGGTTAATGTATATTACTAACTGCACAAGACCGGATATAGCATACATAGTCAACAAGTTGAGGAGATTCACTAGTAATCCAAATATTGAACATTAGAAGGCATTAAATCGAGTTTTTAGATATTTAAAACACACGGTTGAATATGGATTACACTACTAAAAATATCCCACGGTGTTAGAAGGATATACTGATGCAAATTGGATATCCGACACTAAGGATTCAAAATCCACGAGTGGTTATATATTTACCATTGGATGTGGAGTCGTGTCCTGGAAATCGTCTAAGCAAACATGCATAGCTCGATCCACGATGGAATCTGAGTTTATTGCGTTAGACAAAGTCAGTGAAGAAGCAGAATGGCTTCGTAATTTTCTTAAAGAAATTCCATATTGGGAAAAGCTGGTTTTTGCGATTAACATACATTGCGATAATCAGTCGGCAATAGCAAGGGCACATAACAGTATGTATAATGGTAAGTCTCGACATATCCGTCGGAGACATAATACCATTAAACAGTTAATATCGAATGGTATAATCTCTATTAACTATGTGAAGTCAAAAGAAAATTTGGCTGATCCTTTGACGAAAGGACTTGCAAGAGATCAAGTATATGATCTTTTGAGGGGAATGGGCCTAAAGCCTATTATATAGAATTACTATGACGGAAAACCAACCTTGTAGATTGGAGATCCCAAGATCTTGGTTCAATGGGACAACTAAGTCATAAATAATTCAGAATAAAGCACTTATTTCCATTCCTAAAATTTGAAATGCTATGTAAAATGTGTATAAGGATAAGTATACATATATACTTTTAATGATTCATAACCTTGAGATAGAAAGGTATGAGATCACCTATATAAGTGTGAAGTGGGGCCACTTCTACTAGAATTCGAGACTTAATTCCCTTAAAGCACTTACGAAACCAAGAGTTGTCCAGGGTCAAAATGGACACAACCATGATAACCGAATTGGTTAGATGAGTCATTGTGTTGGTACAGTTGTTTGGTTTTACACGAACGGCTGGATGGTTCAAGACATCGCGTTCACCAACTAGTCTAGTAAATCCGATTGTATTCAACTAAAGAAGGTTCAAAGCCACAAGTTACCTATCTTGATGTTATGACTTGTCGTGTGTACTCCATTTTTTAGAGTCTACATTTCATTCGCATTGTATTGCGCATATCAAGGAATTTCCATTCATGTGGGGGATTGTTGGATATTGGTTAAGTATCAAAAACTGACTAAAGTGACTTCGTGTCGACTTTGGCCAAATACTCAAAACTCGGCTCAATCCATTTAGGCAAATTTGTTTGCCACTTCACCGCTTCGGAGCGTACAAACGGAGATTAACCTGCTCAGTCAGATCGCGGGGGCGAAAGAGAATTTAGATTTCTCTGCATGCATTAAAGGGTATATTTGGCATTTCGAAACCAATATCGGATGAATGAGAAATTACGGAAAAGGACAAAAATATGGTCAAATTTTGCCCATGCGATCGCACGGTTTTAGAATAAAAATTCTGTTTGGCGTAAAGCCGTGCGGTCACACGGTTGTCTGGGAAAAGGTGTCTTTTTGAAGAGTTGCATGATTTGGAAATGTTGCATGGTTTGACTTTCACCACTTCGTCCACAACCTTTCATGCTCTATAAAAAGGACCCTTGGGGTGTCCCAAAATCACACCAATGATATGCAATATCACTCTCTTCTGTCTTCCTAAATCAAATTCTTGCATATTTTGTTGCATTATTTGATTTTTTTTGTTCATTTCATTTTGGAGTACATAAGCGAAAATTCTGGTTCGTTGTGCTTGAGTTTTGGAGTGCTACAAATACAAGTTGAAGTCGTTGTATCTTGGGAGTCGATTGTCATAACCCGTTGGAACCTTTGCGGGGCAAATTCGACTTAAGGACAAAGAGTCCAACTATTGCATCGACTTTATCCTTTCTTCTTTTTTCTTGTTTTTCGTGTCGTTATTCCGTCCATTTGTCGGCACAGATCTTTGGCGTCACTATATACAAAATATCCCAACATGCGTTTCGAATATGAGGTCTCATTCGAAGCTTTATAGTGCGTGAGCTGATTTAAGGAGATTTAAGAGTTAATGATCTCGATTAAATTTAAAGAAAATAGAATGATATACAGGAAATTTCATATTATACAAACATCCATCATTTGGATCCATGTCTCTCAAGTTCTACCTAAAATTCCCTATAAAGCTCCATCTTTAATTTTGGGTAGTGAGTCTTCTTATCTTTTGTCTGATCCATGAGGAACTATGATTCTTCAGTCATCCTTTGGAAGCTGAAGATGGTAAAGTATTATAATTAGTTATATGAAATGGAGACTTAAAGATTTAACTTCTATCGATAGATCACGATAGTTACAAGTATTATTATTAGTTATATGAAACGTAGATTTAAGATGTACCGAATCAATTATTTTTATCAAATTTAAGGACTCCAGGAGTTTATTTTGGAATATTTTGTTTTACTATTTCCATTCAAATACATGTTTTGTTTTCCTTCAAACAGAGTAACAAATTGTTGCACTGAAGGTGTTGTTTAAGAGCCAACTGAAACAGTCTCGGGTCGAGCATCAACTACGCCGTGAAGTTGAAATACAGAACCATCTTCAACATCCTAACATACTACGACTCTATGGTTATTTTTATGACCAGGTAGGTATGTTCAAGTTTGTTTGGTTTATTTTTAGAGGAAAATTTTATCTGTAACACAATAATTGCAGAAGCGAGTTTATCTGATCTTGGAGTATGCTGCCAATGGGAGAACTATACAAGGACCTGCAGAAATGTAAATATTTTAGTGAAAGACAGGCAGCTACTGTATCTGTATGTCCTCTCGCTGTTTCTAGTGCTCTTCCTCCTAAAAATTATTTATGCATCTTTAGTTTTTAATAGTCTTTTGACATTTCTTGAGCTTCCAAACTGACTAGAAGTCATTATTTATTTTATGGGACATCAACAGTATGTTGCCTCATTATCTAGAGCACTCATCTACTGTCATGGAAAGCACGTGATTCATAGAGATATTAAACCAGAGAACCTTTTGGTTGGAGCACAGGTTTTTAATGGCATTTATTTGTTAGTCTTATATTGTTTGTTATTGAAAGTACTACATACTTTGCTCACTATGTTTCTATTTGAATTGTCAGGGTGAGCTCAAAATTGCAGATTTTGGTTGGTCAGTGCACACATTTAACCGCAGGCGAACAATGTGTGGCACACTAGATTATCTTCCACCGGAGATGGGTATGCATTATTTACTCAAACTACAAATACTGACCTGTTTCTCTTTTCTAAAATGGATTCTTGGGGAACCAAATTTATTATGGTAAAGAACCATGCGTATCCATTCTTTCCAGCATAAATTTATCTACCAAAGGCAAGTGTTGAACTTGCAGTTGAGAGTGCAGAGCATGACGCGAATGTGGACATCTGGAGCCTTGGTGTTCTGTGCTACGAGTTTCTATATGGGGTGCCTCCATTTGAAGCGAAAGAGCACTCGGGCGAAGCTAGGATTTTCTGTTCAGTGCGAGCGAAAATTAAATGAGGTTGGGGGACAAAGGGGGTTCGGGGGTAGCGCCCCCGAAATTTTTTTTAATACCTTTAAATCGTTCCTACTAAAATAAATAAATTATAACTAGAGGCTCACAAATGAACTTCACAAAACACAAACCACAAACTTCAAATTAAATCAACTCAACAAACCATAAATCTCAAATTACAAAAATTCAAACAAAGCTAATCAATAATTAAATCAATTAAAAATATCCTCAATTCCTTGCGAACTAATCTCAAATTAATCAATTTCATTCTCAGTTATTCAACATTTCAGATTAAAAAATCAGTAAATGGCTAGCATTTTCATAAATCAAATTAACTAATCATTAAAATAACGGTATGCTAGTCAAAAGACAATACATATTACCTCCGGCTCCAATTCCAAATCAGGCGCCTTTTGTAGGATTGAGAGAACCTTTGCTGTTGCAATCAATCTTTCGAGTCGAAGACTCGGAGTCGGCAACCAGCAGGGCATCACGAAGAATCAGTGTCGACTTTTCGTCGCCGGAGTCAAATGGCTTGCTTGGAGCCTTGGGCCTTGGCCGCTTGAAGCTAGGCAGGAGTTAGGCTTATGGCACTAGCTTGGGGGTTCGAGGTTTAGGCGGACGTCGAATTGGTGTGGGGGGTTGATTTCATTTTCAGCCTTCAGTAGGGCGGTGGCTTGGAGTAAGGGTTGAAGACATGAATTTGGTTAATGGTTCTGCATTTCTGCTTCTGTCGAGAGAAATTAAGAAATCTTTTTTTTTTTTTGGGCCACACCAGGGGCAGGCCAAAGGTCCAACGCGGTCTATGGACCGCGTTGGGCCTGAACCAACTCTGCTGATATGGGAAACATTTGTCATATGTCACAGATTGAACCAAAAAATGTCAAGGAAGCTTTGACGGAGGAAAACTGAGTATAGGCTATGCAGGAGGAACTCAACCAATTTGAAAGAAGGAATTGGTACCACTTCCTAACGAAGGAATTGCAATTGGAACCAAATGGATCTTCAAGAACATATCAGATGAATAAGGAAATGTTGTTAGAAATAAAGCTAAACTTGTTGCTCAAGGTTACACCCAGATCGAAGGGATAGATTTTGACCAGACATTTGCTCCTGTAGCCAAACTGGAATCCATCAGACTATTGCTAGCTGTGTCCTGCTACATTAATTTCAAATTGTATCAAATGGACGTCAAAAGTATCTTTCTGAACGGTGTACTCAATGAGAAAGCTTATGTGGAGCAGTCCCAAGGATTCACAGATCCATCTCACCCGAACTATGTCTTTAGGCTCAAAAATGCTTTAAATGAGTTGAAACAAGCCCCCAGAGCTTGGTATGAAAAGCTCACACCATTCTTGCTGAGCAAAGGATACAAAAGGGGAGGAACTGATAAAACTCTTTTAATTAAGCATCTAAATCCTGGACTAACTGTAGCTCAAATATACGTTGATGACATTGTATTTGGATCTACCTCAAAGTCCAAAATTGATGAATTTATAAATACAGTGAAAAGAGAATTTTAAATGAGTATGGTCGGTGAATTAACGTTTTTTCTTGGTTTGCAGGTACAACAGGATGAATCAGACATATTCATATTTCAAGCATAATATACTAAAAATCTGGTGAAGAAATTTGGACTTGAAGAAGCAAAGGCTATGAGAACTCTCATGACAACTATACTGAAACTTTCAAAGGAGACTCTGGTAAGGACATGGATTCATCTCTCTACAAAAGCATGATTGGGAGTCTTCTGTATCTCACTGCTGGTAGACCAAACATATCTTTCAGTGTTGGAGTGTGTGCAAGATATCAGGCCAAACCCAAGGAGTCTCATGTTGCAGATATGTAAGTGTTACATTAAGTTATGGAATTTGGTTTACAAGAGATACACTGCCCATCTTGCAGGATATTCGGACACTAATTGGGCTGAGAATGTTGATGATCGGAAGAATACATCTGGAGATTGTTTTTACATTGGAAACAACTTGGTGTCATGGCTAAGCAGAAAATAAAATTCAGTATCCCTTTCCACAGCTGAAGCAGAGTATATTGCAGCTGGTAGTTGTTGTACACAACTCCTTTAGATGAAACAAATGTTGGAAGATTATGAAATCTCTACAGAAAAAGTCACTATGTATTGTGACAATACTAATGCTATCAACATCTCTAAAAACCCTGTCCAGTATTCCAGAACAAAACACATTGATATCAAACACCACTTCGTCAGAAAATTGGTGGAACAAAAGATTATCAAACTAGAGCACATACTGCAGCGATCGAGAAATTTTCAAACATAAAATACTTGTTTTACCAAAATTGTCGCTACGACTCTCCAACCTTAACGGTTATTATTCAAAACTAGCGCTCTCGTCTAGTCATATTAATTACTTTAAGATTTTAAGAAAGAAATTTTTTTGAAGTACTTAAGTATTTTAGATCAAGAAAATTTAAATTTCGAGGACGGAATTATTTTAAGGAGGTAGGGTTGTAGCGACCGAAAATTTTTGTGATTGATTTTGAATAAATATTATTTATCTTTAAAAACGTGTTGCTACGACTTTGCCCATTTATTTTTAAAACTCGTGTATGTCTAGCCATTTTAAGTGAAGTTAAAATCATTTAAAAATGTTAGTCCAATTCCGATTTCAATTTAAAAATGTCCCAATGTCATTATCATTTTATGTTCAAACTTCCAATTCTAGCTAAATCTCCAATTTTAAATTATTTTAAAAATCTCAAATTATTATTTCCTAGTTCAAAATTTTCAGATTCTAATATCTTGTCCAATTTAAACTAATTTAATTTCTCTTTAATCCCAATTTAGAAATGAACATTCACCTAGTAATCTATTCCCCACATTTCTTTTTCCACTTTACAACAAATTCTTATTTTCCAAAATTTTACCTCCCCACACGTCCATACCAGTTCTACAATCCTTAACTCTCTCCCTCAACTCCCTCAATCAAATTTCATTCTTGCATGTTTCCTATAATTTTTTCCAATTTTATAATTTCTCAATTTAAGTCAATCAAATTCAATATTTCTCTCCTACTCAAATTGTGTTCCCCCTTACATAATTAATTTGCAAAACTCATTCAAATTGACAACTCCATTCAATTACATTTCTTAACAAGCTTTATGTTTCCCATGATCACTCCTTAAGCCCAATTATTACTACAATCTTCCACTTCACATTTTCTTTTCTTTCTTCCTATAAATTTTCCTCTTCCAAGTATCAAGCTCTACACATTCATGGATGATTGTTAATTCCCCCAAAAAAAATTCCTCCCCAACTTCCATATTTCATATTAAGCACATTTTTCTTCCCCATCACCTTCCCTCAATCCATGTCATCTCCCCTTGTATAATTGAATCAATTGTTCAAATTTTCCCTTGAATCCCTCGCAATTATTGATTTAATTAGCTTACCAAAAACTGTATCAAAACCAACCTATAACTCACTATTCACACCACCGAGCTCTTGCTCACTGCCACAATTCAAAACCTTAGCCAAACCACATTTCTGCAAACCATCTTCACGCACCAACTCCAAATCACCACTGTTAAACACCGCAATCAACCATCACCACCAACCTCCATAGCCAACCAGCATCACCAATGGCAATACCAAATCAGCCACTGTCATAGCCAAGCAACCACAATTCCAATCCACCATTTCACCATCATTTGAATCATCATCATCATCACCTCGACCGCCGCCTACACCCAAGATCCGTTGCAGCCCGCAACCACACCCACAAAAAACCTATGCATCATCATCTCTACCGCCTACTGCATAAATCCAGTCAAGCACTACAGCCACCACCACCGCCATGTTCAACCACATCACCACTGCCACTACCCATACAGGCCAACCTCCAAACTGATTTCCTTGAACACTAATCAAACTAACTACTAAACCAAGTCCTCAATTCATCACACGAAACCACCGTCATCACCTCCAAGATTGAGCAATTCCACCACAACACCACCAAATCGAACCACTGCCTTTTTTTAGATTTTTCCCATTTTGACCTCAAATCACAACCACCAAAAACCCAGAATAAGCCAAGCCAAAGACTAACCTTGGACGCCGCCCCGTTCTCAGCTAAAACCATCGGAGAACCCCAAAACCCCGACCTCCAGTGCCTCGGTTTCACACCCAAAATAAAAAAATTTCTTTCTCTTCCTTCAAACCGCGTCACCGCCACTGAACGGCGGTGTTTTCGCGGCTTGAACGCCTGTGACCACCGGCTTGAAGAGGTTGATGTCGCCGGATCGCCATTTTTTTTCTCTGTTGTTGCGTGAAGTGAGAGAGAGAATGGTGAGGGAGAGAGAGAGGAAAGAATCTGATATTATATTTTTAATTTTTAAGATTTACCTTTTAGTCCTCTAAGTATCAAACTTATTTATTTCAGTCCCTACAATTATAAATGTTTTAAATCTTTCTTTAAGTTTCAAAAGTCATTATTTTAAACCCTGAAATTTTAGATTCTCTTTAAGTCAGCCCTTAAATGTTTAAAATGTTTTAAGTTCAGCTCACGTTTTTTTTAAAAAGTTATTTATTTTAGTCCTTATTGATTTAAAAAGATATATCTTCAGCCCTAAATTTCAAAAGTTATTATTTAAGCCCCCATATTTTAAAGTCTTTTTAATTTTGTCCATATTGATTTAAAAATTATATCTATGTATTTATAAATCCAAACTATGTTTGATTTTTAATCCCTAAACTTTTATTTTCTTATTTTAAAACTCTTTTGTTTCAAAAATATTTGATTTCCAAATACCACTTTAAGGTTTATTTATTATTGGCTAGACGAGGCACTTGGACATTTAGAAGAACAACGTGAACGTTTTTGCTCAACTTTCAAACTCGTGATTAAGGTAGACTCTTATTCACAAATTTACGTTTTTCAAAAGTGCGCATCAATAATTATTTGGATTATAAGTTTAGCATGTATGATTGTGTTCATGAGAATTACTTGCTTTCTAAGTATGAGACTATGTTACGAGAATTTACTTGCTTAAATGCATGAGACTTGAACTTGTATGTTCATGAGAATACTGGTAATCGTTAGACACCTGAGACTTGAATATTATGATTATGTGTTTTAATTTATGATGTTAAATGATTATTGTGCGCGAGTCACGTTTTCCAAAACAAATTTTGCAGATGACGGAGTCGGGGGCGAGGCGTGCGATGGTGACCATTATTGAGATTTTAGAAATGTTTTATTTGAAATTGAAACTTATTTATTTCATGTTTGTTCCAAGTTTATTTTCAAATTATTTCAATGTTCGAATTGTTGACCCTTTGGGTCAAACTTTATAAAATTATGTGAGATGAAATTTCAATCATTGTCTTATTTTCCGCTAAATCATCATTTTCAAAGTTAATGGAGACGATGAAGTGGCGTTCCGGGTGTTCAGAATCCGGGGCGTTACAGCGTGATATCAGAGCGGGTCTACGTTTCTGTAGACTTGCAAATTTTGAAAAGAGAATTTTTTTTTTAAAATAATAATAAATAATGTTTTGACCACTTTTTCCAATGTCATCGTTAGCTCCGCCAACTCCGTAGGTAAATGATTTTATCATGAAGTTTATGTTATGATGATTTCGGATACATGAGAAATGAAGTATTTTGAGAATTTGATGAGAAAGAAAGAGAAATTTTTGTATCCGAAGAAAGAAGAAAAACGAGTTTGAGCATAATTTGAATGAGTTTGTTTCCTTATAAGTCAGATCTATTAATGATCCACCCGCAGCTGAATCTGCATGCCTCTTAATTTCATGAGACCATTGTAGAACTGCTGAACTAATATCCAATCAGAGATGTCATGTGTAGGACACTACCTAAGCAATTCATTGAACCTCTCCCAATCTTCAAATATCTATTCCCCTTGCTGTTAACTAAAGGCCAATATTTCCCTTCTAAGCTTTGACATTCTACTTGGTGGAAAGAATTTATCCACAAATTTTTTACTCAGAAATTCCCATGAAGGAATTGAGTTAGCTGGAAAAGAGTAATACCATGCCTTAGCCTTGTCTACAAGAGAGAATGAAAATAGCTTCATTTTTACAGCTACTGCTGGAACTCCATTAATGCATTGCATGTCCCAGATATCTTGAAACGCTCTTAGATGCACATGAGAGTCTTCAGAAGGTAGCCCATGGAATACAACTAACTGTTGGATCAATGAAATCAAAGTAGTTTTGATTTCATAATTGTTTGTTTGTATACCTGGCGGTACCATGTAAGTCATGATATTCTCCACAGGTGGGATCATGCATTCCCTCATTGGTCGTGCTCCTCGAGCTTGAGGCTGCTGCTCAAGTATCTCATTAGGCTTATTGTTAAGAATCACAGGGTTATTTGGAACCCCATCTACTGCCATTCTCAAATTTAGTTGCTGAGTTGCTTCCATCTACTGTTTACGCCTTTGTCATAAAGTACACTCAATTTCTGAATCAAAAGGAAGCAAATCGCAACTTTTAGATCTACTTAACATGAACTAAAATAAGTAATAAAAATGAAAGTGTGAAAAGTAAAATTCAAGTTAAAGCAAAAATTAAAAGATATTGATATTAATCAATAATTCCCGACAACGACTCCAAAAAATTGATGTGTGCTAATCGCAAGTATACGATGTCACAATCAAGTTATAAAGTGGACCAAAATTTTGGATTATCGTCCCGCAAGGATTATGATTAACTACCGAAACTATTATAATTCTCACTTTATTTGAATAATTAAAGAGAGAGATTTTGGTAAACTAAATGATTTTACTAGAAGCAAGTAAACAATAAAACAGAGTGTGTTTTTAAAATATATGAATGAGAAGTTGGGATTTCACGATTTCACATAGTTAATACTTTTAATTCCACCGTTCAAGTTTTAATCAACTAATGCGATCGATCGAGTTCACTTATCCATATGAAATTCCTCTCTCGAGTTTAAATCAACTCTACCTAATTAGTCAATTGTGTTTCTAGACAGCGTGTTGGAATGATTAGGTACACTGAACATAAGAACTCAATAAGATCACAATAATAACAAACGTATACCTCTATCACTGGTTCAATTACTGGGTTTTATTCCTAGATCTAGATCGTTAGCTCCCCTCTCAGATTATGAAAACAATCCATTAAATCAATGAATTAGTGGCCAGTTAATTCACGCATTAATGACAAAATAAAACAATCATATGCAATCAATACGTAAAACTTGACCAATGTAATTAAAAGTGAAAAAATACGTTACATTGTTAATCCCAACAAAGAGTTTAGCCGTTCAACATGGAAATAATAAAAATGCAATAAATAAAAAAACTAAACATCATAAGTTAATCAAATTTACAAAGAAGAGAACTATTGCATCAAAAAGTTGTTCCCTATTGCTAATTTTCTATGCTCATGCCTTTGCCTCCAATTATGACTCTTGAATATGAGTGCAAAGGTCCCCTTTTTCGTGCATGAAAAGTAATATATATATATATATATAGGTTCTCCACGAAACCTAGGTAAAACAAGACTTGAAATCATGCATGAGCTTTTCTCCCACTGGGCTGGATAACTGTGTGGCTGCGCAGTACAAAAGTTGGTGGCCCGTAGGTGGCTGAACATAGGATCTACTGGAATGATATACGATCGCGTGGCCACCTAGTCAAAGGTTTGTGGCCGCGCAATTCAAACTTTTTAGTGCAATTTCCAATTTTTCACTGTGTTTATGTAGGTCCCTGCTCTTTATTTGCATGTGGGTCCTTCATCTTCTAATTGTAACAATATAATCCTTAAACTTCCAAATCACTTCAATTCTTCTTCCAAACTTTGATTCTTCTTCAATTAAGTTCTCAAACTTTTCATTTCTTCTATTTAGCTTCTCTTGGAATTCCCGGTTGACATAATCAACATCTATTTTGTCCGCTTTAGCTCCAAATGTCAATCATACGTGCATTATTTTACTCCATTGCTTTATTCACATGAGTATGGGATTATTTATGTAATGTAAACAAGTAGAAAATAATTATGTATAATTTATTCAAGAATGACAATAAATCATTCTAATTTAGATATATAAGAAAGTGTATAAAATACACTTATCAGGATGTAGTGTTGATTGATTCACTATTTTGGTTTGTGATTTGTCCTTATCATAAATAGTTAAAGATTACAATAATAAACTTGGATTGTATTGAACAGACCACATGTCGAGTTTAATTTTATAGCACGATAGCACTGAGAATTAAATTTCACTTGATTGTCTCGTATTTCGTCTAAGTCCATTGACAGTGTTATGTCTATCTTTTTGTGACTTTAGTGGTTCTTTGATTCACCAATGGGTGAGATCAATTTGATTGATCAAATAGCTCTGTGAGTTTGAAGCCTGAGAATTAACGAAGTAGAGAACATGAATTCTTATTGGGAATCGTCGCCTTGAAAGAGAAACTCTCAATTCTTAGAAGGCTTGTTTAGTGCTACTTATCAACTCAAAGAAGTAACAATTTTCTCACAGGTATAGAGCCTTCCTCTAATTAGAAAAGGCAACAAGTATGAACTTTCTTATTGAACTAGAGATGCTATTTTTCTATTTCAATCTGAAAATAGCCTAAGTTGATCCATAACTGACCAAGAGAGAGGGGCTGAATAGGTGTTTAGAACTAAATTCAATTTTAATTACCAATTTAGTAAACCTACATGAATTAATTAATTAAGTCAAAAAAATTAATTAATCTAGCTATACTAATCCACAATAATTAAATAAAGAAAAAGTAAATATTGTAGGGATTGGTGACGAAGGAAAAAATATTGAACAATAATTCAAGAGAAAAAACCTAGGTGCAAACATGCAAGTAATCAATCCACTTGAAAAGAATCTCCTTACAACTATTGGTTCAGATACACTAACTATCTGTTGACTCTGACCCCCAATTTTGTAAATCACTAAAGACTCTCTACTGTTATGCTTTACGTACTGGATCTCTACCTGCTCCTTCCCAACATCAAATCTCTAAAGGCTTTATTGAAAAGGATTTTGGGCTTGGCTTTTATGAATGACAATCTTGAATAATCAAGAAATTGTTTTAATTGATCTTTGGAACCAAAGATGTCTCTTTAAAATATAATGATCAACCACATTAAAAAAATAAAATAAGGCTTGAGTATATATAACATGAAGTGTTTGAGATCATATAAGATTGTAAAGAGGTTGAAAATCATGAACTATCGAGTGCACATCGAGTGGAATTTGAGCACCCAGAAATTGTTAAATCCATTTGAGCAGAATTCAAGCGCCCAACCAGTGGTCTTCAATATTTTGGTCATAACTTTGTCTTCCGATGTCTGATTGCAATGATTCAAAGTGTGTTGAAAAGATTGCTCAAAGGAATACAATTCACTCAAAATAAAATTTCCAAGTTCGAATGTTTTCCATACAAAACTCAAGTCTCAAATTTCGACTGAGAATCTGGATCATTATCCTTGCAGGTTTTGGATTCTCTTTTGACTTATAATTACATCAGAAGTCTTCTCAAACACTTCTTTGATCTTCTTGAGCCCAAACTCAACTAAAATACTTTGACTTGAATTTGGACTTTATAAACAATTCTTTTTGTTCATGGGAGGTCCAATTACATCAAAACCTAACAATCTTCTACCTTTGGATTCCATGATAAAACACTATATTAATAAAATGATTACACAAGACGAACCCTAATATTTATGACATAAAAATCAATACTACATCTCAATTACTTGTAAACCCGTTTTCTGCACATCAACTCAACAAACACCAAGTGTAAAAGAAAATGATATCATATGAGAGTAAATGAGATAAAAGTCATAAATATCAATTAGCAACATCGAAACTGGGATATTAATACTATGTCAAAAACACTAACTAAAAGTATAATATTAATATACTTTCGATAGATTTTCTATAAATAAAATGTCAACTAATAAGTCTAATAAAGACAATCAAAATGAATGTATACTCCCTCTACGTGTTAACTCTCTCCCTAAATCATATACTAATCAATCTCCCCTTTTTGCCACGAATGACAATGACCCTCATGAATTTGGCATGAGGGATAAATAAATAAATATAGTCATATCGACAGACATGAGGGAAACGATAATGCATACAAACACATGATGCAAATAACAATGCACATAAAAAGAATCCTCTTCAAATTTTCATCATATTTTTAAATAAAATATAAATATTGAAATAACAGGAAACGTTGTTTGCTTACTTATACGTGCATAATTCATAAACAATGACATCCTCAAACACAACGTACTTAAACATATTTGGAGTAAATTTTATAAGTTACCCAAGTATGAAAAGTGTCAATAATCTCATGCAAGCAAGACTCAAAACCTTAAATTAGTGAGAAATGACATGCAAAATATCACTGGCGAATGAATATTTTCTCAAATCATGAAATCAAACCTAGTGATAATAGGACCTTTAAAAAAAAGCTAAAAAACTTTTGTATTGCATATTTCACTCTCTCCCCCTTACTATGAGCATATTATTATTATTATTATTATTATTATTATTATTATTATTATTATTATTATTATTATTTGTAAATCTTTATATCTTTATCTTTATATTATATAAAATTAGGATAGTACCAAAAATTTTCCCTCCTAAAAATCTGTAAAAATTCCTGCACAAGTCCCATAACCAGTAGAGAAAAGAGGGGAAAAATAACTAAAATCCTGCCAATTTTTGTTATCATCTTTACATGTTTTTTTTCAAACTGCGGCTGTCATCTGATAACCACATTATAAACTTTTTTTTGTCCTTTTTATCTTGATTTTGACATTTTTTTGGTTGTTTTGTTTTTCCTTCTTTTGAATAGTTATTTTGAATTAATTATTACACATTTTTTGAAATTTAATTTTTATACATTAATTGGCAATATTTTGATATTCCTACTTATGAATATTAATAAGCACTATTTGAACAAAATAAACAAATATAAATTAAAATAGATGTTATACAAAAATTATAATTTAAATGAAATAAATTATAATGATCGCGTTAAAAAACATAAATCTAATTAAATTAATTACGCTAATATAAATATTTGAGTAAAATTTATATATAATGCCCATGTTTGATGTTGATTTTAAAAAAAGTTTATTTGAAGAAATAGTTTTTTAAATAATGATTTTTAGTAGAATGTGTGGTTAAAAAATAGGAAATCTTTTATGAATCTGTGTAATATTATTTTATTGATAAATGTGTGGTAAAAAAGAGAAAAATGTATTATTTTTTTTTATAAGGGCCAAATAGGGTCTCGTAAAGTAGTAAAAATTATAAAATGATTTATGAATTGTAATAATTGCGTTAAAGAATATAGGTTTAGTTAAAGTATTTACTAATTACACGAATATAAAAAACGATGTTCTGAATAATCTTTATCTTCTTCTTCTTGTACTACTATATAAAAGAAGCATAGTAGAATAGTTTTTCACACCCAAGGTCATGCCCCAAAATCCCGCGCAAAGGGGAAAAAAATCTGCCAATTTTCTACACTAAATTGACACAAACAACCTATCAAAAAGTTTCTCTACAGTAAAGAAATAATTTGAAATAAATTACAATAATTGTGTTAAAAAAACATAAATCTAATTAAAGTAATTACTCTAATATAAATATTTGAGTAAATTTTATATATAATGCCCTTATTTGATGTTGACTTAAAAAAACAAAACAAAAAATATTTGAAGAAATAATGTTTTGAATAGTGATTTTAGGAGAATGTGTGGTTCAAAAATAGGAAATGTTTTATTGATTTTTGTGTAATATTATTCTATTAATAAATGCGTGGTCAGAAAGAAGAGAGAGAGATGTATTTTATTTTTATAAGGGTCAAACAGTGTCTAGAAAAGTAGTAAAAATTAAAAATTAATTTTTAAATTGTAATAATTACGTTAAAAAAATATAAGTTTAGTTAAAGTATTTACTAATTACAAGAATATAAAAAATGATGTTCTGAATAATCTGTATCTTCTTCTTCTACTACTATATAAAAGAAGCATAGTAGAATAGTTTTTCACACCCAAGGTCATGCCCCAAAATCCCGCCCAAAGGGGAAAAAAATTCTACCAATTTTCTACACTAAATTGACACAAACAAGCTATCAAAAAGTTTCTCTACAGTAAAGAAATAATTTGAAATAAATTACAATGATTGCATTAAAAAACATAAATCTAATTAAAGTAAAACTCTAATATAAATATTTGAGTAAATTTTATATATAATGCCCTTATTTGATGTTGATTTAAAAATATATATTTGAAGAAATAATGTTTTGAATAGTGATTTTAGGTGTGTGTTTCAAAAATAGGAAATGTTTTATTGATTTTTGTGTAATATTATTTTATTGATAAATGTGTGGTTAGAAAGAAGAGAGAGAAATGTATTTTGTTTTTGCAGTTAATTGCACCGTGTACTTCATTTTTTGGCCCAATTGAAAAATTACTATCTAAAGGGAAAAAAATTGAAAATTACGTTGTCTTCTTCCCCAAATCCAAATCATCGTTGCTGCATCACCTTCATCTGCCCGACTAACCGTACAACCACAAGCCACCACCACTTCATAAAATAAATCCGCTGCACCATTGTCGGAGAAGAAGGCGAAGACTGCGACTGTGAAGGAGAAGGAAGATGACGAGGAATCAGGCTTTCCTCACGCAATCTTCTGGAACTTCTACTACTGCCCGATTTTAAGCCTTCTCGTTGATGAATGATTGGCGCCTGTAGTGCAAGTGGTGTGGTGGTGGTGGTTGTGGTGGTGAGTTGGGGTGGTGATGCTTGTGTACGGTGCGGTGGTTGCCGGTTGTGGCATAGAGGGGTTGTGGTAACGTCGTGGTGATGTGCTGGTGGAGGTGATGATGATAGTGGTGGTTGGTATTGGGGTGGCAGCATCGGTGAGGTGGGTAGTGGGGCTAGTAGTGTCGCCGGTGGAGTCTTTCACCACCTTATTAGAGACAAAGTATCATAATCAAAGTGTAAAGTTTCAAGTTGTGATACTACAATTTCGACCAAAGTATCATAAAAATTTAATGAAGTTTCAAGTTATGATACCAAAAATTTTGAAAGTATCATAAGATACATTGAAATTATCACGACATGATACTTGATCAAAACAGTATTTTTCCAAAAAAAAAAAAATAATAATTGAAGTAATTTTCAATTTTTTTTTTTTAAATGTAATAAATTTCAATTATGATACAAAAAGTAAGGTATTTCTGCAAACGCCCCTTGTTTTTATAAGGGTCAAACAGTGTCTAGAAAAGTAGTAAAAATTAAAAATTTACTTATAAATTGTAATAATTAAGTTAAAGAATATAAGTTTAGTTAAAGTATTTACTAATTACATGAATTTAAAAAATGATGTCCTGCCCAAGGGAAAAAAATTATAATTTATTTATTTTTCTTAATATTATAAATCAAAAATATTATTTTTGTGAAAAATTATATTTATTCCAGTAACAGTTAAAATAAATATATTCTATATAAACGTGTTACATTAGAAATGAAAGAATTAGATTAATATATTTTGAATAAATAAATAAAATTATTGAAGTTTTACTTCATAATATGTCAATTAAATGAGTATGTTCTTTAATATGCATATTATAAGAATCATTAATTTGTTGATATCAACTTTTTGTTACTAATGCATAAATTAAATAAAGTTTTTTTTTTTTTTTTTTCAAATTCGATAACATTTTGTAATAAAATATTATTTTTCTATGTTTTTTATTTGATATGATTGTTTAATAATCACATTTTCATAAATTTTCAACGTAATCATTTTCATTGATAGAAATTTCGTGAATCGCTCGGGGGAAAAAACTAGTATTATATTATATTAGTGAATGACAGTTGTACCCTTGTGGCAAGACCCACGGTTGCTACTGCGAACCTTCTCTATTTTTCATGAATTTATAATGCAAGTTCTTGTGCTTTTGTTGAAGATTAAGAGTGGTCCTTCATTCAAAATTGCATCAGTAGTCCCTCAAATTAAAAATGTAGATCTGGTCCTTCGAGTTTGCAATATAATTCCTTCAATCTGAAAAATGTAGATCTTGTCCTCTAATTTTTACATTTACAACAAGAATTATACAAACTCTTATTCTATTGCAAAAATCAAAATCAATAGGGGAAAACATGGATTCGTAATCCACTCCCTTTGTTACATGGCTCGATAATATAAATACAAGATTCTACCACAAAAATTCTAGGCCCATAAATTTGTTCAATCAAGAATATCGTTCAGCCAATAAAAAATAAACCGCATACTCCTAACACTACCCTTTACTAACACATGTGTAAACTAAAATTATTTATTCCTAAATACACAAAACAATATCAAAATCTTGATACTCTGATAGCAATTGTTGGTCAATATCTCGATAAAGGGAATTAAAGTGAACTGATGAGGAAGATATGTTTGTATTATTGAATATGTCACCTTTAAGGTATGATCATAATCATACTGATTCTTCTATTGGACAGTTGAGTATGAGCTCAGTAACGGGATCATGTAAAATTAATTTGTGACATTGACCATACAAATTTAATTTCACTTGACTATCGTATGTGGGACCATAATCATGAGCAGGTAATGAACTTTGATTACTAGCTTGAAGTTCTTTGAGGTATCAATGGGTGAGATACGGACGTCTAGAAAATAGACAGTCATTTATATGTCCTTCACGTCTAATTATTGGTACCAACTACTATTTAATAAAAATACTCTTACATATAATTAGAGTGCATTCACATAAATGGTCGTAAAAATCGCCTCATCTTTCTGTATACACTAGTTCACTTAAGAAATATCAAGATTTTGATCAAGACAATGTATCATAATGGTTCGATCAAATTCTATACTCCATGCCTTGAACAATTATTCAAATCTAAATTTGGACACTTGTAAGTCGTGAACTTTACTTTCAAGGTCTTTAGTATGAACCCCTCAGGTTACACTTGTAGATCATCTCCTCGGGATGCATGATAAGTGCTTTATTATCACGTATTTAATTCACTTATTATCTTATTTTGTTATTGGTTTGATCATATTGAAGTATCGTTTAATGCACTTTCACTTATTGTGCTATGTAAGGTCAAAAAGAAGAAAAGAAAGGAAACAGGACCAAAGAAATACAAAAAATCAAGAAGTGAGGTTCAAGGGCATATTCAAAGAGCTACAAATCAATAATGACATGTGGGAAGAAGATTAGATGCAAAAATTATGGTCAAAGAAGGTTTGGGGGTGAAGTTGGAAATCAAAAACCCGAAAGGATTGTGATTATGAATTTTAGTCATAGATTGAAGCTCAATTTGGTCATAGAATACTTTTGAATTTGTGAAGATCTATTTCACAAGTAATTGTAGATATTTGAGTTTTCTTTCCAACGCAACTTGAATCACCACAATCGGACTTCAGAAGAGAAAGTTATGACCAAAACATTGAGTGCAGGCGCTTCTCAGCAGAGATGCACTTACGGCCGTAACTTCCAAATTCCGAAAATTTCCAGTAGCTCACTTACGGCTGTAACTTTCTCGCGAAGTAATTTCCTAATCTGGTTCAAGGTCTATCTTTGGTATATCTTGTGGGTAAAGTTAGGGCACGATTTTGGGAGTATTAAAGGAGCAAAATCACCACAAAAAGGAGGCTGGACATTGAGGAAAATTGAGAGCAAAATATAGAGCATTCTTGGGAGATTTTCATGCGCAAGAGCATCAAAAGCAAGGGGAATCCATGAATCAACTTAAAGAACTCTCCACAATCATGCTGGGCTAAATTCCATATCCTGTTTAAAGGAGAAGTTGTGTCAATTTAATTATGTTATTTTCTTTTCCTACAAATTAGTAGCGTGAATTTATTCCTTTATTTCAATTGTTGGATTATTATGTTTTGAATGTTCATTGAGTTTATTTGATTAATAATTTAATTTGGCCAATTGGATTATTGATCTTTGGATTCATGAATATGCTATGTTTAGATTCTTGATCCGTAATTGTCATTGAATCTTTACTTTAGTAGAAAATAAATCTCGTGCAGATTTAGTAATAATTCGACTTGGATTGATTAATTTGAGCTCGTGTAATTAACGATCCAATTCAATCTATTCTTCTAAATTTTCATACTAGTCGTGCATTAAATCCTAAGAGCTTGTTTAGGATTATCCGTGGCTAGAATTGGTTCGAAGAACTTGTTTTGAATCAATACACATAAGGAAAAATTTAGATAATCAGAGCATGTTGATTATTTATGATTGATAATTGAATAGGGATATAAACACGTTACAAGGAAAAGTATAACATTAATTAAGGGTACAACCGAACCCGAGAACACGATTTATTCCTATATTATTTCTCTAATCATATTTAATTGTTTATTTTTATGCATATTTTTATTCAAGCAATTTCAAACAGCAAACCCCCATTCCATTCTAATTGATCGAACAACTAAAATTAGTTTCCATTCCTCGTGGGATCGACCCTTACTCTCGCTACTATATTATTAATTAATATTTAGTGAGTAAGGAATTATTTATTATTTTGGTGCATCGCGACATGCATCAATGCATTCAAGAAACAATGTCTTGACGTCCACCTGTCATACCTCATTTTCACAATGAACGAAAATGGATAAAAGATACTAGTAAACTTTTGCATGGCGATTGGCGAAAAGGATTTCACAAACCCATAGCCATAAGCTTTGCGCTAAAGGCATAAACCTTCCCATCTACCCCTCTCTTATCATCTTAAAAACTCATCATGCCCTATAGGTTTGAACCCATTAGGTGCATCTACAAATATCCAAACATTGTTGAGTACAAGGAATCCAATTCCGAGTTCATGTTTACCTTCCATTCAAGTCCTTAACCTCTATCACTTCCCTAAATGAGGAAGAGTCCTCTTATTTCAGTATAGAAGGTCTAAAAGGACTCTCCGTAGAATAAGTGTCTAGAAGGTGCTCTTACGACCCTCTCACTCCAATCAGTCGCTGGAAGTGTATTTTCATTATGTCCAAATAGAGTTACTTCTTCTCCTCTCACTGCTTGGTTATATCCCTTATTGGGATCAACCTCTCCACTACCTTTCTATGAACATAAAGAGGAGATGGAACAATGAGTACTTCTTTGTAGCGATCGAGAATTTTCGTGACTTATTTAAATAAATATTTTAAAAAAAAACGTGTCGCTATGACTTTGTCCATTTATTTTTAAAACACACATTCGTCTAGCCATATAAGTGAAATTAAATTTATTTAAAAACCTTAGTCCAACTTCAATTTTATTAAAACTATCTTATTTTCATTATTTATTTTTAAAGTCCATGTTTTAATTATTTTGAGATCCAAACTTGTAAGCCCAAACTTCTGATCTTATTTTTTCTCAATGTCCAATCCAACCCAATCAATCCCTCCTTGGCCCAATTTAGAGGCCCAACTAAGTGGCTAAATCCTTATCTCGCGTTTGTTCCTTTCATGCAAAAATTTGAATCCCCAAAATTGCTCCACAACTTTCCTTGCACGAACAATCACGAATTGTTTCTTTCCCATAATCAACCCCAATTAGTCATAATCCTCTTGCAAAAATCTCCAAATATTCCCAAAACCAAATTTTGACACAATTTACCAAAATCAACACAAACACAAACACAGACACAACGAATCTCTGCAGGATTCTTAGTATGCATCCCCACTCAAATCTTAGTCAAACTACACTTCCTCATTCTATAAACATATTCTGTTCACACGACACACACCCAAAACCATAACCGGATGCCACTAGCCGAATCTAATACATTACTGCCTCTAATCCAACGTATAGAATCGTCGCCTCGATTCGTTTAATGAATTGAAGGAGACGTGGCATCCCAGGTTTCACAAAACGCGGGGTGTTACGGTGTCCTTTAATTCTACAACGCTGTAATGCCCTGAGTTCCATGAAACCCAGGACGCCACGTCTCCTTCAATTCATTAATCCAATTGAGGTGATGATTCTCAACATTGGATTAGAGGTAGTAAGGTATGGGATTCGGTTAGTGGCATCCGGTTATGGTTTTGGGTGTGTGCTGTGCGAATTGAATATGTTTACAGAATTTTGAAGTGTGGTTTGACTAAGATTTGAGTGGGGATGCATACCAAGAATTCTGCAGAGATTTACTGTGAATGATTTTGTGTTTGTTGATAAGTGCATTTTATACTGTAAGACAGCTTTTCAATTTTACGTGCAATTTTAAATTTTACTCAATATTTATGTTAATGTGATTATAAATTATAAAATTGTGATATTTAATGTCTATAATTGGAATTATTTTGCAGTGGAAGGACTTGGGCGCCGTCTCGATCGATGTGCCAATTAAAAAGTTTATAAATTGTTTATGAACTCTATGTATAATTAATTATTTTATTTGTTAAGCTTGTTAAATTCTATTTGTCATTGAGTAGTAAGTTGTTTAAATTTCATTAAATTGAGATTGGGAAAAAGTATAGGGCGAATTGAAATTTTATCGGGAGTTGTGGACTTAAATTTCTAAATTAGAGAGAATTGAGGGGCCAAGTTGTTAATTCCAAAAGATTATATCTAAACATAATCTAACCTCTTGCCCTCAGACTCGTTCCTCTCACTCTCGATCTCTCCCTGCACCTGAACTCTCTCTCTCTCTCTCTCTCTCGGTCTCGACCTTTCTCTCACTTCCATCTCTCTCGACTTGCTCTCCTCCCCCACTTCTGACCGACGAGCACCGCCGCCACCGCTGTCCGCCCCTCCCTCTCACCGTAAGTGCATCCCCGTCCCCCTCCCTCACACACAACACACGAACACACACTCGTATAAATATGGAATTTTATGTATGTGTGATGTTTATTTGTATAAATTTTTATATTTTCAAATTCGAATTTGTCTAGATTCCGAATTTTAATTATTAGTTGAAGCTTTGGTTAATGATTATATGTATGTGTATGTTTCTGTGTATGTATATGTATATATTGATGTATATGTATATTATCCTCACACACACACACACACACACACACACACACACACACACACATATATATATTTCAGATTTTTTAAAAGTTATATGGGTAGATTTCAGATTTGCAAAATTTGTGAAATTGTTATTTTAATTGAAATGTCTAGTTGTATTTTGAGTTAGAAACGGTAAAATTCGAAATTTGGGAAATATGATATAAATGATTTCATTGATTCTTAGTCTTGGAGTATCATGATTTTTGGGTTATTTCGAAATTATTATATGAAATTGTGTGTGTATCCATAGTTAATTCTCAAATTTTGAAATGTAAGAATATAATTATTTCTTAACTGTTTAAGTTTGATTTTAGGTTGAAAACCATATTCAGATTTGGGGCAATGTATATATATGTATATTCCAAATTTTATAATAAAATTTAGATTTGAAGAAAGATTTTATTTAAATGTATGCATTTTCAGATTATGGGATTTAAAGGATTCAATTAGCTCAATTGTCTAGTGTGAACATGAGTTATAATTGAAATGTTTAGATTTGGGGAAAAATTCAAGAATGGCTAGAGTTGTTATTTGATCATTTTGTTAATTTTGGTTTAAGTCAAATATATTTACTTGAGGTTAAAATTAATGGGTAAGAAGATTTTCTAATTCGCAATGAAATTGGGTTTTTGTTTAGAATATGGCATGCTAGGGTTTGACATAACTTTAAATCTCGTTTGAGTTAAATTGTGGATCACGTTGAAGTTTTAACCTCAGTCAGGATTTTGGTTTACTATTGAAAAATATTGTGATTATGTGTATACTAAATTAGAATTTCAAGTAATGAGGTGGTTTTTAATTCAATTTTAGTGTATATGTTTGACTTATAGTTACAATTTTCAGAATTTTGAAATTTATGAAATTTGTAGTTTAAATTAACTGTTCTAGTAAAGTTAAACAAATGGTGATTGCCAAATTTACGAATAGTTAGAATGCTTATTGGAATTGTCTCTGTAAAATTTAAGTTGTAATGAATATTCCATAACTTTGACCCCTTTGTATAATTTGATAAGTTAGATTTCAAAATTTTGCCATTTAAATTGATCTCTTCTTCCTAATGTAGTATGATCTGTATTTGACATAGTTTAAGATCCCATTTGATTTGAATTGTAAGTCACATGATAGTCTCAACCTAATTTAGGAGTTTTAAATGTGAGTTTTGAACTAAAAATATATTTTTATTAAATGAATGGATATAAATTAGGATTATTGAGCACATTGACGTCACGGGTAGCCGAGGCTCCTCCACTTGCAAATCTAGACAACGGTAAATATTAAGGACGTCGGTAAGTAAACTTCCCCTTCTCTCAGCATAGTTGAATGTTCATTGTGGAATTATGTGCTTAATTGACATTCAAGTTAATTACGGAATTTTAATGCTTTTGGCCTACCATATGCAATTATGTGTACTTAAAGAAATGTTCAAGCATACACGTTATCATGTCATTGCATTATTAAGCATGCATTGGCATCGAAATGGGGAAGTCAAATGTTTTAATGAAAGGAATGTATCAAAGTGCAATTTTTGTCAAAAGTTATGTATCCCAAGTTTTTCAAGAAAGAATGGGTGTACTTCTATGTCATGAAAGATGCGAGTGGGAAATGGGGCGCGGGGGACCGGCGTACCTAAATGTAATGAGCCGCTTTGCGGTGGAATAAAGTGAATGAGCCGCTTTGCGGTCGAATGAAGTGAATGAGCCGCTTTGCGGTGGAATGAAGTGAATGAGCCGCTTTGCGATGGAAATGTGAATGTTAATCTGATTCCAAATAAGAATTGTCCACTGTTATCTGATTGACTAGAAGATACACCAAGTGAGCTCACGATGGAAATGAAGTGAATGTTTTGAAATGTTAAGTGAAAATTTGAAAAGTTTGAATGTTCTGGAAAGTAAAGTAAATGGGGATACATATATGGAATTTTTAAAGCATTCATGTCATAAGAATGCATTTTGATGCGTGTCGCAATGCACCAAAATAATAAATAATTCCTTACTCTCTAAATATTAATTAATAATGTAGTAGCTAGAGTAAGGGTCGATCCCACGAGGAACGGAAACTAATTTTAGTTGTTCGATCAATTAGAATGGAATGGGGGGGTTTTGTTGTTTGAATTGCTTGAATGAAAACTATGCATAAAATAAATAATTAAATATGACTAGAAAAATAATATAAGAAGAAATCTTGTTCTCGGGTTCGGTTGTGCCCCAATTAATGTTATACTTTTCCTTGTAACGTGTTTCTATCCCTATTCAATTATCAATCATAAATAATCAACAAGCTCTGATTATCTAAATTCTTCCTTATGTATATTGATTCAAAACATGCTCTTCGAACCAATTCTAGCCACGGACAATCCTAAACAAGCTCTTAGGATTTAATGCACGACTAGTATGAAAATTTAGAAGAATAGATTGAATTGGATTATTAATTTCACAAGCTCGAATTAATCAATCCAAGTTGAATTATTACTAAACCTGCACGAGATTTATTTGCTACTAAAGTAAAGATTCAATGACAATTACAGATCAAGAATCTAAACATAACATATTCATGAATCTAAAGATCAATAATCCAATTGGCCAAATTAAACTATTAATCAAATAAACTCAATGAACATTCAAAACATAATAATCCAACAATTGAAATAAAGGAATAAATTCACGCTACTAATTTGTAGGAAAATAAAATAACATAATTAAGTTAACACAACTTCCCCTTTGAACAAGATATGGAATTTAGCCTAGCATGATTGTGGTAGATTCTTCAAGTTGCTTCATGAATTCCATTGTTGTTGTGTTCTTTTGCTTGAAAATCTCCCAAGAATGCTCTATATTTTGCTCTCAATTCTCCTCAATGTCTAGCCTCCTTTTTTTGGTGATTTTCCTCCTTTAATACTCCCAAAATCGTGCCCTAGCTTTACCCCAAAGATATACCAAAGATAGACCTTGAATCAAATAAGGAAATTTCTTCGCGAGAAAGTTACGGCCGTAACTTTCCTTGTCACGGCCGTAAGTTAGCTACTGAAAATTTTCGAAATTTGGAAGTTACGGCCGTAACTTTACCATTTACGGCTATAAGTTCATTTCTGCCGAGAAGCGCCTGTGTTCGATTTTTTGGTCATAACTTTCTCTCTCGAAGTCCGATTGTGGTGATTCAAGTTGGGTTGGAAAGAAAACTCAAATATCTACAATTATTTGTGAAATAGATCTTCCAAAATTCGAAAGTTTTCTATGAAAAAATTGAGCTTCAATCTATGACTAAAATTCATGATCACAATCCTTGCGGGTTTTTTATTTCCAACTTCATTCCAAAACTTCTTTGACCATAATTTTTGCATCTAATCTTCTTCCCACATGCCATTATTGATTTGGAGCTCTTTGAATATGCCCTTGAACCTCACTTCTTGATTTTTTTTGTATTTATTTGGTCATGTTTCCTTTCTTTTTCTTCTTTTTGACCTTACATAGCACAATAAGTGAAAATGCATTAAACGATGCTTCAATATGATCAAACCAATAACAAAATAAGGTAATAAGTAAATTAAATACATGCTAATAAAGCACTTATCACATTTCATGCATAAAGTTTACTTACTGAGCTTTAGCTCACCCCAATCCCTCCCCAACATTTCAGGTGATGAAAGTTAGATGATCTGAGGAGATAGCATTTGGTGGCAGACTCGCATAGTACCACAATTTCTCATTCCAAATAAAGTTTGAATTGAAGATTTCATAAATGTTTTCTTTGATTATTTTTATTAGTTCATTCTTTCAATTGTTTATTGAATTTAATTTTGATGAGTTATTTATCTCATTAGTAGTTTATCAATTCTCCATTTAGTTAAATGGAGATCATGGTTTGAATTTAATTTTTGTATCGAGAAGTTTGGGATTGAGTTTGGATAAATGTGGTGATGTGGGAGTAAATATTGAATTGTGATTGGGTGTTGAATGTGGTTGAATTGTGATTGATTTTTTAAATTGTTAGGTTGGGTATGATGTCCCTCTACAGGTTGGTTAAGTCCAAGTTACAGAGGAGACCCTGTCGAAATTTCTGTAAAATTTTATAATAGATAAATGAAAATTTTAATGATTAAACGATTTATTTCCGCATATAATGTGAAGTTAACACGCCTAGGTTTTAGATTTTTAAACTTGGGGTAATACATATACACTTATTTATATATCTAAATTAGAATAAATTGTTGACATTCTTGGATAATTATTGCATAATTTCTTTAAATTTGTGTATATTTTAGGAATTTATCGAAAGTAGGAAGAATGAAGCAAAAAAATAAATAAATAAATAAAGCACATTTGGAGGCCAATTGGAACTAAAAGGGAGCAAAATAGATGATGGTGTCGTCAATCGGGATTTCCAAGAAAAGCTAAGTGGAGAAAATCAATGTTCAAGAGCTACATTGAAGATTGATTGAAGCTTGGAAGAAGATTTGAAGTGTTTGAAAAGTTTAGGGACTCAATTGTGACAATTAGAAGATGAGGGACTCATATGCATATAAACTCCAAGGGCTAACTTACACTTATTGGAAAAGATGGAAATCGCACAGTGGCTTTGTCTGCGCGGCCACTCCTTTTGGCCTTGGTGGCCGCGTCAAACTCTTTTAATTAATAGAACCTATTTTCATCATGCTGCACCACCAACTGCCTGCGTGGCCACGTAGTTGTCCGAGGCCCAGCGGGGGAAATGCCCAGGCGCAATTTTTAACCCTGTTTTGCCTAGGTTTTGGGGAGAATCTATAAAAGCAACCTTCATGCACGAGAATAGCGCCTTTGCATAGCCTTCCAATTACATAATTCATTGCTCTATCATTAAATTCTTGAAGGCAAAGATCATGACAAAGGCTTGGGGATTGAAGATTATCAACGGGGAGTGAATTCTTGGTGCAAGACTTCCTTTTCTCTTGTTAATTTGATAAACTCAACATGTGTACTATTTAATTTTACTACATCTTTATTTCTTTATTGATGAATTGTTAATTTCAAAGTTGGGATATTTGATGTAGCTAGTTTTACTATTTTAATTTTATAATTCTAGTTTTGCACTTTATATTGCATGTGTTGTTTTATTTCATGTTTAACTCTTAAATGAATTGATCACTTGTTCATGATTTAATGAGTGTTTTCATAATCCGAGAAGTGAGCTAACACTTCGATCTAGAAATAAAATTCGGTAATTGGATTAACAATAGAGATATACGTTCATTATTATTGTGATCGCTACATGAATTCTTGTATTCCATGCACTTAGTCATTATGACATGTTGTTCGTTAACACGGCCGACTAACTAAGTAGAGTTTATTTAAACCCGTGAGGGAAATTTCATGTGCATAAATGAATTCGATTGAGCACTATAATAGGAATAAAACAGGACAATTGGAATTAAGAGTATTAACTAAGTGAAATTGGATGTCCCAATGCTTATAAACATCAATTTAGAATCCTTCCATGTCTTTTCTTTTATTTTGCTTTTTAGTTTAGTTCGATTCAAAATCTCCAAATCCTACCGTTCAAATAAGGCGAGAACTAACAATTTTAATATTTAATTACAATTTCTGTGGAACGATAACTCGGACTCAAAATTTTCACTATGTTACTTGCCACGACCCGTATACTTGCGGTGTCAATTCAGTGATCATTTGTGTCGTGAGTTGTGAGGGGGAGGAAGGGAGAGTATATTCTGGAAATTGTGTGTCGATTTTGGAAAATTGTGTCAAAATTTGGTTTTAGGAATATTTTGAGATTTTTTCAAGAGGAATGTGACTGATTGGGGGTTGATTATGGGAAAGAAACAATTCGTGATTGTTCATGCAAGGAAAGTTGTGGAGCAATTTGGGGATTCAAATTTCTGCATGAAAGGAATAAACGTGAGATAAGGATTCAACCACTTAGTTGAGCCTCTAAATTGGGCTAAGGAGGGATTGATTGGGTTGGATTGGATTGGACACTGAGAAAAAATAAGATCAGAAGTTTGGGCTTACCAGTTTGGATCTAAAAATAATTAAAACTTGGACTTTAAAAATAAATAATGAAAATAAGATACTTTTAATAAAATTGAAACTGGCCTACGGTTTTTAAATAAATTTAATTTCATTAATATGGCTAGACAAACACGTGTTTTTAAAATAAATGGACAAAGTCGTAGCGACACGTTTTTTAAAAATAATATTTATTTAAATAAATCATGAAAATTCTTGATTGTTACAACTCTACACCCTTAAAATAATTTCGTCATCGAAATTTAAACGTAATGGTTCTAAAATATCTGGTTACTAGGCCAAAATTTCTTCTTCCTTTTCCAAGGTAGCATCATCAATGTCATGTCTACCCCATTAGACTTTGACTAAGGAACTTCTTGGTTTTTGAGGGTATATACTTTTCTCTCTAGGGTGCACACATGTGCCACATCATATGTTAAGTTCTTTGAAAATTCATCACATGGTTAGGGCTAAATAATAAGTCAAGTTCTCGATTCCTTCTAGTCTCGAATGGACCAATAAATATGTTTACAAAGCTAAATCATCAAGGTCAAGCTGCTAACAGTCACTAGTTATGGTCTAGCTAGGCATCAAAGTCGATTAAAACACATACAATAATGCCAAAGATAGCATACCTTCATTCCCATTAGAATCTCGATTGGCGTCCTCAAGTGTCATGACGAACATTCTGGCATTTCCTTTCTTAGCTTGATCATTCTGCTTGGACAGCTCATTACTAGAGCGATGATCATTTACCATGTGACCCGACTTTTCGCATCTATAGCAGACACACTTTCTCTAGAGGCACTCCCCACGGTGAGGCTTCTGACGCTTAGGGCACAGAGGGTTGTTACTGGACATGTGTCCTCTAGTAGGCCTGTTGTTGGATTTCTTGTTGGGTGCATTGTTCTCGTTCCGGTTCTAATTTTGACTTTGGTTCTGCCATTTCCTTTTTCCCTGTTCATTTTGAGAACCATGTCCTTCATATCCCACCCCGACATACAACATAGCCTGAGCTTTCTTCACTACCTCCTGATAGGTAGGGAGTTCATGGGAGCTAACAATCTGACGAATATTCGAGCGCAACCCCCGCTCGAAGCGATGAGCATTCTTCTCTTCCATTTCAACCAGATGAGAAGCATAGCAGGACAACTCCTCAAACCTCCTCACATAGTCTGGAATCTCCAATTCTCGTTGACAAAGGCGAAAAAATTTTGTATCCTTAGCATCCCGGAGAGCTTAGGGAAAGAACTTGTCTCTAATCTCTTCTTGAGATTTGGCCCATGTTAAGGACTCCTGTTGAGTTGGAGTCTAGGTTTGAGATGCTGACTCCCACCAGTAACTGACTCTATCCACAAAAGGAGTCGTAGTCGAGGTCCACATCAATGGATGTATTCCCATCCATTTATATCATGCGAGCCATGTCTCAGGTATCATTTGGAAAGGAAGAGATCAGATTGTGGATTGACTAGGAATCGTTGGTCACATAGCCATGTTGTAAGGCTTGTTCATGTAAATAGTTCAGCTCCCCAACATGTTGGGCTACAGTCAATTCAAGTCTAGGCTTGAAGCTGTCATAATCTCTAATGGCTTTTTCTGCGTCACTAAGTGCATTTCTATGAATGGGTGCCATTTCCTAAACCAATTATGCAAAGTCCAATTATGTGAGGTTTATCCATCTCTATTACTTAAAATTACGAGGACGTAAAAAAATTTAAAACTCTTTCAAATAATGCTCAAACTCGTTATCTTTCTACTTATTTTAGATACAAAATTTCTCATTGTTTCTCGTCTAGGTCTCAAAACATTTCATTACTCATGATAAAATTATTAATCTTCGGAGTTGGCGGAGCAAATGATGGCAGTGGAAAAAGTTGTCAAAACATTATTTATTATTATTTTCGAAAAGTCTATTTTTAAAAATAAAATAAAATTGCAAGTCTAAAGAAACGTAGACCCGCTCCGATACCACAACACCCTGAGTTTCGTGAAACCCAGGATGCCAGGTCGTCCTTTAAAACTAACTTCTGAACAAATATTTTTTTGCTGAAGAACTGAATTCTAAACATAACATTTATTATTTGAAAACTGCAACAAAAACTAATGAACACTTATAGTTCACAAATAAAACTATAATTCAGGAGGATACTATCTCATTTGAACATTGTAGAAAAATAGAATTTATGCCCATTAACCTTAAGGAGATTGAATGTGTGAAGAGTAACATATCAAAAATCCACCAATAAAACCCCCTATCCTAATGGGAATATGATTGTCATATAAATTCATTATGTATAGTACAAATGAGTTATTGGATCTAGTGGGAGTATGTCAATATTATGCTCTAAATTTAATCGTTGAGATAACATAACACGTATTATCATCGTTTCAATAAAGGCATATCTATTATTGTATTGAGTTTAACTCATTATTTAAATAATATATTGTTGTTGCAGTTAGGCTAGCGTGTGCTGCATTTCTTTCTTATGAAGAAAGTAGCTTATCTCACAAGTTAGAATGTAGAGTGATATTCAAATGAACACATGGATGCATTGTTGGACGAACAAAGCGTTGGATGATCGCTTAGAAATTCTACATGGATAACTATCCAAGCGTCACTGGTGAGTCTCTATTGCACAGTCGTGAATTTTGTCCTTTGACTTGAAGACGTCATAGAATCTTATATGAGGATTGCTATACTTTGGAGAGCCTTGATATTGGCTCTTGAGAGGGAGTCATCAAGATGACGTCATACAGGTATAGTGAAAGTCATATGAAGGTTGTGTATGTGCAACATGAGGGTTTTTCACTCTTGGTAGTAGGAGATTATAACCTATATTTCACCACTTTAGTTGATGTAAATTCCTCGACCGGGGTAAAGTTATAAGTTGAAAAGGTGTTTTCAATCATAACAAGATCAACTAAGATATGAGGTGAATAATATAATTGGTTGAAATGAGATTGACGCGGTCCATATCTCTTAACCAATTGGGTTATACTGATAAAGGGATTATTATTCCATGGTAACCGCACATATACTATTTTGTCATAACCACATGACATTTTCATTCACATGGATTTCCTTGATATATTGCTAGACGTTAATCTTGGACTACGACGTGAATTAATTGATCTTGGTGAATTGAAGATAAATTAAAAATAGAGATTTCAATTCATTTTATTTCAATAATATTGGAATAATAATAATAACACGACGTTGACATCGTGAATGTAACTTGATGGGTCACACACAAAAGTAAGAACTAAGCATCTGGAATTGGATCTTGTACAAGTGGGAGATTGTTGGAATAGTATCCAAGCCCAATTAGTTGGGCCAAACTTGGGTTGGACCAAGTCCATTATATCTACCCTAATTAGGTTTAGTGTAAACCTATAAGTACTAGATATGTGACAAGACAATTAGAGCTTTGAGTCATTCTTTGGTTGCTAGCACGACCTCTTCTAGATCCTAGCTTGTTGTGTGGATTACTGTCAGAGGCTGGACAATTGAATGGATGTGGTGACGAGAATTCTACATCATGCTTCAGAATTCATATCACGAGATTCATCAAAGGTACAAGTCTTAACAAGATTCTATCTAAGTGCAAGGTTGGTTTGGTCTTTGGTTTTGAGTCTTTTAATTTTCGATGTACATGTATGACCCGAAACCTTACAGATCGAGGCAAATAAGTTCTCATCTTTGCACTCTAGGAGTTCTTCAATCAAGGTGGATAATGTTAACTATTAAAAGGTGTGAATTTTCTAAATTAAACTTTATCATTGATGGAGAAAATGTGCTTTCATACCAGAGGGATTGAGGTTCTCATTTTTTACAAGATTGATCTCAGAAGGATTGAGATCCACTATTGGACATAAATTGTAATTCAGAATGTTTATAACCTTAATTATTGATTATTAGTCCAAGAGTAATGCTATTTATCCCGCTGGAAATTATCACCATGTGGATGTGAAATTAAACGAGAAGGTCAATAAAGTGGATCTTACATCTACACAATTAATCATGATTCGACTGTTCACCTTATTTTGCAATGCAAAATATACCCGCAAGGATTGCTATTAATTACTGAAATTGATTAGTTCTAACCTTATTTAAACACACGAAAGTATTTGATATTTTTAACTAAACTAAGAAAATAAACTGAAGAAATATATGACGAATTTGCTTTTTTCTTAAAAACGATTGTAAAATAGTTGGGATTCAAGATTGCACTCAACCAATTAAATTAACTCGAATTCCAGTTTTATTTTCTAAATATGCATTCGGTCGAATTCACTAATTTATATTGAGATTCCTTTCTCGAGTTTAAATTAATTATACCTAAATAAGTCAACCGTGAATCTCTATAGAGGGTCCGGATTATTTCTTATCTAGATGTATAAAATACAAGAATTCACACAAAACCATGATAATAACAAAAGTATATCTCTGTCTCTTATCCAATTACCAGATTTTATTCCTAAGTCTAGTTTGTTAGCTCACATCTCTGATTTTGAAAACAAACCACGAAATCATGAATTAGTGGTTAATTAACTCATGCATTAAACTCAAAATAAAATTAATATATGCAATGAATCATTAAAACAACAGAATTTGGAATTAAAATAAGAAAGCTAGACTACATCGTTCAGTCCAACATAAGAGTTTAGTTACATATCATAATTAAATAACATAAAAAAATTAATTAATTAAAATAAGCATTCATTGAAAATAACATAGAAGAATGAAAAGCATGCACCAAGATTCAATTCTTCATGTGATCTCCAAATCTTGCCCTTTTCTTCTGCGTTGATCTCCCAAAAATCCAATGTAAAAATCTAAGGTGGCGTTCTGTTTGTATTTTATTTTGTATTTTCATTTTCGAAAATGTTTTATATTTCCTGTTTTTATTTTTGTTTTCAAATTTATTGAAAACGCGTTTGGTTTGTCATTTCTGAAAACTGTTTTTGAAAATAAAAAGCTGGAAAACATGTTCTGTTCAAAATTTTGCAGAATACTACTTAAACTATTTTTTAATTAATTTGCTTGCAGAATACTACTGAGTCAAACTCAAATTTCCTTTCACAATACACTGAAAACATAATTACCTGCAACACACTAATGTGAGCACAAAGAGTCTAAATTAATATAGCTTGATCAGGTTGGGGATTTGAGGAAGCTCTGGTTCTATTAAAATTCAGAAAATGCAAGTTCTTTCAAAATCACCAAAATCCATTTATCAAGGCATTTTTTGAAATATAGCAACAAGAATTCCCACTTAAATTTTTTTATAATGTTGATATTGAATTCAATAAAACTTTATTTTAGGCTTAGTTCCAAATTAAGATAATTCTCCAAAAAAAAAAAAAAAAAACTTTATTTAGGCTTAGTTTCAAGCTTGGATAATTCTCAAAAAAAAAAAAAAAAAAAAAAAAAAAATATTCCCAAAACGCATTTTCCGCGTTTTGAACATATTTTGTTGAAATACACTTAAAACGCCCAAAACAAGGTTTTGGGCGTTTTGTGTACATTTTTTTTTTCAAAATGCGTTTTCGAAAATGGTAAAGGGAACGCATTTTTAGTGTTTTCGAAAATTAAAATAAAAAACGACCTCAAAGCTGTAAAGAGAACAGAGCCTAAAATTTTTGCTATTCTTTGGTGAGGAAAAGCTCTGGAATTCCTGCCTCGCATGTTGTATATATATGTTTTGGAAAAACCCAATGGAAGGAGGAAAATCAGATGAAAATCGCACAAAAAGCCCGATCCGTAGCCCGTTCAGATAAGCTTGCGATTGAGTGGTTAGGTCAAAATTTGATAGCATCGCACGACCGCATGGTGTTATGGATGCGCGATCATGTGGTTATGAAGTCCATTGCAATTTTCAACTTTGAAATCCGTATAAGTAGGTCCATGGCTTTTATTTACAACTTTGTTCCTCCACTTTCAATTGAAGCATTTTGGTCCCCATACTTTAGAATATTCTCAATTAGCTCGTTTCAACTCTCAACTTCTTCAATTAGGTCCTTCAAATCTTGATTTTTTCCATTCATCACCATGTATCTTTCCCGGTTGACGTCATTTACTTCTCAATTGTCCAATTTAGCTCCAAATGCCATCATTTTTTGCATTATTTCCATCAATTGCTTCATTCTCATGATTTTAGGATATTTTCTAAAATATAAACAAATAAAAAAAATTAAGTAGTATTTACTCCAAAAAGACAACATAATGTTCTAATTTTGATATGTAAATAAGTGTATAAAATACACTTATTACCGACCCTAGGGAGTTTTCTCCACTATACACAAAAAGAATCATATACATATGTCTGTTTCCTCCATCTCCTCCTACTTGTTCTTCCCTTTATCACCATTGCCTCTTCTCCTCTCTTATCGCCATAGGTAATCCCTAATGTTTGGGATATGAGCTTACTGGGCCTAGAGATTTGTATACCATCATCTCCAGAAGCCACAATGACAACACCGATTCTCTACTAAAGCTTTATATGAAGAAAAGGAGGTAAAAAAATGTCGATGAATAGTTAGAAGAAAAAATGAAGTAATTTCTACATCGGATCCCACCGTGGTAATGAGGTATTCTAGTACCATATCAAGGCCACATCACTTGCCATATTGACCCTTGATTTCTCAAGTGGGGATAAATAACACTACTCTTTGTGTAAAAAGGGACTTTAAAAAGAGATGTAAGTAAAGGTTGGTTGATGTTATTTACTCTTCATATATCTATTTTTTCTACCACGTGAATGTAGATCTATGATAACTAGCAATCGTGCTTTAAAATGATGTAAAAATATTATATAGCACTTTCTTTTTCTGGCATATTTAAACACGAGGGGCAGATAATATGTTATTCTAACGGACTTTTTGGACGAAAATCGACATCAGGAACCAAATGTTTTAGTAAATTGAATATTGAAAATAAGAAAGTGAAGAGAAAAAAAATTGGGGACATAATGAGATAGAGCAAAAATTGAAAACCTTTAGTGCAATCAAAAGTTTGATAAAAAAATGAAATTGTAATATGTGTATAACTGTCTGTTGAATTCGTGGGTTGTTGAAACACCGAGACCAGGCTCAGTCCTCTTCCAAACGAACATCAAACGCACCAAACTCGACCCACAATCGACTCACTCCTTGGTTGCCACAATTTTCTGTAACACACAATATGATTAATGGTCACGAACACAATATCATTAGGGAGGAAGAAAGTCAAGAAGCTAGCATCGGAAGAAACAAACTCTCGAAAATCAGATGCCTCTCTCCATTTCTCCTTTATTGATTCAAAACACCATGCACAAGATAGAGACAAGTATGGTGTATATATAAATAGGCTAGGTCAACTTAAATAGGACACAGCTAACCAATATCTAGACACAAGGCCAATTTAAATTGGCCACACAACTAACCAAGGTCAAGATACAAAACTAGCTAAATGGGCTAAAACTTATTGTTTACCGCAAGTGTCCGGATTGTAAAAGTAATAAAGTGGATTTTGAGTTCGAATATTGTTCCTACAGAGATTGAGTTAAATTTTATTTTTAAACTAAATTCCTTAACATGAACAAATAGATCAAGTAAGAAATTTGATTAACAAAAATTGAGAATGAAGCTAGAAAATTTAAAAAAAAAAAAAAAAAAAAAAAAAGATAGGATTTTTATGAAAACTATGAAAAACAAGTGTTAGAGTAATGGATACACTTTAACTTCATTATCCATATCTTGACTTAATAATTGAAATGAAATTCATGGGATTTTGAAAATCCGTGGTCCTAATGTTATTTAAGGCCTCTCTCAAGCGATGTATAAAAATCTTTTTCTAAATGCGACTCGACTATATCCTTATGACGAATTCAAACATTAGAAAAGCATTTCAACTCTTTCAAGAATAATACAAAGCATAAGCGTATATCTCTATCCCTTGAACATCAGAAAACGCCACAAAAATTTACAAAAGTTGGCCAAAAAATTGCATAATAATAAAAGCACGATTTAATTGCTCAAAACCATAAATTAAACGAAAAATCAAAACATGGAGTCAAGAAATTAAAGCTTCATCACAATCATAACACTAAACGTCTAGTCTAGATACATGATAGAAAATAAAGCACAGGTAGGAAGTCACCCCATTCATATTCTTGATCTTGTATCTTCAATCTTTACTTTGACTTTGTGCGGTCCCTCGATAATTGAACAATGTTCTAGTATGAATTAGACAAGTTAGGAACCCCTAAAACGTGCACAACAAACAGGTATATATAGGTTTAGGTAAAACTTAGGCGAAAAGGGGTGAAAAATCGCGTAAACCCACGGACAGGCCCAACTGCCGACCCAGTCGAACAAGCGTGCAGCCGCAAGGTTCTTCCTTTTTTATTCTTCCTAATTCAATTGTTATCGCGCAACTGACGGTTCTTCGGATGGAGTGCAATTTTATCTTTCATTTTCATTTAAGTTGGTCCTCATCTTTTATTTGCACTTTCAATCTTCCATCTTTCGATTAAATCAATTTGATCTTCCAATTTCTAATTTCTTCCAATTGACTTATTTCTTCTTTTGATTTGTTGAATTAAGCCCTTCATCTTCTTCCTTCTTCCACTTTAGCTCCACTTTACACCTCAATTGACTTCATTAGCTCCTCATGTGCACAATTTAGCTCGTTTATCATCCAATTGACTTATTTTTGCTTCAATTCTTATATTTTCTCGATTTTGAGATATTTTTATTTTTCCAACCTCATTTTCAGCTTCTTCTACATATTTTCAGTTCAGATTCATGCCCACATAGGTTCTGATACCATGTTGAATTCGTAGGTTGGTGAAACACCAAGATCGGGCTCAATCCTTCTCCAAACGAACACCAAACGCACCAAGCTCGAGTCACGGTCGACTCACTCATTGGTTTCACAAATTTTTCTAACACACAATAGGATTAATGGTGATGACCACAATATCACAAAAGGATGAAGAAAGTCAAGAAACTAGCTATGGTAGAAACAAACTCTCCAGGGTTGTTGCCTGTCTCTATTTCTCCCTATATTGATTCAAAATACCATACAAAAGATTGAGACAAGTATTTGGGGGGGTGTGTGTGTGTGTGTGTGTGTGTGTGTGTGTAGGCTAGATCAACTTAAATTGGTCACACAACCAATCAAGATCTAGACGCAAGACCAACTTAGATGGGCAACACAACCAACAAAGATCTAGACACAAGACCAACTTAATGGACCACACAAACAACCAAGGTCTAGACACAAGACCAACTTCAATGGGCCACACAACCAACCAAGTTCAAGACACAAAAGTCGACACAAGTGGTCCTCTGCAAGTGGGACATGAGCAACTTGATTAAGTTGCTTTCAATGATCAAAATGGTTATCGGGTCGAGTTATTCATTAAGAATTCGATATATTTTCCTTGCAATTGTTGGTATGAATATCGCAAGGTCATGATATCGTTAACCTGTAGTAGTGTGGACTTTTGAGTCTGGATTGTCGATCCCACGAATACTATTTATTTGCTATCGATTTAATTTGATTCAAAATATTCCTAGACTAAGAGAAACTAAATAATAAAATAAATTGCAACAAAATCCAAAAAGACAAATACTAGAAATCTAAAACTAAAACCAACTAACAAAAGCAAAAAATAAAGTGGCGGGTTTTCTAACAATTAAATGAATATCGGGACTAACGACTTTGAAATAGTATTCTAGTTTAATTTCTCATCTCAAGTTGTTTTCTAAAATTGTATTTAATCGAATTCACACATGTATCTAATTTACCTTTCTCGAGTACAAATTAAACATATTTAACTAAGTCAACTATGTATCTATTCAGCGGGTCGGAGTTTTCCTTAGCTAAATACATTAAATCTCATAGGAATTCATAACTGACCACAAGCAACCACAAATTCGTATATCTATATTTTTGTTGAAATTGTTGGATTTTATTACGTGATCTAATTGTTAACTCACATCTCGAATTATGAATACAATCATTAAATTATGAATTTGTGATCAAGCAACTCAAGTATTAAAATCAATAATAAAATCAATACATGAACATCAAAATACCAACTTGAGAATTAAAATTAAACTAAAAAACATTAAATATATATCGTCAATCCTGATTTAAAATGTAGCTGCTCATGTTCTTGAAAGAAAAAATAATAAATAATAATATATATAAAACCAATAGTTTGAAGAGTTTAAGTCCAAGCATCGCTTCCTTCTTGCACCAACAAAATCAGTCGACCGCTGCCTATGAATGGCAATGGGTCGGGTTCGGGGCGAGTCCCGGACCCGAAAAGCCGCGGGTCGGGTCTCGGGTCGGGGCGGGGCGACCTCCTGGCCGACTAATGACCCGAAATTTAATTTTTTTTTTTTTTTTAAATAAATTGGTAATGAAATTTTACGTGAAAAATTTAGGCATTGAACTAGTTAGAATTTTTTAAGTTTGAACTTTAAAAATAATATGTATATATTTGAAGAAAAAAATCAATAAACAATATAATGATATAGTGGTTGTATATTCTCATATCCCTAAATTACACCAAGGTTCAATTCTTCTGGACTTCATCAAATTTATTTTAGTTTCTCATTTCATTATTTTAAAAAAAAATTACCGGGTCACTGGGCGGATCCGCCCCGCCTCGCGGACCCGACGGGACGGGTCATTTTGGATCCTTCGGATTTTTTTGTCATCCCTACCGCTACCTTGTTTCTATCTTTAAACCAGCCGGGTATAATTCTGCCTACCTGGGTGTTTTCTTCCACTTTTCTCCCCAAGCAGCCAAGTCCCACTCTTGTAATTTGCTGAATTCTCCCTTTAATCACCACAGCCGCAACCTATATTACTCTCCAAAGCTGCCTAAAAAATTCTTAATTCGTCCCCCCCCCCCTCCCCCCACAGCCTCCTTCTTGTAGCAGCCCTGTAAGTCCTTATATGCAATGGAATCCCTTTTTTTTGGTCTCCCAACCGATTACGATTGCACCAGCCGACTTTTCTTTTTCTGTTTTTTTTTTTTTTTTTTGGGCATAAAGGGGGTCTTCCTTCACTAAACCGGCTGTGTTCTTTTTTTTGATCGGAAATGTAAAAATTAATAGATCAAAAATGATTACAAAATCGCCAGGCATTCCTGGGATAGACCGTGGCCAACATGCCAAATCAGCCTACTGCAAGCGCGGGCATACCCGGCAAAACAAAAGAAGTATCAATTAGTTACAAAATACACCGGGCATACCCGGGCAAATGATGGATAACTACAACTCATTCAGTGGTAGAAGATTCGTAAAGATTCAAAACATGAGGATACAAATCAAAAATAGCTTTGTATACATGTGTTTTGATTCTGTGGACAATGCTATCCTCGCTCGGCTTAAGATCCTCAAACCGCAATCGATTGCGAGCAATCCAAATGTGGTAGATAGTGGCCGCCAAAGCAAAATGTTTGGCTCTCGATAACAAACTGGTGCCCCTTGCTTCCTTCTTTAACCACTTGACCGCACTTGGTGCCGTGGTCATGGCACGTGTAATTCCAATCCATCTTCTGATTCTGTCCCAAATACCTGCAGTAAACGTGCACTGAAAATAGATATGCTGCTGTGTTTCCATCGGATGATCACAAAACTCACACTTAAGATCAATATCAAGAAAGGTTAGTTTGTCCTTGGTGTGGATTTTCCCCAAGACAACTAACCAGAGGTGGAACGCCATTTTGGGCATAATTCCAGTTCTCCAAACTGTTTTCGCCCAAACTTTATCACTGCCCTTTTCTCTAAAATAATTATATGCTGCATTATTCTGGAATTTATCCCCAACTTTCCAGCTATTAAGTTTGCGGACAGCAGCATCCTTATTACCCTCAAGGCGAATAATAGTGTCTCGAATACCAAGGATTCTCTTAAAGAGTGCTGAATCGTCCTTTCGGGCTTGAACTTCCCAGATGGAAATGCCCCGTAGGTAAACTTGATGTATCCAACGAATCCACAAAGAGTCTTTCTCGGCATGAAAATTCCAAAGGACTTTTGCCAATAATGACGCGTTCCAACCTTTAAGATCCTTGAAATCCAACCCCCCCCCCCCCCTCAGATTTGGGCGAACAAATATTCTTCCAGGCTACCAGCGGCTTACCTCCATTCCACAGGAAATTTCTACAGAGCTTTATAATCTTGTCGAAAACTGTGGAAGGAATAGGGAGGATAGAGAGCCAAAAGCTTTCAATTCCTTGAACAACGCTCCTTATCAATTCAGCTCTGCCAGCATGAGTAAGAGAATTCTTTGGCCATGCTTTAATAGAATCTGCAACTTTATCAACGAAAGGAGCATAGTGGGTGACCCGAAGCCTTTCGGCTATAAGAGGAATACCAAGGTACCTGAAAGGCATAGTACCTTTCGGAATACACGTCAGAGAGAGGATGTCAGTCAAAGTATCCTCATCTATTCCTGCTGTGAAAACAGAGGACTTCAAAACATTCATCTTAAGCCCCGAGATATCCCCAAAATCCTGTAAGCAATCAAGAAGAATCTGAATAGAAGGGGTGTCACCCCTTGCAAGAAGTAGTAGATCATCCGCAAAAGCCAGATGGGTGATCCGAAGGGGACCACATTTCGGATGATAATTGAAATCGCTGCCTGCCGTAGCCAAATTCAGAGACCTTGAAAGATATTCAAGGCAAAGAACAAACAAAAATGGAGAAAGAGGGTCTCCCTGCCTGATGCCCCGCTCGCCTCTGAAGAAACCATGTAACTGCCCATTCAAACGTATAGAATATGTTGGGGAGGTGACACATTCCATAATCCATCCAATAAAAGTGGGGGGGTAACCTAACCCCGTGAGGACGTCCCTCAAGAAATCCCAACAAATGGTGTCAAAAGCTTTTTTAAGATCAATTTTGAATATGCATCTCGGTGAAATTCTCTTTCTATTATACTGCTTGAGAAGCTCTTGCGCTAAATGTATATTTTCTGTCATACTTCTGCCTTCAACAAACGCTGACTGGGCTTTATCAACAATGGAACATAATGTGGGAGCAATCCGAGAAGCTAGAATTTTGGAGATAACCTTATACACCACATTGCAGCAAGAGATCGGTCTGAAATCGCTGACTGAGGGAGTGTGATTTGATTTTGGCACCAGTGCAATGACCGAATGGTTAAGTTGCTTAAGCAACGAGCCAGACTCAAAAAACTCCATGATTGCTCTGCAAAAATCATCCCCAATCACGTGCCAAGCCTTCTTGAAGAAACAAGAAGAAAAACCATTCGGGCCTGGGGACCGATCATCCCCAATATCAAAGACGGCATCCCTGATTTCCTCTGCAGAAACAGGCCTCAGTACCCCATTCGACTGCTCATCTGAAATGACCGAGCCATGCTGTAGGACTGAGAGGTCCAGTTGCCGGCAGCACACTTTTGTGCCCAGCAAGTTTCGGTAAAATGAAAGGAACTCAGCCGCAACTTCTTCCTGCGAGCAAGTATTACTTCCATCAGATTTCACAACTGTTGCAATGTGGTTGCGTTTCATGTTCCGCTTGACAATAGAGTAAAAGAATTTAGTCCCCTTGTCACAATTCTTTAAGTATGCACACTTAGCTTGCTGAAAATAGAAACTCCTTTCAGATTCACTTAAACTTGCTGCTGCCTTTTTGAGTTCGGCTGTATGAACTTGAAGTTCAATATTAGCAGGGTCATCGTGGAGGCGCAGCTGGGCTGCCTTCAGGTTCTCTCTGGCCATTTCTGCCCTTGAGGAGATATGAGAGAAGTGCTTCTTATTAAGGCTTCGAAGAGGGCGCTTCAGTTCCTTCAGCTTCTTACAAAGCCTAAACTGGGCTGTTCCATAGTGCTGGGAAAACCAAGACTGCTGTACAACATTAATAAATTCTTCATGAGATGCCCACATGTTGAAGAACTTAAACGGTTTATGTTTGTTCTCATCAGGCTGGAACAAAGTAACTATGCATGGGGAGTGGTCCGAGAGGCATCCCGGATGCAAGAAGTTAGCAAGCCCAAATAGACCACAGTCTGCCCAAGAGTAGTTAACCATGGCTCTATCAAGTTTAGTCCAGACTCCATTTCTATACCATGTATATTGACATCCAATAGAGTTTAAATCCGATAGTCCCGAGTTGACACAACATTCCCAAAAGTCATTGAGTTCATATGTGGTGCAGTTCGAGACCCCATTCTGTCTTTCCTCCTCTCGAAGAATGCTGTTAAAATCACCCATCAACAACCAAGGGGAGGCGTGAACTTGACTGAAATCCATTATGCTATTCCAAAGGGGCCTTCGGCTAACAATTGAATGAAGTCCATAAGCAAAACTCAAATGAAAAACAAAATTAGAAATTTTGCAAGTGACTCTCAGATGAATAACTTGCTCACTGATGCCCAAGCTCTCCACATCAACTTTGGAAGGTTTCCAAAGGACAAGGATTCTCCCAGCCTCGTGAGTATCAAAATTGTGAATGCATTCCCAATCCTGAAATTTATTATTCATGATCCGGGTCAGTTTCCATTCACAAAGCTTCGTCTCCAAAATACCAAAAATATCGATCGAATTCTTAAGCATCATATTCTTAATCCCATTTTGTTTAAGGGCCATATGGAAGCCCCTAATATTCCAACAGGCAACCTTCATGTAAAAGGCTTGCCTAGGGGTGCTTGCCCCTTAACTGTTTTAGAAACCCGCGACTTCTTAGGAGCTGGTCTTGGCTTTTCTTTCGAGTTAGTGCCCCCCAATATTGGCATTGGTGTAATCCTTCTGGGGCCCCCACTTTGAGCGTCCCCTTCCACTACTTTAGCCTTACCCCTTCGCCCCACAACTGTGAAAGGCTGCTCAGGATCTTCTTCAGTAGCCGTTTTCAATTGAGGCTGCGTAACAGGCTCCATTTTTTCCTGGGCAGCGCCCGACTGCATTGTATTAACGCCTGAAAGGCCTGCAGTCTGACTGTTAGAGGGATCACTGATTATATCACTCACCTCTTGACCCACTGCTCGCATAGTAGGGATGCTTGAGTCTGGCCGTTCCTTTGTAGTTGCATCTGTCCTATTTTCCGGTTTCTGCCCAGCCCTTTTGTCTTTCCCACCTTGCTCAAGTTCTGTTTTATTTTTCTCCTTAGTGCTGCCCTTGTTATTAAGTGGCTCCATGAACTTACAACCTTTTGCTGTGTGCCCAAAAACTTTACAATCTGAGCAAAATTTTGGTTCATATTCATAGACAATGCTTTGAGCAAAACTTTTCCCATTCGGCAATGTAACCTTGATTTCTCTAGTCAATTCAACCGAAACATCAACTTCAACTAAAACTCGTGCATAAGAAATCCTCTCCCTAGTAGCTGTTAGTTTATCGGTACAAATAGGAGTGCCCACACGGGATGCTATGCCGCTTAGCACAGTAGAATTCCAACATTCAAGCGGTAATCCATGCAGGTTAATCCAGATTGGCATAATGGAAAATTCATGGTTGTCAAACCTAAATAAATCCGGCATGATTTTAAGCATAAGTTGCCTACCGAACACAAAATATGGCCCTTCCTCCAAAACCTTCTCCCTATCCGCATGTGAGTTAAATTTGAAAACAAGCCATCCACTTTCATGCAAAGTGAGTTCATATTTAACTTCCCAACTCTTACAAATTTGAATAAGAGCATTCTTCCCCGGAAACTTGGCAGCAAAATAACCAATTAAGCAGAATCCCCAGTCATTAAGATTGCTCACATCCTCACTCTTAATGCAATAATCTGTTGTTTGAAAATCAACCCGGCGCAATGAAATTCCTTTGTTTTGAACTCTATTGTCCCTGAAGAGGTTCCTCCAAGAGGAGGTATCAGCATTATTCCGTTCAAAATCTGCCCCTTTCTTAGGAGTAACATTCTGGCCAGTATTGTGCATATTCCCCCCATCAAGAGAATCCTCCGTTTCACTGTCAACGTCTCCAAGAGTCCGGGAGCTCTCCTCGGAGTTTTCCGGCAAGACTGTAGTTTCACCAGTTGTGCTAGTATCCTTATCCACCTTAAACAAAAGATTCCCAGCAGGTGAAAGAACCGAACCCTCATCAGGGTGGCTGGCCGAAGTCTGATTAAGATTCAAGGGACTGAATGTTTGTTTATTCTTCTTCTTCACCATGATCAGCAAGAGTCATAGACAAACCAACACTCCCAACAATCACCCCCAAACCGCAGACCACTCCAACAGATACACAACAAACCCAACACCCAACCAACAATTTACACAAATATAATGCAAATGCCGACAAGGCAACTGAAAGTAAATGCCGACAAGGCTGCAAAAATAAGGCCGGCAAGGCCACAAGTTAGCCACACTTACTTGGGGGAGCTGCCTTGCAAGATTAGTGGAGTGAAAACCAAGTCTCCACCACCTGCAGGCCACGAAAACCAGCTGCAAAATCTGTCCTTATCTCGTATGAACAGTGATTTTTGCAGAAATGGACAGCAACAATGTTTGGGCAGTCAAGAATACACCCAAAAAGCTTCCTCAAAGTGCCAAGTACAAAGCCCAGTAGAAATAAGCTTGAAATTTCAGCAAACCAAAGAAAAATCTGTGAAAAATCGCACTCAGCAACTTTTTCCAGCAAAACCGTGCATTATGAGCTGAAAATCTTCATAAACCCATCCAAAACTATGTAATAATCATGGATAAAGATGAATTCCAGCTGGGGGAAGAAAGCCCAGTACAAAAGATCCCACGAGAAACACTAATCGTTACCCAAAATCAAATTGTATTCTCGGATGAACAGTAACCCGAGTTTTTGACGTCGCGATTTTGGGCAGGAAAGTGAATCAAATGCTGAAATAACTACAAAATAAGGTAGGAATAGTGTTTGCCCAGCCTTAAATGTAGAAAAAATACCAAAATTGTTGCGTAATTGCTTCAATTCCTCTTTTTTCTTTAGTTTAGGTTATAAACCTGAAATAATAATAAATAATAACAATTAAGTAGAATTTATTCAAGAAAAATAATATAATATACTAATTTTGACAGATAAATAAGTATATAAAATACATTTATCAAACCCACAATCTTTTAACATCATCGTCCAAATTTATTGAGTATTATATTTTAACTTTTGAGTTTGTCCTCTTCGCCAATGCCATGGAGAAGCTTGCCTTAGCGAGCAAGTATTCTGATCGATGTATACTTCACGATCTAGAATATGGCATCTAAATTCTAATTGATGTTTAATACTTCATCAATTTCATCTCACAATATGGAATGGAATCAGATTTTGTTTTGACTTCTACATGTGTTGATATTTCTTCATGAATGTGGAGAGCGTGAGAGTTTACAAGATTTTCCCCGCATGCTTTTAAAGAAAGGTTCTTAACTGTTCTGACTTTGTACAAAACCACACAGCACAGATAATAATACAGAAAGAATGCGTTTTAACGGTAAATTCCACTTTTAATGAGAGAGAGAGAGAGAGAGAGAGAGAGAGAGAGAGAAGTGGCTATCTAGATGCTATTTCCCTCTTAAAGGTTTATTTTTATAAATATAGGACAGGCATGAATTGAAAAGAATATTGGATAGTTCTCCACATGCAAATTAAAGTAATATGTCAATTGGGAATTCTGAGTGTTCATTAATAGTTTAGCAAATTTACTGAACACGAATAAAAGAAAGGAAAAGGAAAAGGAATAGTCATGAACAGCTTTCTCTGGAATATATATGGCTAAGATTTGAAATTATGGGTGTAAACGGTTTGGCTTGGGCGGTTTTTGATAATTTTTCAAACCAAATCGTTTAAAGCGGTTTGAGATTTTTCCAACTCAAACCAAACCATTTCATTTCCTAAACCAAACCAAACCAAACCATTTTTTGCGGTTTGGTGCGGTTTTAAACCGCGGTTTGTAAACGAAACTAAACTAATATATGTAAATCGAGTTAAAATAACTATTGAAATAAAATTTTGAATTAAGACATTAAAATTAATTGCAAATAACCCAACGACATTACGGATAGATGTTATAAGACTAACAAAATTAAAATATATGGGTAAACAACTTCTAAAATAGATACAAAGGCACAATCACAAACAAATGATCACAATAATATCAAAAAAACCTAATAGATAACATAATTCATTCTCAAGTTAGATTTTCCTATTATTTCACAACAAAACAACTTAAACTCAAATATACTGTATTCCAAATAAACTACTGAACTACATGATGAAAGAATGATGCTTTAGGAATTTAGAGTTTGATGAATTACAACTGATGATAAAAGATCTCAAGTACAACTAATTTTGCTTAGATAACCATAAATACTCAAGTCATGACTTGCTAAATTAACAGAAGACAAATATTATAACTAAGAAAAAATAAATAATGAGCAAGTTTATGCATACTCCTCCAAAAAAAATCATAGGATAAAAAACAAATAAAGTAAGAAAGTCATCGGTAGTACTTAGTTGTTAGCACTAGCAAAATGCCTTTCTTAACAATAAAGGAAAAGCAAGGTGCCCCTTCATATAAATTGAAAATAAAAGTGTAAAATTGGAAATAAAAGCAGTAAATTTTTTTGTATTTTTGCAATTAAAAAATTAAATTTTAATTGTAATTTTTTAGCGGGTTGGCGGTTTGAAACGAGTTTTGAAAAATGAAACCTAAACCAAACCATTTGAAAGCGGTTCGGTTTGAGTCAAAACTGAAACGTTGATGGGTCCGCGTGGATCCGAACCAACGGTTTCGAAATTGCGGTTTGATATCGGTTTGGCAGTTTGACGGTTTCGTTGTACAGCCCTATTTGAAATCAAGGAAGAGATGCCTTTATGGAATATTTTCCTGAATCGGACTAGTTCGTTTTCATCATCTTCTTTCTCTCCTTTATATATCCCTCCAGGAGACCTATTCACGATGGTTAAAGTAAGTATTCAAGACATTATCCGGATATGTTGATCGGAATAAGGTGCTCAAAGCAGTGAGGAGGGCAGGCAATCTGGCCTTATCCCAATCCGCCTTTGTATTTTACGTCGACAAACAACTACTTCAAAGACATGACCACTGAGTACAAAGAAAGCTATAACTATTGGAGACATGGGCTACAATCTCGGTAATACGCACGGAACTCTCCAAATGAGTCATCGCGGAGATGACAAAGTCAGCAACATGTTCAATGACGACAATGTCAATGCTTGCTATGTGATGTAACATATTGTATTATGTTTTTATATATATAAAATGCGTGGTTGATTAAATGTTAGTGGTTTGGGGATTAAATGTTAGTGGTTAGAGGCGAGGCGAGGCGAGGAAATAAAAAAAAAAAAAAAATAACGACAATAAAGAAATATGGACTCGTTCTCCTCACCATCAAGTGGATCGTCGCCGAATTTTTCAAAGGAAGATTTGATGGACCAAAAAGCCACCTGAGACTTTGAGGCTCAACTACGCGATCGCGCGGTATATGCCCACGCGATCGCGTGGTTCTACCAATTCAGAATTTTCATGGGTTTTTAATTATTTTCTGTTTTAATTATTATATTTCATATTTTCTAACCTTTTAGTGGCTAGGGTTAGTTTTAGGTTGTTTTTACCTTATATTATGTTTTCTTTTCATTATTGTCAGGAACTTAGACATTATTGATAATGAATTGAGTATTTTATCTCTAAAAGGAGAATTTCTTTTCTTGTTCTTCATGAACAACCCAATGAACTTATCAAAGATTCTTGAATCTTTGTGGTGTTCCAACCCCGAACTTATCCGAAAATTAGACAATCTTTGTAGCGTTCAACAACTTTGGTTCTTATTTCGCATCGTCTATCTTACATCATGAATATTTTGTCAAGATCCTAACGTCTAAATCTATCTTTTCCATTCATTAATTTAATTTGTTTCTTGTTATTTCTGAATTTAGATCTTTCTTGCTTTATTATATTGTTTATTCTACGTTTTTGTCGTTTCTCAAAAGGAGTCGCATAATGTGGTATCAGAGATTGGATCTAAATTCAGTTCTTGAACTTTCTTAATTTTTCTTGATTTTCTTGTTCATTGAGTTTTTCGTGCATTCATAATTTTCTTGGGTTTTGATCCATTTAAAAATCAAATAAAAATTCAAACGTGTTTATTTTAATCAATTCTTATCCAAATTTAGTCCAGTTTGTTTTGTCGTGTTCGTAGTCGAATTTCGGATTTAAAGAAAAAACCTTCCGAAAAAAATTCACAAATTCTCATAATTTCTCAATTCTTTTTTTTCGTGTCTCCTATTGTCCTAATTCTTTGAGTTTTTGATTGGTTCCTTGGGCACTTAAAAAGGCATTAAGAGTGATACATGAGTGATAATTTTTTTGTGGAGTTTTATCTCTTTTTCTTGTTATTAACAATGTTTCGTAGGGAAAAATCTTCGTATTTTTTATCAATAAGTGACGACCAGTAAATAAAATGGACAGAAACCATGAAGGTACGAGTTGATAACTTCTTGGCTAGGATGGATGAAAGAGATGCAGTTATTGCCCAATTGCAAAAGGAGCAATCTCGGACAGATTCTACGGCTAGGAGGGATAAGAGGTGTGCACTCGATACTAGGTTTAGAGATGGGGTTGATGAAATGTCATTGAAGTGAAAGGAGGAAGCAAGGCCATATCTGGGATCCTATCCTACGTCACGATCAAAATGGGAGAGTAATGATCATGTTACAAAAAAGAGGGAGGAACCAACACCCAAAGGTAAAATTGATTCTGATTCCAAACTTCCTAAGGATAGAAATACTATATGCTTTAAATGTTTGGATTTCAGTCACATTGCACTTCAATGTCAACATAAAAAGGTGATGGTTGGTTGTGATGGAAGGGTTGTTTCAAAGAGTGAAAATAAAGCTTGAAAAATGTGTAAGTTAAAGAATGGTTGTGATGGTGATGAATTGAAAAATGTTGCAGTAGGTGAATCACTTATTAATAAGTTATCTCGTAGCACTAGGTGTAAGGAAAATGGTGTGGGAGAGAAACTAGATAACATTTTTCGTACTAGCTTCTTCTAGATAATAAGGTTTGTAGTATGGTGATTGATAGAGGAAGTTGCACCAGCATGGCTAGTACTACCTTAGTGGAGAAATTGGGGTTGCCTTTGGTTAAACATCATAATCCTTATAAATTGCAGTGGTTGACTGAATCTAGGGAAGTTAAGGTGAACAAACAGGTTAGGATAAATTTTTCTATTGGTGGATATAATGATGAGGTAGTATGTGATGTAGTTCTTATGCATGTTGGACATATAATGCTGAGGAGGCCATGGTAACATGATAGGGCGGTACTTCATGATGGGTTTAAAAATCGATATAGCTTTGTGGAAGGTGAAAGAAAATTCACCCTTGTTCTTTATCACCAATGTAATCCCATGAAGATGAACTAAAAATAAAGAGTGAGTTTGAGGGGGAAAAACAAGAGAGTTGTGGCTACGACCTCAGAAAAATGAGAGCGTGAGTACGAAGAGGGAAAAAAAAGAGTCCACCCACAAAATGAGCTTTTTGCACAAAGATTGATGTACAAGGATCCATGCCTTACACTTAACAAATCTTACAAAACCCTTCCTTGTTTGGTTAATTCTGTTTTGCAGGTACCCAAGTCAAATCTCAAACTTAGAGTTTGGACTGAATTTAATAGCAAGAAAAAAAAGCCCAGAAAGTCCAAGGAACGCACAAAGTGATAAATACATTTTATACACTTATTTCTATCCTAAAATTAGGATTTTATATGTTCATTTTAGAATATTTGCTATTTATTTTGTTAGTATTTGTTTATATTTCAGGAATAACCCCAAAGTAGAGAAAATAAAGGAATTAGAGCAAAAACAAGTCATTTGGATGATAAAAGAGCTAAAGTGTGAAAATAAAGAGCTGATGAAGTAAATCAAATGGCTAATTGGAAGAAAATTCAAAGAAAGAACCAAATTAGAAGTTCAAGGACTAAAGTATACAGCTCAAATAAAGAAGGACCAAATTGTAAATCCTCAATGATTGATTCAAACCATGATACAACTTTTGAAGATTGCTAGGAGTCAATTTGATGCAATTAAAATTCAAAAATGAATGAAATGTGAAAAGAATATTACCATAAATTGATTTCAATCACACAAGATTTTCGGGCAGAATTTTGGGCAGACTTTGAAACCTACTTTTGGGGCAATAAACGTTTGAATCTATTTCAGAAAGAATTGGAGCCCTTTGAGTTATGTTTCTAACACACTTCGAATCACCTCAATCGGATAAGGGAATAGAAATATATGATCAAAATACTGAATGTTGTGCTGTGACCAAAAAAATCTCCCATGAATGTAACTTTCCTTGTTCGGTTGGAACTCTTTTGGAAGTCAATTTGGACACAATTTTCAACATTCTTCTCTTCAAAATAACCTATACTTCGACTTAATCTATAAATACCATACCTTAGGCACATTTTGAGGGGGTTCCCAATTGTCTTGTTTCATGCCAAAATGCTGCCAAAATGCCGAGGGATCCATGTCACGTCAAGAGCAAAATTGAATACTAAAGAACAAAAAGATGAACGGAGTGACTTCTTTTCATTTTTCTTGTGATTTATATTCAATCATGATTTTGTCTATATTTCTTGTGTTAGGATTATGATGAAGTTTTAATTATTGATTCCATATTTTGACTTATTATTTAATTTACACAATTTATGGGTTTGATACAATTAAATAGTGCTTTTATTATTATGCAATTGTTTGACCAACTTTTCCTGATTGTCTTGATGTTTTTCTATGTTTGAAAGAGTAGAATCTATTAGATATTATTTAATTTCCACAAAGTCCGATAGGGGATAGAAATATACCCCAATACTTTGTGTTATCCTTGAGAATGTTCATGGATCCTCTAATACTTTTCTAATTGTTTAATTACATAGAAATATAGTTAATTTGCATTTAAAAAAAAGGTTTTAATGCATCGCTCGAAAGGATGACTTAAATAATTTTAGGAACACGGATATTCAAAACCCTATGAATTGTATTTAAATAATTTGGTCAAAATATGGATGATTTGGTTAAAATGGATTCATAATTCTAACGCACTTTTTTTCATAGTTTTAAATCAAGGTTTCTTATTTTATTTAGCTTAGTTTTTAAACAAAATTCTTACATCAAAACAATTTTCTAGTTCCGGTTAAAGATTTGTAATCTAAAATACAATTTACAGCAATTCTCATGGGATTTATACTTGGATTCACGTCCATTATATTATCTGTGCGACCTGTGCACTTGCGGTTCAAACACAAAGCACCAACGTGAACATCAAACCAACAAAATCAAAGTCAAGCATGTTCCAATAGCCAATGATTGCAGCAAAATCAAAGTCAAGCATGTTCCAATAGCCAATGATTGCAGAAGTTACAAGAGGATTGGGCTATAGAAATATGAAAGAATATGACTTTTCTATTAATTCAATAATTGCTTTACATATTGATGTGTATATATACAAGATGAGCAATCTTTGATTGCAACAAATATGGAAGAGATATATTTGATTGCAACAAACGTGGGAAAGATAAATACAAATCTCCTAATATACAAGATAATGACTAAAAATATACAAGGTAGATGGGCTGCATCAGTGGGCTCAACATCTTCGCCGTCGTGGTGTGGTTCATCATGTTGCCTAATATGGCCAAGTTTCAGATTCGAGGTCGAATCATTTTCAAGAGATGGGGAATGATGTGATCCAAGGTAGGAAGTCAAAGGAGAAATCGAGCTACAGGCAATGAAACAACAATCTACATGGAAAAACGAGCAAGTTTCATGTTGGGCTCGAGTTGAGAATCAAATCGGATCAAGTTGCTTCAAAGGGACGAAAAATGTTGCAACTGGACAAATTGTGCAACCACATGGTGAAACAAAGGAGGTGATCACGCGTTGTTACCAAAAACCCACTCGAGACTTTGAGGCTCAACCACGCGATCGTGTGGCATATGCCTACGCGATCGCGTGGTTCTACCAATTCAGAATTTTTGCGGATTTTTAATTATTTTTTGTTTTAATTATTATATTTTGTATTTTCGAACCTTTTATCTTCTAAGGTTAGTATTAGGTCATTTTTACCTTATATTATGTTTTCTTTTCATTATTTTAAGGAACTTTGACATTATTGATATTCAATTGAGTGTTTTCTCCCTAAAAGGAGGATTCCTTTTCTTGTATTTTAAGAACAACCCAACAAACTTATCAAAGATTCTTGAATCTTTGTGGCGTTCCAACACCGAGCTTATCAAGGAATTGGAGAATTCTTGTGGCGTTCGACCAATTTGGTTCTTATTCTGCATCGTCAATCTTGCCTCATGAATATTAGGTCAATGTCCTATCGTCTAAATCTATCTTTTCCATTCATTATTTTAATTGGTTTCTTGTAATTTCCAAATTTAGATATTTCCTGCTTTATTATATTGTTTATTCTGAGCTTTAGTCGCATTTCCCAAAAGGAGTGGACTTTAGAGTGCGGGTGTCGATCTCACAAGGACTATTTATTTGTTATCTATCTACTTTGATTCTAAGTTCCTAGACTAAGGTAAAAACTAACTAAGAAAATGAAAATTGCAAAAGATTCCAAAAATGGCAATAAATTGATGAATTAATGAAATAAACAACAAAAATTAAAAATTAATCAAATTACACCTAAATTAAAATATAAAACCAATAAACTGAACGAATGAGTTTTCTAAAAATAAATGACTACTGAGATTAATGATTTCAAAATAATATTCTAGCTTAATTTTGCATCTCAATTTATTTTCGCAAATTGTATTTGACGAATTCACTTATATATATAATTTACCTCTCTTGAGTTCAATTAGCCATATTTAACTAAGTCAATTATGTATCTCTATAGCGAGTCAGAATTATTTCTTAGCCAAATGCATTAAATTACCTAGGAATTCATATTTGATCACATGCAACCACAAATTCATATCTCTATCTTATTGTTGAAATTGCCGAATTTTACTACATGATCTATTTTGTTCACCCACCTCTCATATTATGAAAACTACCGTTAAATCGAGCTACTCATATTCTTGGAATTAAAAGTAGTAAAGAAAAATATAAATAAAACCCGGATTTGTGAAGAAACATAGCCAAACATCTTGGAACAAGAATTTGTCCACATTTTGATAATCTCCACAAGCCCTAGCCTTCCCCTCTTTGAATCCCCAAAAGATTTGGATGAAATTGATGAAATTATTGTGGAAGAAAGGGAGTTTCAGATTTGTATTTCGTGCCTCCTTTCTCATTCTCCCCGAATAATGGTTGAAATTCACATCTAAATTGGTTTCCAAAAGAGTTTCAACTGAACAAGGAAAGTTACCTTTGCGTGGGTGTAACGCCCCGAGCTCTGTAGAACCCAGGTCGCCACGTCGTCTCTTTAAAACTAACTATTTAACATATAATTCGGAAATAAATGAATTTTAAAAACATCACATTCATTTGAAAATTTTGCAACATAACTCAAATTGAAATAAATTCACTTGATAAAAATTCCATAAAATTCCAAATTTCAACAAGTAAAATTAACAAGTTCCAATAATCTCGACTTTCAAAATAACTTAAAATAAATATTTACCATAATTGCCCCTCATTTGCCACCGCCTCTAAACTCTGTATATGTTAATGTTGTTAAAAATGGAGTGAGTATTTCAAAAGAAATACTCAGTAGACTCATCGTCAATAATTAATTTACAAGATAATTGAACAAGTAATTATGCAAATATTATAGTGACATTCTATTCTTAGTCATAAGCATCATGAAATGAGTGCAATATGAATATATTCTTGTCTCATCTTATGCAAATAAAGCATATAAGTTAACATAAATTTTTCTTCTTATCTCATAAAAGATATTCTTGTCTTGTCTTATCTCATAAGAGATATTATATTCTTGTCTCATGCAATTAAGCATATAAATCACATAAATCCACATAACACATGTAATTATAATATAAATAAATTAGTGGGGGCGAGTCTACCTTAATTTATCTCGAATCACGTAAAAAGTGGAGTGAGAAGTAGCCTCAATATCTCAATCGTCCACATGTTTCGTCTAGCCAAAATATGAAATAAAGCTTTGAATTAGTAATTTGAAATTTTAGGGTTTTAAAATGATAAAGTAAAATTTAGGGACTCAATTGAAAATTTATTAAAACTGAAATTTAAAGTTTAGGGAGTAAAACAGGTTTCTTGAAAATAGTGGGGCTAATTAGAAACACTTTAAAAACTGCAGGGGTTGAATAAGAATTTTCAGAAACTTGGGTTGAAAATAAGGTATTTTAAAACTACAGGGGTTCAAATTAAATGATTTAAAATTAGAGGGACTGATTAGGGATATTTTAAAACTCAATAGGACTTACAAAACGCTTTGAAAAACTGAAGGGACTGAAATAATATATTTTTTGAAACTTGGGATTTAAAAGAAATTCTCAAAACTAAAATAAAATAAAATATAAACATATACATATACATATACAATATCTATCTCTCTCTCTCTCTCTCTATACAATCAGTATAGGAGTAGGAGACAGAGAGAGAGCAACGCGGAGGGATGGAGGGCTTCGCCCTTCACCTCCGTTTTTGACTGCCGGTGAATAAAATCAGTGACAGCGTCACCGTCGTGTGGTGGCATCGGTGTGTAGGGAAGGGAAAGGGTTTGGGCTCGGGTTTTTGGTGCGGTTTGTGGTGCGAAAACAAGGCTAAACCAAGGCTTGTGGAACTCGGGCCAAGAGGTAGGTTTCTTGGTCTTTTTCTTGAGCTTTCTTTGGGTTTGGGTTTGATTTTTGAGTTCGACAGTGGCGGTGGGTAGTGGTTCGGTTTTGGTTTTGGTTTACTGTTGAGTGGTTGGGTTCGTCGGTTGTGATGGTGCTGCAAGTGGTGGTGGCTGTTTGGCTATAGTTGGGAACTGTGGTGGTGTTCTTTGGTGAAAAATAGTGTAATGACATTGGTGTATTCGATTTTAGCATAGTAAAGGGTTTGACTGTGTTGCGTTTCTTGCAGCGATTGGGTGGAATTGAGGCATTGATTTGGTTTCCTGTGATTCTGTGGTGGTGCTCGATAGTGAGGTGCTGCTGGTTCGGTGAAGGTAGTGAACGGCTGCAGTGGTGCTAATGTGATGGTGTTTTGAGGTTGGTTTGTGGCAGCATGTGTGTTGTTTGTAGTTGGGAAGAAAATGGCTATGGAAATTTTTTGGAGTTGAAGAAGATAGAGTGTTACCTGGCTGCGTGAAGTGAGCTGTGAGGGAGAGTGGAGTGATCTGAACAGTAATGTGTTAGGGCACAAATTTATAGGTTGGTAAGTAGGCCAATTTGGGTTACAGAATTTATAATTGGACTGAAAATATTCAAAATTGGATTACATAATTTTTGACCCAAAATATCAAAATATTGGACTTAATAAATTGGACTCAAAATTATTACAAATTTGGATTTTAAAATAATAAGGAAATCAATAATTTAAAATATTCGAGATTGGACCCAATTTGAATAGATTTGAATTTATTTTACAATGGCTAGACGAACACGCTTTCACTTTAAAAATAAAAATTGGGGTCAAAACTTAGCGACACATTTTTCGAGAAAAATGATTTTATTTTATTTAAAAATTCTCGGTCGCTACAGTGGGCATCTTTTTGTATCTGCACAACATCCAGCACCTTGATCTACCTTTAGCTTCTCTTATCCAATTGAGATGAATCAAAGTGCGCTAGAAAGAGAATTTAAATTACTAAAATTCTTTCTGAAATACAATTTTAATTATTCGAACGTTTACTACCCCAATATCAGGACTCAACGTTCGGCTAAAAATTTCCCCCCAAATCTTGTGTTATTGGAATCAATTTATGGTAATATTTTTATCATATTTCATTCTTTTTTTACTTCTAATTGCATACAATTGACTCCTACCAATCTTCAAGCATCAGATCGTGGTTCGAATCAACATTGAATATTTGCAATTTGGTCCTTCATCATTTGATTTGTACACTTTAGTCCATGAATTTCCGTTGCTCTTCTATTAAATTTTTTCTTCATTTAATTTCTTCAATTAGGCACCAGAACTTATGCCTTATTCCAGTGTAGCTCTGATTTGCACCTCATTTTGACTTCATCAACTTCTTTTGCATGATTTAGCTCTACTTTTCATCAAATTGTAATGTATTTGCTTCAATCCTTCCATTCTCTTCATTTTTGGAATAAAATCCGAAATAATGATAAATAACCACAACTAATTAGTAGAATTTTTCCAAGAAAAATAACATAATATCATAATTTTGACAGATAAATAAGTGTATAAAATACACTATCATTACACATCTCCCAAGAGGCCAAATCTCAACACCCTGCCACTTCGTATTGCACAAACAAGCCATCAAATTACTTCTACAACTTAAATCAAGCCCGACAAAAAAATAAAACAATAGCCGCTGGAACTCCTCTTCAAGGAAACCTCATCAGTGGCACCCAGGTTAGCCACAAACCAGCAACACTCATCTAACTCCAGTTGTACCCCCACGACCCTATCGTGACTTCCGTCAACTATGTTCAGAAAAGCCCACTTTGTCCGCCGATGCCCACATTACTCGTGTACTCTAGCCACGGGCAACCTTTCCCTTTTCCTTCATACAATTATCGACCCTCATGCTCTTCTCCTGCAGCACACTATACGCACCACTCTCCACCAACTTCCAATTCATGGGTCCTCGATTCAGGTGCTTCTCATCCCTTGACTAGTTATCTGGATAATTTGTCTCTTCACTCAGCATACCCTGTCTTTGATGGAATTGAGATTGGTGATGGCTCAAATCCCATTGACATTCTTGTTTCTCAACACTCCCTACTCCCACTCAAACTTTAAATCTAAATGAAATCTTGTATGTTCTATCTACATCTCGTAATTTACTATCAGTCAATAAATTATGCAAATCAAATAATGTTAGTGTTGAGCTTTTCCCTTCCTCGTTTCAGGTGAAGGATATTCCTACAAGGGAAAAAATTCTTCAAGGACAGACTAGAGATGGCATCTATAAATTGATTGGCACATCCTCCACATCCACTCTCCTTTTTGCATTTTCAGCCTCCGAAGGATCCCTCCTTGACTAGCATCATCCTCTAGGGCAACCTTCCTATCCTGTCTTGCAAGGGTAAATTAAGTCTAGCTCTTTACCCGTGTCCAGTTTAGTTTTTAGAAAGTTTCATTGTAATTCATGTGAATGTCAGAAGTCTTACAAATTGCCATTTGAAATTTCAACTATTACAAGTTCCAAACAACTTGATGTAGTCTTTTCTGACATTTGGACCGCTCCACTTATTTCTACTAAAAACAATAAGTATTATGTAATTTTTATTGATCATTATTCCAAATATGTATTGCTTTATCCCACTCTACATAAATATAATGTTTTGGAAATCTTCAAAAATACAAAGAACTTGTCAAAAACCAGTTCAACAATAAATTCGCAACATGTACTCTGACAATGGTGGTGAGTTTACTGCTCTAAAACCCTTCCTTGCTAGTCGTGGGATTAGAGATGGCAATTTTCCCCACGAGACCCTATCCCCGAGGGGACCCGTCCCGAATGGGGAGGGGATGGTAATGTTTTTATCCCCGTTACGGGGATGGGGGCGGGGATGGGATTGAGATTCCCGACCCATCCCCGCTCCGTTTATAATTTAAAAAATTTTAAACTAGTAAAAATTTAAAAATTCAATACATTTTGAAAAATTATATATTCTTTTAAACCAAGTTGGATGATTCCGATCTAGATTAATAACTTAAAGGCATGGGATAATAAGTTATAGTTTTTTTTTAAAAGAAAAAAACGTTGATCCAAAAAATAATAATAATAATAATAATAACGGGGATTTAAACGGGGGAATTTTTAATCCCCGCCCCCGCCCCGCATGTAATGGGGATGGGGATGAGGTCCCCGACCTATATCCGTACCATTTCCATCACTACGTGGGATCTCACACCTCACTTCACCACCTCACACCCCAGAACATAATGGGTTTGCTAAACGCCATCATCGGCACATTGTCGAGACAGGCCTTGCTCTTTTACAACATGCCTCGATTCCTCTTACATTGTGGGTGATAGAAATCATAGTGTACTTGATGGAAAAATTCAAATGTTCAATCTAAACAAGAAATCATGGCCGTAACTAGTGAAGCTCATGCACGTAAACCAGCTACGGGTCAAAACGCAGAATTCCAGAATTTTCAAACTTACGGTCGTGTAAGTTTCACTGCCATAACTCTTAAACAGAAAATCACTTACGTCCGTAAGTGATGTATTCATGGCCGTAACTTATTTTTATCGCAAATTTCGCAAATTTTGTTTCCTTTTTCAGTTTTAGGTAAATTAGAACTCTGCTTTAGGCCCATTAGAAGCTAGGATTAGTCGTTAGATCAATTTTTATTATTTATATCCTATTTCATTCATTTAATAGTTAGACTTTGATTTTAATAAAAAAAAAAAAACAGAATGATTGTTTTTTAATTGGTAAATGTGTGGATTCACATTACAAACCCGAACTTATCAATATTGATAGTCTTCTGGCCTTCATCCAGGACTTATCAAGGGTTGATAATCTTTGTGGGGTTCACAATCAGAAACTTATCAAGGAAAGTAGACAAATTCTTGTGGCGTTTCGAAAGTCTTGGATTTTTCTTCCGTATTGTCGATCCTCGTGTCGTGAAGTTTGGGTCAAGATTCCACCGTCCACAAGCAAACCTGGGTTCGGAAAATGGAAATAAAATATTCTAAATTCTAGATAAACATAAGTTATGGTCGTGAATACATCAATTACGGCATAAGTGATTTTCTGTTTAAGAGTTACGGCCGTGAAACTTACACTTACTTCCATAAGTTTGAGAATTCAGGAATTTTTCGCTTTGACCTGTAGCTAATTTAAGACCGTGAGCTTCACTGGTTATGGACGTGATTTCTTGTTTGGCTTGAACATTTGAATTTTCCCATCACGCCCACTATGATTCGTATCATTCCCTCCTTCAAGATGATTCGTCTCAAATCACAGCTTTGTTCATGGTGTATCAGTTCACCTCCAAGATCAAATGTAAAGCTTCTACGTCCATACAATAGGAACAACCAATAGTATTCTGCAACTTGGGTGGCATGGATGGATCGAATCATGAGCTTCCTTGGCCACAGGTTGTGTGGCTCAAACTCCCAAGTGTAACCAACCTAAAAAAGAGATTTAAATAAAATAAGATGGGGAATATTAGTTTCTCCATATACAAGGTACGAATCCTTATACTCATGATACAACACTTCCACCTCCTCTGTTCGAACCACGAGGCTCTTCTCTTCATCTCCAATAATCTTTTCACTTTCTCGCTCAATCATCTCTTTCTCTTTTTCTTCACACCGAACTGTTCACTTTTATCTCGCTATGCGAAATACCCCCGCAAGTGCACGGGTCGTGAAGAGTAGTTAAAATGGACCTAAGAGTCCGTATTATCGTTCCCACAAGGACCGTTTACTAAGTACCGAAATGTGTAAATTCTTAACCCTATTTGAACAAAGAGATGAATTTTTGATTGTTTGGAAACTAATGCTAATAACGATGACTAAAAGATTAAAACCTTGCACAAGATTGAGATTTCACAATTGCTGATTGTTTTTAAGTATAATTGAAAGTGGTTGGGATTCACGGGTTCAACTAGCCAATTAAATTAATTCCAATTCCGGATTCTATTTTCTAAATATGTGCTCGATCGAATTCACTAATTCAAATTGAGATTCCTCTCTCGAGTTTAAATCAATCCTATCTAAATAAGTCAACATTGTATCTCTACAGAGGGTCCGAATATTCCTTATTTAGATGCATTACACACAAGAATTCACACACGACCGCAATAATTACAAGAGTATATCTCTATCTCTCGTTCAATTACCGGATTTATTACCTAGATCTATGTTATTAACTCACCTCTCAGATTATGTAAATAACACATATAATCATGAATAAGTGGACAGTTCATTCACGCATTAAACGCAATAATAAATCAACACATGCATTACGGCGTTAAAATAAGGAATATGAAATTAAAGTAATTTCCTAGGCTACATCGTGATTCCCAACGTTAAAATTAGTTACACATGATAAATGAATAATAAAAACAATCTGAATTAAAATTAAACATGTAGGAATTTATGAAATCAACAATAAGAAAAGAAGTCTTTCACCAAGAATTGATTTCCCGTGTTAAGCTCCTAAATTCCCGTGCTTTTTCGTGCTTGAATCTCCTCCTCAATTTGATGTCGAATTGCCAAGGATTCTCCAATATTAAGCTCTGCAAAAGTGCTCCTCTGCTTGCCTCTCGCGCTCTGTTCTCTCCTAGGTTAAATTCCCGAGTGTTTTCTTCTTAAAACCGCGCACAAAAGCCCAATGCAGGCCCAGTCGGATGCCTACGAGATCGCGTGGTTTGGATGCCACCGATCGCGTGGGAGAACCTTTTTTCGCTCTGCGTGAAATTTGTCGCCATGTCGCAATCACTGACATGGAGAATTCGCGATCGCGACATGGAGTTTTTCTACTCGATTCACCATCTTTTTCTTGGCCTTCAAATCAGTCATCTAGTTTTATTTGCGAAGTGTATCTCCAACTATTGATTTGATCAATTTGACCACAGAACTTCTGTTTCTCTTCAATTTTCCTACTTTTGACCTTTATTTCCCGTAATTGCTTCCTTGTTCCTCTTTTTGACTAAAATCTGAAATAACAACAATTAAACGCAATTTAGGTAGAATAAATTCATAAATCAACACTATAAATTCTCATTTTGGCATATCCCCAAGTGTATAAAATACACCTATCACCAACCATCTCTTCTAACTCCACGTTTTCAAGCTCAACCACCTCTTCTAATTTTACAATTTCATGTTCAACCACTTCGTTACTGAATTTTGTTTCTTCCACAACAATATTCAATTCATTTTCTAATTCAAATTTTGGAGTTTGACCCCCTATCCCACGATGCCTCTTATTACACCACCTTTCACTCTCCTTATTTACCCTCCTCGAGTCTTCTAGTGCTTTCTCTAATGTCAACCCATTTAGTACGCAGGTTTTCCTTTCTTAAGGAATATGTATATGTACATACTTTTATCATAAACAGCCTCCTTCCTACGTCTCCATGATTTTTCCAACAAAATATGACAAGATTTTAATGGCACTACATCACACCATACTTCCTCACTATATCTTCCATTGGTGATATGTACTATAACTTGTTTGGTCACTTGGAACTCCCCAAACTCTCTCGTCCACTTCATCCTATAAGGCTTGTAGTGTGGTGTTAGGGGTAATCCTAATTTTTCAACCATGGTGCTACTTGCCAAACTACAGCCCTTATGACCCACATAAAATCTAATTTTGAACGAGGTGCCCAGATCATAACCCATCCCTTATTTGGCGATTAAAAAATTCAAATAATATCAAGACTAGACATCAAATGGAAGAAGAAGTTGATAGGAATATTAAGATGTTTAATGGAACTCAAGAAAGTGATTTTTTTTATTATTATTTTTTTTTTTTTGAATAAATAATGAATTTTCAGAATAAATAAAAAAAATTAATTTTTTTTATAAAATCTGGAAATTCGACTACGAATACGAGAAAACAAACGAGACTAAATTTGGACAAAATAGAAGTAAAAATAATTTTGGAATTTTTTCTGGATATTTTCTTGTTTAAAGACTCAAGAAACTCAAGAATACAAAGAACACGAAATAAAGATTCGACAAACAAGATAAAAACAGGATATAAATTATTTTTATGTGGCGGACTCTATGATAAATGCATAAAAATCGAACTAGGATAGAATAAAAGAAAAACATGAATTCAGAGACCATCTATGATACCAAATGATGAAGAACGAAGAGAGGAATTAAATGTCGAAAAGTTTTGAACCCAGGTTTGTTTGTGGACAGTGGAATCTTGACATAAACTTCACGACGCGAGGATCAACGATGAGGAAGAAAGATCCAAGACTTTCGAAACGCCACAAGGATTTGTCTAGTTTCCTTGATAAGTTTCTGATTGTGAACGCTACAAAGATTATCAGTCTTTGATAAGTTAGGGATGAATGCCACAAGACTATCAATCTTGATAAGTTCTGATTTGTAATGTGAATCCACACATTTACCAATTGAAAAACAATCAATCTATTTTTTATTAAAATCAAAGTCTAACTATTACAATGAATGAAATAGGATATAAATAATGAAAAATGACCTAATAACTAACCCTAACCGCTAATGGGCTTAAAACAGAGTTCTGATTTACCTAAAATAGAAAAAGGAAAGAAAATCTACGAAATTCACAATAAACATAAGTGAAGGTCGTGAATACATCACTTATGGCCATAATTGATTTTCTGTTTAAGAGTTACGACCTTGAAACTTACACTTACGGTAGTAAGTTTGAAAATTCTGGAATTCTGATTTTTGACCCGAGCTTGTTTACGGCCGTGATTTCTTGTTTGGCTTGAACATTTGAATTTTCCAACCAAGTCCGCTTTGATTTGTATAAGTGGGGCTCTGCATTCTCAACTATAGTATAACTCATTAATCATTTACTGACGTCCTGGGACTTTCTATGAAATTTCCTTATAAGGTCCTATTCCATGTTATGCCCAATTATAACAAAATCCCCACCTTTGGTTGTCTTTGCAACTCTGGTTTCGGTACTATTCCTCGCAAAAATTAGCTGCCCGGTCTCACCCTTGTGTTTTCCTTTGGTACACTCTCACTAAAGGTCCATATCTATGTCTTGACAAGAGTACTCATGGATCTAGATCTAACATCATGTTAAATTTGTTGAGTCAATATTCCCATTTGCTTTTCCTACTGCATCAACCTCGCCTCCAAGCTCCCAAGATGTGTCTAATCCTTGACCATATTTGCTCAAGCTCTCTTTCATTTCTGAACATGTGTCCACGCCCAATTTTTACCCCTTTTCCAGCTCATCAACTATGTGCCATCTCAAAAGTTTGTCCGACTCCTCTATGCATCCGGATATTGCTTCACCACCCTCCTCTCCGCTATCTTCTCATCCACACTCACCTGTCGCTGCATCCCCCATTGCAGTTCCTTCTCCCTCGACTACAGTTGCTCACCTGACTCCTACCCCTCCTGTATCTCCCTTAGTTTGCATCATATACGAACCCACCTACAAAACAACATCTACAAGCCTAACCCCAAGTATGGTTTAACCACCATGCTCTCTTCCTTCCCTGACTTTGAGCCCACTACCACTGCTCAAGAGCTCAAAAATCAACACTGGTGTCATGCCATGGATATCAAGCTCTCCTTCACAACAACACTTGGGAGCATGTACCTCCATCCCCATCCCAAAATCTAGTTGGTTGCAAGTGGGTATTCTAGGTGAAACGAAAGTTTGATGGTTCCCTTGACCAATATAAAACGGGTTTGGTGTCCAAAGGTTTCCACCAAAACCCTGAGATTGATTACACTGAGACCTTCAGCCAGTTGTCAAACCCATCAAAATCTATCTTATTCTTAGTTTTGTCGTCTCGCATAAATGGCCACTTCGTCAACTTCATATTAATAATGCTTTCCATCAGGGAACGTTATCTGAAGAAGTGTACATGAGACAACCTCCAGGTTTTATTGATTCTAGATTTCCCCTCCATATCGGTAAGCTTACCAAAGTCATCTATGGCCTTAAGTAGGATCCTTGTGCTTGGTATCTTGCACTACGTCAATGTCTCCTCTCACTTGGATTCTGCAACTCTACCATGGATACAACATTTTTTATATATTCTTCTCATGGCCTTCTTATTTATCTCCTTGTATATGTCAATGACATCATACTGACTGGTTCCTCTCCAACCTTCATTGACAAAGTGGTGCACCATCTTTCCTCTACCCTTTCCTCGAAGGATCTGGGTCTTTTATCTCTCTTCTTGGGTGTGGAAGTCATCGCTACCTCGATCGGCATATTGTTGTCCCAACATCAATACATCTCTCAACTTCTTGCTCAAACCAAAATGCTTGAAGCAAAACCCGTCGCCACTCTCCTATCCACAGTCTTTTACTCTCATATGAGATGATGGCTCCTCTCTTACCAATGAAACTGAGTATCGAGGGGTTCTTGGGGCTCTCCAGTATCTTCTTATCACTCATCCTGATATCGCTTATGCTATAAACAAGCTCTCTCATTTCATGCATCAGCTTACTATCACCCATTGGGTTGGTATCAAAATGCTACTTCTTTACTTGGCCAGTACCATATTTTATGGAATCTCCTTAAGATGCATTTGGTGATGCTGATTGGGTGGTTGATGTCTATGATCACACACCGAATAGAACTTTTTATTATTTTCCTTGGTTCAAATCTCATCTCTTGGTCTTCTCACAAGAAACACACAGTTGCGCTCGCTCTTCCACAAAAGCTGAATATTGGGTTGTTGCATCCATCACATCTGAAATCTTATGGGTTTATTCCTTTCTTCGTGAGATCAGTTTCACTTGTTCTGCTTCCCCAGTCATTTACTGTGACAATATTGGAGCTATCTATTTTTTTGCCAACCTGTTACTTCACTCCAATATGAAGTACTTGGAGATTGACATTCACTTTGTTCGTCAGCATGTTCAATCTAGTTCAATTCACAGCTCTCCAATTTCAAGCACTGACTAGGTTGTTGATTAGCTCACTAAGCTATTGGCTAGCTCAATGTTGACCATAGTGGCTTCAAATTAATTTTGGTTAATCTTTGCCTAATTAATTAGGTAAAGCAATTTGGTAATGGAACATTAAGAATTATACCATACACATGGAGTCAAGAAATGTGGCTATGGTTTATTTTTTGTGTCCTATAAATAGGACTCTCCTCTTCAATTGAATTCATCCTAAAATCACAAGTAGAAGAAGAAAACATTCATTGGTTTTCTCTTGTGATAATTTGTAGTTTGTGAGAAAGAGTGTTTGGTGAGGTAGAGATATTTGTATTTCACATTTGTTATATTAGTGGAAATTTTGGAATCTCCCTCCGTGAACGTAGGTAATTTGTCGAACCACGTAAATCTTGTGTTGTTCTCTTTCTCTTTCGAATTCGTTATTTCTATTTTTGCATTGGTCGAACCGTCGGTTAATTCGCTTCCGCACAACAATTGGTATCAGAGCCTTGACTCTCTTAAAATTCTAAGTATGCTCTGTGGTTGCAGCACTGACTGATCTTCCACATCAGAAAAGATTTTTTGAGAACAGGGATCTTGGTATATATTTTTTTATTTTTATTTTTTTTGAAAAATGTCTAAAAATTCCTCGACTACACCGACGGAGACTGAGGACCCACCTCCAGCCATTTTAGATGGATCTTCAAGGCCAACTGTGTCTTCAACAAGAACAGTGGTAACTAATGCAAAAATAGACGTGGAAAAATTTGATGACACAAATAACTTTACTATGTGGCAATGTGAAGTTATGGATGCGCTATTTCAACAAGAGCTAGACATTGCTCTTGAAGAAGATAAGCCAGCTGACATGGATGATCTAGAATGGACAAGAATCAATCGGAGTGCCTGTGTGATCATCCGTTCGTGTCTCACCAGAGAGCAAAAGTTCCCATATATGATGGAGAAATCGGCAAGCAAATTATGGAAGGAGTTGGAGAAGCAGTTTATATCAAAAAGCTGCCAAAACAGACTCTATTTGAAGAAGAAGTTATTTCGCTTCCGATATCAACCTGGCACAACTATGTACAACCATATTACTGAGTTCAAGAAATTGGTAGCTGAGTTGATAAATCTTGAAGAATCTTTCAAGGATGAAGATAAGGCCATGTTGCTCTTGACTTCTCTTCCCGATGAATATGAACACCTTGTCACTACGATACTTCATGGAAAGGATGAAATTACTTTTGATGAAGTATGTCCTGCTTTGTACAACAATGAGATCCGAAAGAAGGATCAAAAGGAACATGGAAGTTCAGCAGGAGAAGCCTATACTATAAGAGGTCGTGCTCAAAGTCGTAATCCCGGGAGAAGGGGCAGATCTCGTTCGAAGGGCAAGCCTGCTAAAGATGAATGCGCCTTCTGTCATGAAAAATGTCATTGGAAGAAGGATTGTCCAAAGCTGAAGAACAAAGACAAGGTTAAAGGTATTGCTGAGCTACTTCAGAAGCCAATATAGCCAAGTGTGAAGATGATGAGTCAGAATTTGTTCTAGCTAGTACATCAAGTATATCTCACTCAGACGAATGGATTATGGATTCGGGTTGCACTTATCACATGTGTCCCAACAGGGAGTGGTTCTTCAAACTCGAAGAACTAAATGGTGGTGTTGTTTACCTCGGCAATGATGAGATCTTGCAAACAAAAGGGATAGGTTCAATCCGTTTGAGATGTCATGATGGATCAACTAGAATTCTGACAGACGTAAGGTATGTACCAGATTTGAGTAAGAATCTCATCTCCGTGGGAGCCTTAGAATCTAAAGGCATGTTCGTGACTATACGAGATGGAGTTCTGAAAATTGCTAAAGGCGCACTCGTGGTAATGAAAGGCATAAGGAGAAATAATTTGTATTACTTCCAAGGTAATACAGTTATTGGATTGGCGGCTACAGCATCAGGAGAAGACGAAGATTCAGAAATTACAAAACTTTGGCACATGCGGTTGGGACATGCTGGTGAAAAGCTATGCAAACTCTGGTGAAGCAAGGCCTATTGAAAGGAGCAAAAACATGCAAGATGGATTTTTGCAAACATTGTGTTTTGGGAAAACAGACAAAAGTAAATTTTGGTACTGCAATCCATAATACAGAAGGTATTCTGGACTATGTTCACTCAGACGTGTGGGGACCTACAAGGACATCTTCCTTGGGAGGTATGCACTATTTTGTTACTTTTGTCGATGATTTTTCAAGAAGAGTTTGGGTGTATCTGATGAAGACAAAAGATGAAGTATTAGATCGTTTTCTTATATGGAAGAAGATGATGGAGACGCAGACGGGCAGAAAAATCAAACGACTCAGATCAGACAATGGTGGAGAATACAAGAGTGATCCGTTTCTTAAAATCTGCCAAGATGAAGGTATTATGCGACACTTCACAGTCAGAAATACACCACAGCAGAATGGGGTGGCTGAACGCATGAATCGAACATTGCTGGAGAAGGTTCGATGTATGTTGTCTAATGCTGGATTGGACAAGAAATTTTGGGCTGAGGCAGTAATATATGCGAGTCATCTCATTAATTGTTTACCATCTGATGCCATTGGAAATAAGACACCTATGGAGGTTTGGTATGGAAAACCTGCTACTGACTATGATTCTTTACATGTTTTTGGTTCCACTGCATTCTACCATGTAAAAGAATCTAAGTTGGATCCAAGAGCTAAGAAAGCACTGTTTATGGGGATCAGCTCTGGAGTAAAGGGATATCGCTTATGGTGTCCTGATATGAAGAAGATAATTCTTAGCAGGGATGTCACTTTTGATGAATCTGCTATGTTGAAAAAGGTGACCGAGGGTGCTCAGCAGCAGGTGGAGCAAGTTCCGCAACAGGTGGAGTTTGATGCAACTTTGATTGACCCAGCAGGTGAAACTCCAATAGCAGAGGAGTATGTTGAAGAACAACAAGAAGAGGAGGTTTCAACCCAAGAACCTCCATCGCAACTGAGATCAATTGCAGTTGATAGGCCACGAAGAGAAATTCGAAAACCTGCTCGATTTGTTGATATGGTGGCCTATGCACTTCCAATTGTAGATGATGATGTTTCTTCTACATACAAAGAAGCTGTCAGAAGTTCTGAAAATGATCAGTGGAAGGAAGCTATGGCAGATGAAATGCAGTCCCTTCAGAAGAACAAAACGTGGGAGCTAGCTCAACTTCCGAAGGATAAGAAGGCAATTGGGTGCAAATGGGTATTTACAAAGAAAGAAGGATTTTCTGACAAGAACGAGGTTCGCTTCAAGGCACGGTTGGTGGCTAAAGGCTACGCTCAGAAGGAAGGAATTGATTATAATGAAGTATTTTCTCCAGTTGTGAAACATTCTTCCATTCGTATTTTATTGGCCTTGGTAGTGCAGTTTGACTTGGAACTAGTTCAACTTGATGTGAAGACCGCCTTTCTGCACGGTGATTTGGAAGAGGAAATCTATATGACTCAGCCAGAAGGATTCAGGGTTGCTGAAAAAGAAAATTGGGTTTGTAAATTGAGCAAATCGCTATATGGACTTAAGCAGTCACCGAGGCAGTGGTATAAGCGATTTGACAAGTTTATGTTGGAGCAAAAGTACACACGAAGCAAGTTTGACCATTGTGTTTATTTTCACAAGCTAAAAGATGGATCTTTCATATATCTACTCTTGTATGTTGATGATATGCTGATTGCATCAATGAGCCATGAAGAAATTAACAGATTGAAGGCTCAACTAAACCAAGAGTTCGAGATGAAAGATCTCGGTGAGGCAAAGAAGATTCTTGGCATGGAGATAAGCAGAGAAAGAAACAGAGGTAAGCTTTTTCTGACTCAAAAGCAGTATTTGAAGAAAGTATTACAACGTTTTGGTCTAGACAATCAGTCAAAACCTGTAAGTACTCCACTTGCCCCTCATTTCAAGCTTAGCTCTACGATGTCTTCCAACACCGACGCGGAACGAGAATACATGTCAAAAGCTCCTTATGCAAATATAGTTGGAAGTTTGATGTATGCAATGGTGTGTACAAGACCTGACATTTCATATGCAGTTGGAGTGGTGAGTAGGTATATGCATAGTCCTGGTAAAGGACATTGGCAAGCTGTGAAATGGATTTTAAGGTATATTTTGAAAACCATTAATAATAGTTTAGTGTTTGAGCGGGATGATTCACTTGGTCATTGCGTAGTTGGATATGTTGATTCTGACTATGCTGGTGATTTTGATAAACGTCGATCAACGACTGGATATGTGTTTACTCTTGCAAAAGCTCCAGACAGTTGGAAGTCCACTTTACAGTCTACAGTCGCTTTGTCTACGACAGAAGCAGAATATATGGCAGTTACAGAGGCTGTTAAAGAGACAATTTGGCTGCAGGGGTTACTTGGTGAATTGGGAGTCGTTCAGAAACACATCACTGTGTATTGTGATAGCCAGAGTGCTATTCATTTGGCAAAGAACCAAGTCTACCATGCACGGACGAAGCACATCGATGTTAGATATCATTTTGTGCGGGAAATTGTTGAAGAAGGGGAGATCCTACTTCAAAAGATTCTAACAGCTGAAAATCCTGCAGATATGTTGACCAAAGTGGTAACAGCGATCAAGTTCAATCATTGTTTGGACTTGATTAATATCCTGCGAATTTAAACACCTACGAGGTGTGTGGTGCCAACAGGCACAATTGGAGACACTCTTTCTCATTTTGTTTGGAAGCAGTTCATTTGAATCAAGATTGAAGCCAAGGTGGAGATTGTTGACCATAGTGGCTTCAAATTAATTTTGGTTAATCTTTGCCTAATTAATTAGGTAAAGCAATTTGGTAATAGACCATTAAGAATTCTACCATACACATGGAGTCAAGAAATGTGGCTATGGTTTATTTTTTGTGTCCTATAAATAGGACTCTCCTCTTCCATTGAATTCATCCTAAAATCACAAGTAGAAGAAGAAAACATTCATTGGTTTTCTCTTGTGATAATTTGTAGTTTGTGAGAAAGAGTGTTTGGTGAGGTAGAGATATTTGTATTCCACATTTGTCATATTAGTGGAAATTTTGGAATCTCCCTCCGTGGACGTAGGCAATTTGCCGAACCACGTAAATCTTGTGTTGTTCTCTTTCGAATTCGAATTCGAATTCGTTATTTCTATTTTTGCATTGGTCGAACCGTCGGTTAATTCGCTTCCGCACAACACTCAATATTTTTCCTACTTCGATCCGAGATAGGTGTCTCCAACGAATTTTCTATCTTGCGGGCACATGTTAGGAATAAATAATTGATATTATTTATCTTTGTAATTAGTTCTATTATTGGTTGTAATCAATTGTGAATATCTAGGATTCTACTATATTTAGTTTCCATATTGTTGATGTATAGCTATGGTAGGATATCTCTTTCTTGGTTATCAAGAAATCTTACGTTATATATTCATAAACCTACATAAATGGAATTAGGTTAATTTTGCAATCATTTCTTAACTTCTTTATTTTCACTATTTCTGGATCTTTTTCTCAATATTAGTAGCTCTGAATTTTTAGCACCTCTTGTTAGTGTTTACGTAGTTATAAAAACCATGTACTATTAATTATTATTGTCAGAAGCATATTAAAAAAATAATGTTTCCCTATTGAGGCCTTTTAAGACGAAGTTATAATTGGGATATAATAATGATAAAGATATTGTGTTAGATTTTGATGTAATTAAACTAACAATCTCATAAATAAATAAAAGGACTCGTTTATAAAGTCGGTTACGATCAAGCTTAAAGGGACTTGACACATCATCAATAAGGGACCATGTGGGATCAACAGACTGTAGGATAGTTCTCCAAACCAGACAAACTATAGGTCGTCAAAGCTATAGGTTGTCGAAGCGCCATGTTATCCGAAGCTCCATATGTCCGATCTGTTGTTTTCCAGGGCCAATGCCCCGGACTAGTGACAAGACCAGACAGTGTGTCAATGCAAGTAGTTGCCTGATATGACACCCCCTTGTGAAGGGGATGTGATGGCCACCACTCCTCTTAGTAGGTAGTAATGATCATAGCCAAACAATTGGTTTACCTCTTCAACAGTTAGGGACTTGAAACATGTAAAGCACAACACTTGTCACCATCTAGGAACACAATACTTAAACTTGGTATATAAAATCTCACTCCCTTTTCTCTCTTTTACACACTTATATTTCTTACATCCAAATTATTCTTACTTGAAATGAGTACTGACTTAAGCATCGAAATGCAAACGAGAGCCACCAAGACCCCCTTTGCATACTGATTGTTTGTCCTAATGAGCAGGAAGTCCACGTGCTCAAGAGGGAGGAGGTGAGACATGTTGATCCAAGGTCCTGCTAAATTTTGTGATAAACAAAGTCTAAATTAGAGTCAAAGTAGTATAGATGAGTTTGAGTTCAAAAAGATCAATGAAGTGTTCAAAAGACTTGGAATGTAATTAAAAGTCAAAGAGGATCCAAAACCGCAAGGATGATAATCTATATTTTTAGTCGACGTTTGAGACTCGATTTTTGTATGAAAATATTCGATTTTGGAAATTGATATATCTGAAAGAATTGTAACCATTTAAGTCATCTCTTTAACGCAATTTGAATCATTACAATCGGACATCATGAGAAAAAGTTATGAACAAAATACTGAAGACCGTTGTCTGAGCGCTTAAGTTCTGCTCGAGCAGATTTAATAGTTTCTGGGAGCTAGAATTTCACTCGATGTGTGCTCGGGCGGCTTATCGTTTGTAGAATTGATATTTCGTGGTCTTCACTCTTTGCAATACTATATGATCTCAAACTCAAGTCATATTTCTTAATGTGATTGATCATTCTATTTTATAGATATTGCATCATATCAATCTCTTAATCCATATTAGATTCCAAAGATCAATTACAATAAGTTTTTTGATTACCTAAGATTTTCAATGATAAAACGTCAAGCCCAAGATCCTTTATCATAAAGCCTTCAGATAGCTGAAGATGGGAAAGAGCAGCTGAAAATCCAGTTGGTGGAGAAAGAGGTGCATTCTTAGGAATCCATACAAAAAGAAAAGAGTCCAAAGTTGCTGGGAGTTCCTCGACACACAATCGAAGTGTTCTTTGGTGATATATAGGTTGTGGTGTCAGAGTCAACTAAGTTTTAGAAGTATCTTAACCAATTGTAAGTTATTCTTAGATCTGAAGTAGGGAAGGAGGAGCTGGAGAACTAGTTGGTGAAGAATAAGATGCGTTCTTAGGAATCCATACAAAGAGAAAAGTGTACAAAGTTGCTAGAAGGTGCTAGAAGGAGGGTCTTCGGTGATTTTACAAAATTGGGGGACAAAATCTGCTAAGAGTTAGTGTATTTGAACAAATTATTGTAGAAAATTAAATATTCAAGCCAAATGACGAATTTAAAAGAACAAAGATTGTAATTGATGTAATCATCGATGAAGCTATGCAAAATCTCCAAAACGGTTTTTGGAGCTTTGCACAAAACACTTTATGTTACACACTTTGTTGTATTCCATGATAATCGGTTGATGAAGGTCCATATAAGATATGGATTGCAAAGGTGTAATCTTCCTCGCGTTAAGATTTAAGACCTCTATACTTATTAGAAGTATACCAAATTTAGATAAGCAAAAAGTCCAATATGGTTGATTACACCTTTGCAATACATATCTTATATGGACCTTTATCAACCGATTATCATGGAACACAACAAAGTGTGTAACATAAAGTGTTTTGTGCAAAGCTCCAAAAACCATTTTGGAGATTTTGCATAGCTTCATCGATGATTCCATCAATTACAATCTTTGTTCTTTTAAATTCGTCATTGTGCCGAAGCGTATGCAAAAGAGTTATCTATGAGAAAATTATGTTCTCATAACATGATCTTGAAGTCAATTACTTTAAAAATATTCTTCATCTTGATTAGATCAAAGTGCTTCGAATATTTTTCTAATTTTGGTCTTCTAATTTATACCTGTATTATTTGAATTTTTCAAACTCCAAAATTTAAATTTCATTATAAATAACAGTGACTATCAAGGTTATCTAATGACTAAATACCATTCTGATATATGTCCATTTACATCTGAATGTAACAGGCTTAGTGGATCAACCATCCCACTTTTCCTTTTTTAAGAAAAAAAATTCACCCAGTGTTTCATGTCTACCTACTCAAACAAAAAATTGGTCCAAATAAGTATCAGTGAAATGTTTTCCATTATATGCGTCTAAATAAGGAAGAATGAAAAGAACATAAGAAGTACTAGACATCAGAGTGCTGAAAGGGAGAAATTTTGTGGATACTTAGTCATTAATTAAGGAGAATCTATACAAGAGGCCACCTGGAAGGGTTCAATCAAAATACTGGACAGGTACCCAAAATTTAAACCTTGGGGACAAGGTTTATCTAATTGGGGGAGTTGTCATGAAGATCAGCTGCTGAATTGGGGAAGAAAATGACCAAGGACCAACTGAAGTAAATTGATTTTAAATTCCAACTGAGAAGATTATGTAGGAAAAGAATTGAATGAAAATTAAAACTCAGCTTACCAGTTTCAAGTTTGGACAGTTTTGTGAATGAAAATTGAATTTTAGCCTTCAAATTTCATCCGTTTGAGAGAATTAAAAATCAGTTTCGTTTTTGAATTCAATTGTGCTAAATGTTGGTTTCAAACATTGGAATTAAGTCACTGATTTTCAGTTGCCAAAGAGCCTATAAATTTCCATTCTCTATTCTCGGTTGAACACAAGACAACATAGAGACAAGCTCACAAGTGAAAATCTTTTCAGCTTTCTATTCCCTTTCACTACCAGCAGCTTCAATCATCTTCATTTTCCTCATTTACTAAATTCCTTTGAGAGAAAGACACAGCTAGTTTGCAGGAGGCTAATGTTGTGCAGCGTGAATTGACAACCGATTGTATCCTAGAAATCAAACACCTATCAAAACCTCTTGCATCCCGGTGAGGCAGCAAATTCGATTTAAGGAAACCGTGAAAACCGGGCCTTTGGTTTGGTTATTTTTGTTTGATTCTCTAACTTTTCCACAATAGATTGTACAATGTCATTTTTACGCGAACCCCATAAGTGGCCGTGATATCATTTGCAGCCACATTTTTCAATTTTACATTTTATGTTTTATGAAGTATGCCTTCTTTAGATTAGATAGGTTAAACTAAAGAAGGTAGTGGGTTGTGGGTGTAATCTTTGCATAACCAATTATTTAATAATGAAATCTTTTCTCTGATCTTCTCCTATCTATCTATCTATCTTCTTCTGTTGGAATTATATATGCTCATAGAGTATAATTCACGACATTCGAAATAAAATGTTTATTGATTGTATTAATATAAAGTTGCGTTTGTCCATGGGTCGATTTGATATTACAAATTGAGTGTTTAAGTTGTTAAACACGGAAAGATTCAATTTGTGATTCGATCTAAAATTAACGTTCACGATCAGTAAATAAATATGGACAATTTATTTTGATAAGATCGTCTCGATTTTATTAAAGTCTATCTTTGACTTTGGTAATAAAATTGAGAGTACGTTTGGAACGTATTGGACGGGACCACGTGAAATTAATTTGTGACATTGACCGTACAAATTTAATTTCACTTGATTATCGTACGTGGAACCTTAATCCTAATCGGATAATGGACTTCGATTACTAACTTGAAGTTCTTTGAGGTATCAATGGGTGAGATCAAATTGCTGATCAATATCTCGGTACTTTGGGAATTAAAGTGAACTAACGAGGAACATATATTCGTATTGTGGAATCCGTCACATTTTAGGTATGATCATAATCTCACTGGTTCTTCTAGTGGACAGTTGAATCTGAGCTCAGTAATTCGACAGTGACTGTTGAATTCTATGATATGATGGGATCACATCGAACTGTCAGATAGAAGATGAGAGTTGAAAATTTATGAATATTCAAAGAAGGGCATTTTGGTCATTTTAACTTGCTCCGAATATTCGAATTGATCGACGGGGGTAACATGTAAGAACGATAAGTCAGAGGATATAATTATTGATTAATTGTTTCAGTAATTTCAATTTTACTAAGAGTGCAGTCTCGTTCTTTTAGTGGAATAGAATGTGATTAATAAATTAATTTTGACTGATCAAGAGTTGATCGGGTCATAATTAATTTATTGGAGCTTAGTTTAATTGGGTCCGATCAGGTTCCCTCGGTGGCTTCGCTATAATGGGTTTATACAGGCTTATTACCTGTATTGGGTTGTGCAGAAATGGGCCTGGGTTATGGTACTAGGCCTGGTAGGGTTTTGGAGTGTAAAGAGGTTACAAATAGTCTCCCAAGACTATTTTTCCTAACCTAATTGGCAAAGTGACGAAACACACACCAAAAGTGTGTAGTGTGTGTTTCCTCTTTACAAAGAAACCCTAAACCTAGTTTAACATAGGTCTTGAGAAAGGTGACCACGCACCTGTACAGCTGCCATTGGAGAACACCGAGGAAAGCTTGAGGGTTTGAAGCTTTGGTGAAATCAAGAAACAGCGAAAAGAGATTATTGTAAAGCACGCTACAAGGGTAATATCTATTTCTTTTTGTGTGCACAAAATTATTTATTCCAAGTTGAATACATAGAACAGAAAATCCTGTAAAGGAATAATCTATCACAAGAAATCAATTTTTGTGAGTAGAGCAACCCGGGTTCCCAACATCTTCATCATCTTCCATTTCTTTCTTATCCATTCCAAATTTGTGTTGATTTATTCAATTGAGCTTAAATTAGAGCTCATTGTATTGGAAGTTGGAAGTTGGGGCTGGTTTTGAGTGAGATTAACTCTTATTTATTAGGAATTATTGCCAAAATATAGTAAAAGAAGTTGTTGGGCCTCACCCTTGAAATTTTAGGTGATTGATTATGCCCATTAGGGTATTAATCAATATGTCTATTTTTGACTATGCCGTGGAATAATCAAAATAATGCAGTCGTGTTAATTAAAAAGGAAGGGGAAAATAAAACAAAAAAAAAAAAAAAAAAACATGATTTTTTTGGAAAATAAAGCAGTCGTCTTCACGTGAGAAAAGGAAAAATTTTGGGAAACAAATTCTACACGTTTTTGAGGTTGTATTTACCTATAAATATGTGTGTGTTTTTTTTATATATAGTTTGGGTCGTTCACAGTTTATCCTCATGCTGGTCAGGAGGTAACATTAATAGTATATAATACATGAAAGGAGGAGGGCATAAACCTAACCTTCAAGAAAGCAAATGAAACAGTAAATGTAGGAATGCAGCTCCCTACCAATAAAAGAAATGAAAAGTACAAGTAAAATAAAGCCTAAGATATAGCCCTCTGTAGCTGGGTAGGCCATATCTGTCAATCTGTTCAAGCGTCCTGAATCTGCGAGGTAGATCATGCGGTCCATACTCCTGATAGAGTCTTTGATCCCAACCCTCTGATGCAAACGCGTCAGCAACCTAATTACCCTAACGGTAGATATGGGAAATAGTATCACTGTCAAACTGAAGGATGTCTGTGATCTGTCTAAGGATGCCCTGAATCCTCTAAGGTCCACCTCCTCGGATGATACAATGGATAGCCACTAAAGAATCAGCCTCAATCCAAATAACTGTAAACCCCAATCCGCAAGCAAGAAGAATGTCATCCAGGATAGCCCGCAGCTCAGCGTCAAGAATAAGGCAGTCCCCCCTCCACTAGCTGCACCGTCCTTAGCGCATCCATCAGTGTTAAGCTTGAAGACTCCCACCGAGGGAGTACGCTAAATTACCAAAATAGGGGAGAGGGGGGAGAGGGAGCAAAACTAATACCAAATAAAGAGGCAACAGCTATGTCCCCTTGCCAATGCTGTGATCTAAGGAGTCGCGCAGTATGTAAGAATGAGAGCATCCGGTATACTCTCCAAATAATCCTCCTCAGCTCCATCTGAATTCCCCTGTACTTCGCATCATTCCTCTCGATCCATAGGAACCAAAATATGACAAGGGGGATAATGGTGCGAATATGGCCCAGTCGAACATAGCGTCCAGAATACCTCCATCGTTGGAACCTCTGCTTGACATCCTCACTCAAAATCATGGAAACCTGGAAAATATCTCCAAAGTGGTTCCAAACCTGATCTGAAATAGCGCTGCCTGTGGAAATATGCGTAATCGTCTCAATCTGTGAGCAACACTGACATCTGGATGCTAAGTGGCATCCAATACGCCTTTGAATAACTGTGTCAACAGGGATGAGCCCCTGCCATAACCTCCAAGTGAAGAAAGAGACCGTGACAGGTAGGGTAGAACTCCACATCAGACGATAGGAAACCTGGGTCTGATGAGCCGCCCGAACCGAATCCCAAGCTGACTTGGTAGCAAATCTACCATCAGAAGTATCCCTCCAAACAATCCGATCAGGAGTGTCAACACATAACGGAATCACCCCTATCTGTGCAGCTAAAATAGGTGGAAGGACCTGAATAAGACGGTCAATATCCCATTCGGTGTCATCAAAAAAATCCTACACACTCGCCGATGAGTGATGTCTGTCTGGGAACAAAGCTGCCAAGGTAGTATCAAATGGTAGAGAATTGTGTTATATAGAAGATCGTTGTTAGTATTTTCTATATAGTTGTGGGATGGGAGAGTGAGAGAAATTTTATATAATTGTAACAATTTATTATATAGTGAAAAATTTTAGTAATTCAAAATTTTTCGTTGTTATTTTATTTTCTTATTTGCTCAATTATTTCTTGATTATCGAAAGTTCCTACAGGTTAAGTGAAGAGAGAATCTGCTTTTATTTCTCACCATTATTGACCTTCACTCATTACAAGACAAGTCATTTACAGCAAAATCTAAAAACCTTACCCATATAGATTGATAGTGAAAATAAAAAATACTGATTATCAAATGGATAAGGCTAGGGCCAAACCTGCAGTGGGTCTTACTGGGTCACTTGACCTAGTAAATTTTGGCCCAATATTTTTTTTTTCTTTTTTTAACTTAAACACAGTCGCCCCAGAGAAGAGAGAACCCAATTACCCAATCCTACACGAACTTCACTTGCCTCTGCATCTGGGACCTCTCAACCTCTCTGAACTAACCTTCTTCGAGTGTCCACCATTGACTGAGTCTGCACCCACCGGTACCCGCCACCGCTAGAGCTCTCAGCAAGGTTGCTGCAACCTGCAAGCTTTGGTCTTTCAGACTCAGTCTTCAACCTGCCTACTTCATTTCACACTTTGATCAGTTCTTGACACTTCCATAAGCTTCTTGTTATAATTATCTGAAAAAAATTGGAGAGCGGCTGATGCATTAGAAAGAGGTTAGCCGAGTGCGGGAGAATTGATATAGATATATACACAAGGAGGCCGGACAGAAAAACGAGAGCAGCCGAGGGAGAAAAAGGTTGCTGATTTTGGAGAATTAATTGTTGGTTGGCAGATTGTGTATTGTGTGTGCCGCTGCTACAAATCGAGGAGGAGTTGGTGATCTTGGAGAATATCACACAGGTGGTAGTCGGCTGTGAGACATACATATATATACACGGTGCTGGACTGCTGGTGCAAGACTAAAATGGTGGTCGGCTGTTGAAGAATATTGGTGGAATAGTGCTCGGCAGCTATTGGGAGTTTTCTTGGAGTCCAAAAGTGGTGATATATACCCTTTGATATACATATACATACACGGCTGGTCATTTTAATTAGGGGAAGTGGACAACTCGGCAGAAACATATACATATATACATTGGTATATTGGTGGTTGGTGGAGTATATAGTGGATTAAAAAAGGAGCTGTTGGTTGGAGTTTCAGAGGCAGATTATATACAAAAGGAGGTGTTGGTAGGTGGATTTAAAGGAAAAACACGAGTGCACAGCTTGGAATTAAGAAAAAGAGGGAGTCTCGCATGGGATAATTCTTGGAGAAGACAGTCGGCTAACGTGAAAAACGGAGGAAAATTCCAGTTTATTTCGCGACATCAACCGGGTGATAATTTTTCAATTCTTTGTGTCTGATTTACATATTAAGATGTTACGCTAATTTAATTTATGTATTGGATGAAGATGAAATTTGTTATTTATTTATTTCAAATCAAAAACTAGTAGTTTAATAATTTCTTGTGTTGTTTTGATTGATCTTGCATGCTTAGTTATTATTATTTGGTTGATTGGCCACCAATTAAATATATGGTTACTTTTTGTAGTCTTGGAAAAGTCACAATAAGTCGGAACATTGCATGGTCAACACATGAACACTAGATGTTAGGAATAACACTATGACATGTGCAATCTAATTGATAATTGTGTGATTTAATGCGTTCTAAACATTCGTTTTCGGACTAGGAATAGATTCGTTTCATGTTTGGGATAGATTTAATTTGTCTTGGAAAAGAAAATTAATTGCATGTGAATTATCGATTGTCAAGCAACGCATGAATGATTTAAATTACAAAATTGATGAATTGAGATAGATGATAACAAGTGGATTCGGATTCCAATACATGCTCTCCATTCATATTTTACTCCCTAACAGTTGTTTTTATTTAAGTTTTATTTATTGCAGATTTTTAGAATAGATAGACAAACAAAATCATCCTTTTATTTTAATTGTTTTCATTAATTGAATCGACGATAAACTAGTAATTAGGACTAAACATTATTCCTCGTGGGAACGATACTTTCAACTCATCACAATTATTACTTGTCAACGATCCCGTACACTTGCGGGATTCGAACCGAACAAGGTTTTGGCGCCGTTGCCGGGGAATAACGGATTTAGTATAATTATTAGTTTACCTTTAATTCAATTAAATTTTGATTTTTAGTTTTTAGTTTTCATTATCATTATTTTTATTTTTACTTTGTTTTGATTATTCATAATTCCATATTTTTCTCTTCACATTGGTCATTGAGTAGTATATGCTAGGTTTTAACGAGCCTGAAATATTACCAATAGATCCTGAAATAGAGAGAACCTTTAGACAACGTAGAAGAGAACAAAGAGAAAATAGGGATATGGCAAATAATCAAAATCAAAATCAATTGCCACTTGCTCCTCATGAGCAAGAAGTGCAAATTCAACCAGGAGCAGTTCACGATAATGCTCAAGCGCTGGTTGGGGATTATGTAAATCCCGCGCCCGCCCCTGTACAACAAACTATTGTTTATCCACCATTCGGGCAGGCAAATTACCACCTTAGACCTGATGTCATAAACTTATTTCAAAATCATCAAGACATCAAGTTCTTTGGTAAGGCAACTGAAAATCCTCATGAGCACATTCAAGCCTTTTTAATGCTATGCGATGTAATCAGTCACGAAGGGATGTCAGCAGACGCTTTTCGAATGCGTTTGTTTCCCCATACTTTAAAAGATAATGCTAGGGAATGGCTACGCTCATTAGCTCCTGGAAGCATTGTATCGTGGAATGATATGGTGCAAAAATTCACCATGAAATTTTTCCCTCCATCTCGAGTTCTCCAAATCAGAAATGAAGTTCACACTTTCAAACAACGAGACCTTGAGAGTTACCCTGAGGCATGGACGAGATTCAAGGACTATTTTAGAAAGTGTCCAAATTTGGACATACCAAAAAATGCTCAGGTTTACATCTTTTATTTAGGATTGCATCCAGAATACCGCAATATGCTTGATGCTTCGGCAGGAGGATCGGTAATGAGATTAGATATTGACCGAGCACATGAACTATATGAGAGAATTGCGGAGAACCAGGCGATGTGGCCTACTGAAAGGGAAATTCCAAGAAAAGTATCTGGTGTCCACAATGTCGATGCAGTTACGCAATTGGCAGCCCAAATGGAAGTGATTTCAAAAAAACTGGACAATTTAACTCGACCTGTGAACATGGTGCAACAACCAACACCAATTTGCGAAGGATGCGGGGCAGATCATGTTACAGCTAGTTGTCCTTTAGCCTCAACACATGGAATGCAATGCGAGAATGTCAACTATGCCCAGAATTTTCAGAAGTATCAAAATAACCCCTATTCCAACACCTATAATCCAGGGTGGAGAAATCATCCAAATTTCTCTTGGTCTAACAATCAAAGTCAAAGTCATGAAGGAAATTTTCAAACAAAACCACCAGGTTTTCAACCTCAACAACAACAGCAACCAAAGAAGCCATCGTTGGAAGACATGTTTGCACAGTACATGGCAAAGACTGAACAAGTTTTTCAAAACCAACAGGCAGCTATAAAAAATTTGGAAAATCAAATGGGACAGATGGCTGTAGCATTAACAAGCAGAAATCAAGGAACTCTACCAAGCAACACAGAGAAAAATCCTAAGGAACAGGTACAAGCTATTACCACTAGAAGTGGTATACAACTACCTGAAATAACTGTTAAGAGACCACCAATTGCCACAGAGAAGGTACCTAATACTGAAAAGGAACAAGTGGACCAATTCGACGACTCAATAAAAGGAAATCAAGAAGAAGCTTCAGAAGCTCCACAAGTTAAAGCAACTGTTCCTGTAAAGGCATATGTACCTCCTATTCCATTCCCACAGAGGTTGCAAAGACACAAGCTTGATAAACAATTTGCAAAATTTTTGGAGGTGTTCAAGAAATTGCACATCAACATACCATTTGCAGATGCCTTGCCACAAATGCCCAGCTATGCTAAGTTTATGAAGGACATATTGTCAAACAAGAGAAGGCTGGAGGAGAATGAAACTGTGATGTTGACTGAGGATTGCAGTGCGAGACTATTACACAAGTTACCACCAAAATTGAAAGACCCTGGGAGTTTCATTATTCCCTGCAATATTGGTAACAAGTTTGTGGATGATGCACTTTGCGATTTAGGCGCAAGCATTAATTTGATGCCGTTGTCTCTTTTCAAGAAGCTTGGTTTGGGGGAAGCAAAAGCCACTACTATCACCCTACAGCTAGCTGACAGGTCAATCAAACACCCTAGGGGGATAGTGGAAGATATTCTGGTAAAGGTTGATAAATTCATTTTTCCAGCAGATTTTGTAATCTTGGATATGGAAGAAGACAGAGATGTCCCTCTCATTTTGGGACGTCCATTTTTAGCCACTGGTAGAGCATTGATTGATGTGCAGAAGGGACAATTGATTTTTAGAATCAATGATGAAGAATTAAAAATCAATGTTTTCAACGCAATCAAATTTGGAGATGAAGTCGAATCCTGCTATAAAATTGATGCAATAGACAAAGTCGTGACAAAGGAGTTCATGCTTGATCACCATCAAGATCCGCTTGAGGCTTGTATGATGTACTCTGGAAAACGTCCATGTCCCTCTGAAAAAGTGGAGAAATGCCTTCGAGATTTGGAAGCAATTCCCCCATGCATAAAACAACCCATGTTGGAGCTAAGTGGAGGTTCTGAGAAATCTCTACCATCTATTCAAAAGGCTCCAACACTTGAGTTAAAACAGCTTCCACCTCATCTGCGATATGCATTCCTAGGAGAGAAGAACACACTTCCAGTTATCATATCTAACTCTCTTTCTGAGAATGAAGAAGATCAATTGCTTAGAGTTCTTCGAGATCACAAAACTGCAATTGGATGGACAATTTCTGACATAAAAGGAATTAGTCCTTCCCTTTGCATGCACAAGATTCTAATGGAAGATGAGTTCAAACCATCAATTGAACGACAACGCAGATTGAACCCAAACATGCAGGAGGTTGTGAAAGCAGAAGTGCTGAAATTGTTGGATGCAGGAATGATTTATCCTATATCTGATAGCCATTGGGTAAGTCCTGTGCATGTAGTTCCCAAAAAGGGAGGAATTACAGTGGTCCCAAATGAAAATAATGAGCTCATTCCAACACGCACAGTAACAGGTTGGCGAGTTTGCATTGACTATCGCAAGCTCAATAATGCCACTAGGAAGGATCATTTTCCCCTTCCTTTCATTGATCAAATGCTGGAAAGACTTGCAGGGCATTCACATTATTGTTTCCTGGATGGGTATTCGGGATATAATCAGATTCCCATAGCACCAGAAGATCAGGAGAAAACTACTTTCACTTGTCCTTATGGGACTTTTGCATACAGAAGAATGCCTTTTGGACTATGTAATGCTCCAGCTACTTTTCAGAGATGTATGACGTCCATCTTCTCTGATATGGTGGGTAATATCATTGAGGTATTCATGGATGATTTCTCAGTATTTGGGTCTTCATTCAATGAATGTTTAAGTCACTTAAAGACAGTGATGCAGAGGTGCGAAGAGACTAACCTATTGCTCAACTGGGAGAAATGTCACTTTATGGTTCAGGAAGGAATTGTTTTAGGACACTTAATTTCAACAAGAGGAATTGAGGTGGACAAGGCCAAGATACAAGTGATAGAGAAGTTACCTCCACCTAGTACCGTAAAAGGGATCAGAAGTTTCTTGGGACATGCTGGTTTCTATCGGCGTTTCATAAAAGATTTTTCAAAAATAACCAAACCTCTTTGCACACTGTTGGAAAAGGATGTCCCTTTTAACTTTTCTGAGGATTGTTTGGATGCATTTAATACTTTAAAAGAAAAATTGGTCACGGCTCCAGTGTTATCTTCACCTGATTGGGGTTATCCATTCGAATTAATGTGTGATGCTAGTGACTATGCAATACGAGCAGTTTTGGGGCAACGAAAGAACAAAATCCTACATGTGATTCATTATGCCAGCAGGACTCTAGATGAAGCTCAGTTAAATTATGCTACCACAGAAAAAGAGCTTTTGGCAGTGGTGTTCGCCTTTGATAAATTCAGATCTTATTTGATTGGATCAAAGGTGATAGTATACACTGACCATTCAGCATTGAAGTACCTGTTTGAAAAGAAGGATGCAAAACCAAGACTTATCAGATGGATACTTCTATTACAGGAATTCAATTTGGAAATTAGGGATAAAAAAGGTTGTGAGAACTTGGTAGCTGATCATTTATCTCGCATGGAGCAGCAAGAAGAGGATCCTCCAGGTGAAATCAATGAGGTATTTCCAGATGAAACTCTTTTGAAAATCGAGATAGCACCTTGGTATGCTGATTATGTAAATTATTTGGCAAGTGCTGTGATTCCCCCAGAGTATTCAAGTCAACAGAAGAAGAAATTTTTCAGTGATCTTAAGCATTACTTTTGGGATGATCCATTCCTCTATAGAAGAGGCCCAGATCAAATCATACGTCGTTGCGTGCCAGAGAAAGAACAAGAACAAATTCTAGAACACTGTCACTCTGCTCCATACGGGGGTCACTTCGCAGCTACCAAAACAGCAGCTAAAGTCTTACAATCTGGTTTTTATTGGCCTACACTGTTTAGGGATGCTTATACATTAGTGAAAAAGTGTGATAAGTGCCAAAGACAAGGGAATATCTCAAGGAAGAATGAGATGCCTTTAAACAATATTTTAGAAGTTGAGTTATTTGATGTTTGGGGCATTGACTTCATGGGACCATTCCCATCTTCATATGGTCAACAATATATTTTGGTGGCTGTAGATTATGTATCTAAATGGGTTGAGGCTGTTGCTTTGCCAACAAATGATGGACGAGTTGTGACACAATTCATAAAGAAGAACATTTTCTCAAGGTATGGCACACCTCGAGCTATCATTAGTGATGGAGGAAAACACTTTTGCAACCGCCAATTCTCAGCATTGTTAGCTAAATATGGAGTCAAACATCGAGTTGCAACACCTTATCATCCTCAGACAAGTGGACAGGTTGAAATTTCCAATAGAGAGCTAAAAAAAATTCTTGAGGCAACAGTTAATACATCACGCACTGATTGGTCAAAGAAGCTAGATGATGCATTATGGGCATATCGCACAGCCTTCAAGACACCAATTGGGATGTCCCCTTATCGGTTAGTCTTTGGTAAAGCATGTCACTTGCCAGTAGAGCTTGAGCATAAAGCATATTGGGCAACACATTTGCTGAATTTTGATATGAAGTCAGCTGGACAGAAGAGAATCCTACAACTAAATGAGCTCGACGAATTTAGATTGGGGGCATATGAGAATGCCAAGTTGTATAAGGAAAAGACAAAAAAGTGGCACGATAAGCATATCAAAGAAAAAGAGTTTGTGGTTGGTCAACAAGTTTTGATGTTCAATTCTCGCCTCAAGCTCTTTCCAAGGAAGTTAAAATCCAGATGGTCAGGTCCATACACAGTTGTGGCTGTTTATCCTTATGGGACAGTGGAGGTTGTTTCACAGGATCATTTGAGACGGTTCAAGATTAATGGCCAAAGGTTGAAAGCTTATTGGGGGGTGATTACTCCAATGAGAAGAAAATCCTACCACTTGAGAATCCAAATGAAGAGTAGCCAAAATATCAAAGTCAAGCTAATGACTATAAACAAGCGCTTGTTGGGAGGCAACCCAATTTTCTTCTCTTTTATTTATTTAGCTTTATATGCATTAGTTTGATTTATTTATTTATTTGTTTGATTTAATTATTTTTACGTCTTGATCCAATAACACTTCTAATGCCTGAATTTCATTTTTGCCTTGATAGGACTGATTCTGCAACAGGACGATGATCAGGGAACTGTGGGAATGCATATCTCCATCACATTCAGATTGATCAGGGAAGTCTTCTAACCTCTCCTAGTTACACTTTTATATACTTGATCTGATACATTGAGGACACTGTATATTTTAAGTTTGGGGGTGGTAGTCCATTTTTCTGCTAAAGTTTTCTTTTTATTCAGCATGTATTCAAAAAAAAATAAAAAATAAAAAAATAAAAATTGAAAAACTTGTTGACATGTATATTGCCTAGGATATAGTATGGATCAAATTTTGCTTTGGTTTGAATTTTGAACAGCATGAAAACAAGAATTTTATGAACTAGTTACTACTTGCTAGATTTCATCTTCACGCGCACATAGCCATTGTTGGATTATTACTTGTGTAGGATTTTGTTTAATACATGTGGGGCAAATTTATGTAATTTGAACTTAGGAATGACTTGATAATCCCTAAACTTAGATGATGAGACATCCCAACCTTTAAAACTTAGAAACTAAACTTGCTCAAGAGCAGTTTGGGGGTGGAAAGAAGTGGTGAAGGTAGGTTTGAACTTTTAAGGGTCTGTAGTTCCCGAAATGTGTCATTGGTTGAAGAGGTCTTGGTCAACGAGTATAAACCATTTCCGGCATAAAAACAGAAAAATGCTGAAGGTCTTATTCTACTCTTCAAATGCCTTTTTGACTCGAGTAATTAAGTCCGAGGGGTCTTTCAAACCCGGTGCCCTAAAGTCGTCTGGCTTGGGAGCCGCCGACCTAAAGCTCGCTACAGGGGTCAATTAGAAAGTAAGTACGGAGAGTGGACTTACACATAAGACAATAAAACATCTTTAAATTTTTGATGTTGACTGTGTGACTCGAGTAATTAAGTCTGAGGGATCTTTCAAACCTGGTGCCCTAAAGCCGTCTGGCTTGGGAGCCACCGACCTAAAGCTCGCTACAGGGGTCACATAGAACGCAAATGAGAAAAGTATTGCACAAAGATGGTAAAAGACATGGATATAAAAAGAAAAAGTCGTCCATAAAAAAAAAAAAATAATAATAATAATTGTTTGGTATAAGCTTGTTGATTGAGACTTTGATACTAAAGACATGGATTAGGGAACCACTTACCATTGATTGTTTGGGCAGACTTAGATAATTCTGACCACCTGGTGTGGAAAAATGCAAATTTTTGATGTTTAGAAACCACATGAATAGAAGGAACCTTGGGATTCGAGAGAAAAGCAGTAAGTTGTGATCATCCATGAGCGATGCAAGGAAAATCATTAGATTCATTAGGGTGACCACATTGGATTCGGGCTTGATATTGCATAATAAGCTACACAATGTTAAATACATCATTTACATGAGTAGGAGTTTGACATTGGCTATTCAAACACACACTTGAAAATCTGGCATGGGATAACTAGAATTATTTTGCTTTATTGTTCACAACTCTTGTTGAAGTACAAATTGATCTGGATTATTGAGGCATATGGTATACATGTTGACATAAAAAAAATTATTTGTTCTTTACTATTTTGATTCATTAGTTTTATTCTATCTTATTCGAGGACGAACAAGAGTTTAAGTTTGGGGGATTTGATAAGTACGTTTTGCGTACTTATCTTGGCTTTAAATTTAGATAATTGTAAGTGTTTTAGAATATGATATTGCTAATTATATATTTATTTTGTTTGTTTTAGGAAAAATTCAATTTTGAATGCGTTTGAATGCAAAACGGAAAAAATGGACTAAAGCCGTACAAAAAAGGGACAAAGTGGGACTCAAGTGCAACTTCCAAAAATTGAGGAACTCGAAGTGACATAAATGGAGACATGTAGTGCACAATTAAAAATACAAGGACCAATTTGAGTTATTTGAAGAATTGAGTCTTTAAACATAACCCTAATTGGGTTTTTGTCTCTTGTTTTTTTTTTTACATATATATACACGCAGCCGTGTGAAATAAAGGGGGGAGCAGCCGTGTGAAATAAATTGGAGAGCAGCCTATTTTCTGAAAAAAAATTGGAGAGCGGCTGATGCATTAGAAAGAGGTTAGCCGAGTGCGGGAGAATTGATATAGATATATACACAAGGAGGCCGGACAGAAAAACGAGAGCAGCCGAGGGAGAAAAAGGTTGCTGATTTTGGAGAATTAATTGTTGGTTGGCAGATTGTGTATTGTGTGTGCCGCTGCTACAAATCGAGGAGGAGTTGGTGATCTTGGAGAATATCACACAGGTGGTAATCGGCTGTGAGACATACATATATATACACGGTGCTGGACTGCTGGTGCAAGACTAAAATGGTGGTCGGCTGTTGAAGAATATTGGTGGAATAGTGCTCGGCAGCTATTGGGAGTTTTCTTGGAGTCCAAAAGTGGTGATATATACCCTTTGATATACATATACATACACGGCTGGTCATTTTAATTAGGGGAAGTGGACAACTCGGCAGAAACATATACATATATACATTGGTATATTGGTGGTTGGTGGAGTATATAGTGGATTAAAAAAGGAGCTGTTGGTTGGAGTTTCAGAGGCAGATTATATACAAAAGGAGGTGTTGGTAGGTGGATTTAAAGGAAAAACACGAGTGCACAGCTTGGAATTAAGAAAAAGAGGGAGTCTCGCATGGGATAATTCTTGGAGAAGACAGTCGGCTAACGTGAAAAACGGAGGAAAATTCCAGTTTATTTCGCGACATCAACCGGGTGATAATTTTTCAATTCTTTGTGTCTGATTTACATATTAAGATGTTACGCTAATTTAATTTATGTATTGGATGAAGATGAAATTTGTTATTTATTTATTTCAAATCAAAAACTAGTAGTTTAATAATTTCTTGTGTTGTTTTGATTGATCTTGCATGCTTAGTTATTATTATTTGGTTGATTGGCCACCAATTAAATATATGGTTACTTTTTGTAGTCTTGGAAAAGTCACAATAAGTCGGAACATTGCATGGTCAACACATGAACACTAGATGTTAGGAATAACACTATGACATGTGCAATCTAATTGATAATTGTGTGATTTAATGCGTTCTAAACATTCGTTTTCGGACTAGGAATAGATTCGTTTCATGTTTGGGATAGATTTAATTTGTCTTGGAAAAGAAAATTAATTGCATGTGAATTATCGATTGTCAAGCAACGCATGAATGATTTAAATTACAAAATTGATGAATTGAGATAGATGATAACAAGTGAATTCGGATTCCAATACATGCTCTCCATTCATATTTTACTCCCTAACAGTTGTTTTTATTTAAGTTTTATTTATTGCAGATTTTTAGAATAGATAGACAAACAAAATCATCCTTTTATTTTAATTATTTTCATTAATTGAATCGACGATAAACTAGTAATTAGGACTAAACATTATTCCTCGTGGGAACGATACTTTCAACTCATCACAATTATTACTTGTCAACGATCCCGTACACTTGCGGGATTCGAACCGAACAGTTCTCAAAAGATTACTTCTTGACTTCACTTCAGCAAAAATTCTTGAACTCGAAGTCTTGAATAATAATTTTAATTGTATTGTGATTTGTATGTTAAAGATTTATTTTCATTGGAATTTTTTTATGAATTTATGATTTGAAGCGTTGAATTTGTGACTTGTGAATTTATGATGTTGAATTTGCAATATGTAGTGCAGTAGCCAGTAGTGATTGGTATTTGTTGAATATTTGTTTACAATTGCTTATTTAATTGATTGTATCAACTATGGATAGATATTTTGAAACGTAAATCTGCATTTTTTAAAAGCTCTTCCTAAAAAAAAAATCAGGGCCATCCCCATGAACTCGGCCGCGAAAAACACAAATTCATCTTTAATGTATGCTTCTGCCACTGGATAAGGCTGCTTAGTTTACATAGGAATAATGTATTAAAAAGAGGGAAGGTCTTATTTTTTATTTGGTTGAAGAAATTTTGGTTCATACCTCACCACATCACGCAATAGAAACCATTTTGTACATGTGGGAAAGTCGTTATTAAATTATTATATATATTACCTTCCCAATCCCACATCACGCAATATAAACCATTTTGTACATGTGGGAAAGTCGTTATTATATTATTATTATTATATATATTACCTTCCCTAATCCCTACTTGACGAAGGAGGGAGAGAAGGAGAGGTTGGTCGGTTGGTTGATGACAATGACTTGGGTAGTCAAATCTAAAGTTTGTTATCTGATTGGCACTTGGGACCGAACGAGGAAGCCCACTGGCTAGATACGAAGTACCGTAAACCGTGTTTATTGTCATCCTTTGACGTGCTCAATATATAATATCATATGCATCAATGATATTGGAATCGAGATTCGAGAAGCATGTCTGGTCCATGGAACCCTCACCTTCCAGCCCCGAGTCAAACAACACGAGATTTCAAAACCACACGAGGATGGAACCAACCTAAATGTCGGTGGGTTATGCCCCTGTGGACTTGTCTAATTATATTTTCCCAGGATAGCCTAGTATCTTTTTGTTATTTGATATATCATAGGCTTTTTATTCCTCTATATTCACCTTCCACGTTGTTTCAAAGGTAATACCAACCAACAATACATTACTTCAAGTACTGTTCCATTCCACCGCCGGCCAGCCCGGCCTCCATTTTATAATCCATCACTTACCTCAAGTACTCTTCCATTCCACCGCCGGCTTCCCTTTTATAATCCATCACTTGTCTTTTGACTTGAAAGTCTCCATTGCAATTGGTGCATCGGCATTGTTTTGACTTCAAAGTTTTCATAGCAATTGGTGTATAGACATTGTTTCTAACAGCTCTTTTTGTCATGTCCCTTGGGTCGTTTCTCAAGTTCCTCAAATTCAAATTGAGGCGTAAAGGTATCATTGATAAGGTTGCATCTATTAAACATGGTAATCATCAAGAAGGACAAGACAGCATCAAGTCTAGCGCCAGGAGATATACCTGGGACCAGATGCAGAAGTACACAATGAATTTCTCTTCGGTGGTCGGGTATGGAGGATTTAGTACCGTCTATCTTGCTCAATATCCAGACTCAACAATGGGGGCAGTGAAGATCCACAACCAAAGCAATCGTCTCAATCAAGCTTTCAAGCAGGAACTGGAGATCTTGCTCCACCTCCATCATGAAAATATAGTAAAGCTGCTTGGTTATTGTGATGATCAAGGTGCGGTAATTAATTAACACTCGTCCCCCCCCCCCCCCCCCCGGTTTTTTTCTTTATTTTGTAATACTAGTTCTTGGACCTTATCATAGACTAATGCAAATGATTTGCTTTTAATTTTGATTACAGATGAAGGATTTCTGATACTCGAGTATGCACCCAACGGAAATTTGCAGGAGAAACTTCGCTGTATCGACAAATCAATGGGAAGAAAGAGGCCAGTGCTTCCTTGGAAGAGACGAATGGCAATAGCATTTCAACTTGTTCAGGCAATGGAATACCTCCATGAAAAATGCACTTTGCAAATCGTCCATGGTGACATAAAATCTTCAAACATATTGCTGGACAAGCAACTGAATTGCAAGCTATGCGATTTTGGGTCAGCAAACATGGGATTTTCTTCCACAGTGCTTCCGCCTTCTTCCCTTGCAAAAAACAGCATGATGCTTGGTTCTCCGGGCTATACAGATCCTCACTATTTCAGGACAGGGCTTGCCTCCAAAAAAAATGATGTATACAGCTATGGAGTCGTTGTGCTGGAACTCATAACGGGAATGAAAGCCTTCAGTGCGCATAGGGGAGAGAGATTGACAAGAACACTTGACCCAATGCTGCGAGATGCAGAGAAGGTGGTGGAAATGGTGGATCCACATCTCGGTGGTGACTTTGACTTAGAAGAAGCCAAGGTCATGACATCCCTCTCAGGAATGTGCCTTTGCGATTCTCCCGGCCTCAGGCCTTCTGCATCAGATATCATAAGAACAATGAGAAATGGAATTCCCTCCATCTCCTTCTTGTTCAGAGGAAAGGCTTGAGAAATCTCCTGGATGTACAGAAAGCTGTGAATAACTTCACAATTTGCTATAGTTAGATCGTATATGAATACTATAACTTGGTACATGCAGCAAAGGTTGTTAGGATCGTAATATTTGATCGGATAGGTGAAGGAGTCTTTCGGATTGATCATTGGATCATGTCCAGGATTGTTTAAATGTTAACTATGTGATATGGGGAGAGCTCTAATAACTTATTCTAAGTTGACATTTTCTATTTTTCTACGGTTTAGTAATTTGGTAAATTTAATTTAATTACTAAATATTTTTGTTTAGTAATTTATAAGTTTAATTAAATTACAATTTGTTTACTTGGACTTGAGTTTGTATTTATCTCATGTTAGAATGATATTGATTTAATACTTCGAGATAAATTATAAAGTTGCTACATTTATTTCTTATTATTTATGATAAGAAATTTGTGTGAGATAATGTTTTAGCTTGACCAATATTCTTGTTGGCAAAAAATTCTAGGTAGTTATATCTTCGAGTCCAAGTTTGTTTTATCACTTAGTTGGTGAGTAAATCATTTTTGGTAAAATTGTTTTTAATAAATTATTATCTTACCTTATCTCTATTGATTTCTAATTATCTTTGATTTTGCAGGAAATAGAGATTTTGCAAACCTAGAATTCTTGGTGGACAAGAAATCCTTGTGTACATAAATTGACTCAAAGGAGACGTTAACTACTTCCAAAAAATTCCGAAAATCTTGAAAGGCATGTTAATGTGATATCTTTGAGGATCACCCTCTTTTTCTCCACGAATAACTTCATTGTATACGTCTTTTTGTGCATGTACGAAAGCCAGGAGACGGGACAAGGAAATGAGGTAACGGTGTGATTTTACCCAAAATGAATGAAATTCCAACTACAATCTCGTCACGAGTAAACGTTTTATTTGCCCGAGAAACGTGCATGACCATAATATCTTGAGCTACATCTCGACATTCATCGCAGGGACGTCTCAGCCCATCGTAGACACATCTCATGGTCATCGCAGTCATGTCCCAAGCCATGTCAGGGACGCAAGGGGCATCTTGGGATTTTTTCATGGGCATCTCAAGAACATTGCAGGCACGTCCCAGGCCATGTCAGGGACTTAAGGGCCATCTTGAGGTTTTTTCCTGGGCAACGCAGGCACGTTGCAAGGACGTCCCAGGCCATGTCAAGGACATAAGGCAAATTTGAGGTTTTTTCATGGACAACGCAGGAACATTGCAAAGATGCCCCAGGTCATGTCAGGACATCGCAGGCACGTTCCAGGCCTTTGCAGGCACATCTCAGGGTCATCATATGCACATCTCAGGGTCATCGTAGGGACATTATTGGACGTCCATGCCATGTTTGGGTCGTTTAAGGGAATGTCCCAAGCCATCGCAGGCACATTGCAGGGTCATCGCAGACACATTGCTGGGACGTCCCAGACCATGTCTGGGTCGTCGCAGGGAACGTCCCAAGACATTGCAGGGACGTCCTAGGCACATTGCAGGGTCCTCGCAGTCACAATGCTTGGACGTCCCAGGTCAGTTCAGGGTCCCCGTAGGCACATTGCTGGGACGTTGCAGGCCATATATGGGTCATTACAAGCACATCTATGGGCTATCGCAGGGACATTCCTGGAACGTCCCAAGACATGTCCTGGTCGTCGCGCGGAACGTCCCAGGGCCATCGCAGGCACATTGCAGGGTCATCGCATTCACATTGTTGGGACGTCCCAGAAACGTTACTGGGTCATTACAGGGACATTGTTGGGACATCATTGGCCATGTCTGGGTCGTCGCAGGGAACGTCCCAGGCCATCCCTGGGACATTAATGGGACATCCCTGGTCATGTCTGGGTCGTCGTATGGAAAGTCCCATGCCATCGCATGGTCATTGCAGTCATATTGCTCGGACGTCCTAATTTCCCCATTCGATCCGGCAAGTCGACAACAGTTAGGCAGTTGGCCTATGTTACCATGAAGTGCTCTAATGATATGATCATATTTCAGGTATTTCCCTTAAATCTACCCATCAGAGTGCGTGTTTGCCAGTTGTTCTGCCTTGTCAGCCAATGAATGATAGGTAAGCTACCTAAAGGTGAGAAACCTCGGGAGCTAAACTTGTGATTTGTGAAAGTTGGTATCTGAACAGGACCGCTTGAATGCATTGTTGGTCTTATGCGAGATAAATGACATGAATTCTTGCGGTGAAAATATTTTGGGCCACGGATCGTGTCGGCAAGCCAGCAGAACACGTAAAAGGAAGCTGTGGGGAAGATGGGTGTGCTGTGCAGTATTGCGCGACTTCCTTTCAGGGAGTTTTGTGGAGCGCATTTTGCAGGGTCCACGAGAATTTAGTGGATATGTGTTCCTACATGTGTTGGAGGCACTGCGATTTGGAGGCTGTCCACCGAAGAAGTAGTTCTTATGAGGACATATGGTGAAGGTTGGTGTCAGAGTCGGTATGTACAACTTACTGCGAGAAAGTGTGGGAGTACCACCGTGTGAATGCCTGTTCTTGAGGGGATGGTGCTGATTGATTCTTGCAATTGAAGAATGCGTGTTGATGCGAAGCTCACTTCCCACTACGAGGACGTAAGCGACTTCGAATGGGGGAGAATGTCATGAAGTGAAAATGCTTTTCTCTCCACTAGGTTCGGCAAGTCAGCAACAGCTAGGTTGTTGTCCTATGTTACCATGAAATGCTCTAATGATATGATCATATTGCAGGTATTTCCCTTACATCCTACCCATCAGCGTGCGTGTATGTCAATTGTTCTACATTGCCGGCCAATGAATGAGAGGTAAGCTACCTAGAGGCAAGAAACTTCAGGAGCTAAACATGCAATCCGTGAAGCCAGGCCATCTCTAGGTCATTGCAGGAACATCTATATGTCATCACAGGGACATTACTGGGACGTCCCAGGCCATGTCTGGGTCGTTGCAGGGACATCTATGGGCCATCGCAGGGACATTGCTGGGAGGTCCGAGGCCATCCCGGGCACATTGCAAGGTCATCGCAGTAACATTCCTGGGATGTCCTAGGCACATTGCAGGGTCATCACAGGCACATTGCTAGGACGTCCAAGGCCATTTTAGGGTCATAGCAGGGACAGTGCTTGGACATCCCACGCCATGTTTGGGTCATTATAGGCACATCTATGAGCCATCGCAGAGACATTTCTAGGACATCCTAGGCCATATCCTGGTCGTCGCGGCGAACGTCCCAGGCCATCTCAGGCACATCTCTTTGGTCATCGCAGTCACATTGTTGGGACGTCCCTAGCCATGTGTCACGCAGTGAAAATGCTTATCTCCCCATTCGGTTCGGCAAGTCGGCAACAGCTAGGCGGTTGGCCTATTTTACCATGAAGTGCTCTAATGATATGATCATATTGCAGGTATTTCCCTTACATCCTACTCATCAGCGTGCGTGTGTGTCATTTGTTCTGCCTTGCCGATCAATGAATGAGAGGTAAGCTACTAGAGGTGAGAAACCTCGGGAGCTAAACCTGCGATCTGTGAAAGTTGGTATCAGAGCGGGACCGCTTGAATGCGTTGTTGGTCTTGTGGAGATCGATGACATGAATTCTCGCGGAGAAAAGATTTTGGGCCACGGATCGTGTCGGCAAGTATGCGGAACACGAAGAAGGAAGCTGTGGGGAAGATGGGTGTGCTGGGCAGCGTTGCGCGATTGCTTTTGAAGGAGTTTTGAGGAGCGCATTTTGCAGGGCCTACGAGAATGCAGTGGGTATGTGCTTCGACATGTGCCGGAGGCGCTGCGGCTGGAGGTCGTCCACCGAAGAACTACTGCTTATGGGAGCAGATGATGAAGGTTGGTGTCGAAAGCGGCATGTACGAGTTACAGCGGGCAAGTGTGGGAGGACCACCGTGTGAATGCTCGTCCATGAGGGGATGGTGTCGTTTAATTCTGCAATTGAGGAGTGCGTGTTGATGCGAAGCTCACTTCCCGCTATGAGGACGTAAGCGGATTCGAATGGGGGAGAATGTCACGCGGTGAAAATGCTTATCTCCCCATTCGGTTCGGCAAGTCGGCAACAGTTAGGCGGTTGGCCTATTTTACCATGAAGTGCTCTAATGATATGATCATATTGCAGGTATTTCTCTTACATCCTACTCATCAGCGTACGTGTGTGCCAGTTCTGCATTTCCGGCCAATGAATGAGAGGTAAGTTACCTAGAGGCGAGAAACCTCAGGAGCTAAACCTGCAATCCGTGAAAGTGGCACAAGGCACGCTAATGAGTAGGATGTAAGGGAAATACCTGCAATATGATCATATCATTAGAGAACTTCATGGTAAAATAGGCCAACCGCCTAGCTGTTTCCTACTTGACGAACCGAATGGGGAGATAAGCATTTTCACTGCGTGACACCATGTCTGGTCATTGCAAGGCACGTCCCTGGCCATCTTAGGAACATCTCATCAGTCATCGAAGGCACATTTCTAGGACGTCTCAGGTCGTGTTAGGTTCATCGCAGGGACGTCCTTGGCCACTGCAAGCACATATCATGGTCATCGCAGGCACATTGCAGTGGCATCCCAGGTGTCACGCAGTGAAAATACTTATCTCCCCATTCGGTTCGACAAGTCGGAAACAACTAGAAGGTTGGCCTATTTTATCATGAAGTTCTCTAATGATATGATCATATTGCAGGTATTTCCCTTACATCCTACTCATCAGCGTGCGTTTGTGCCATTCTGCCTTTCCAGTCAATGAATGAGAGGTAAGTTACCTAGAGGCGAGAAACCTCGGGAGCTGAACCTGCTATTCGTGAAAGTTGGTATCAGAGCGGGACCGCTTGAATGTGTTGTCGGTCTTGTGGAGATCAATGACATGAATTCTCACAGAGAAAAGATTTTGGGCCACGGATCGTGTCGGCAAGCGTGTAGAACACGAAGCAGGAAGCTATGAGGAAGATGGGTGTGCTGGGCAACGTTGCGCGATTGCTTTTGAAGGAGTTTTGAGGAGCGCGTTTTGCAGGGCCTACGAGAATGTAGTGGGTGTGTGCTTCGACATGTGCTGAAGGCGCTACGGCTGGAGGTCGTCCACCGAAGAACTACTTCTTATGGGAGCAGATGGTGAAGGTTGGTGTCGGAGGCGGTATGTACAAGGTACAGCGGGCAAGTGTGGGAGTACCACCATGTGAATGCTCGTCCATGAGGGAATGGTGCCGTTTAATTCTGCAATTGAGGAGTGGGTGTTGATGTGAAGCTCACTTCCCGCTACGAGGACGTAAGCGGATTCGAATGGGGGAGAATGTCACGCAGTGAAAATTCTTGTCTCTCCATTCGGTTCGGCAAGTTGGCAACAGCTAGGAAGTTGGCCTATTTTACCATGAAGTGCTCTAATGATATGATCATATTGCAGTTATTCCCCTTACATCCTACTCATCAGCGTGCGTGTGTACCAGTTGTTCTGCCTTGCTGGCCAATGAATGAGAGGTAAGCTACCTAGAGGCTAGAAACCTCGGGAGCTGAACCTACGATCCGTGAAACCAGGTCATGTCTTGGTCCTTGCAGGGACGTCCTTGGCCATTACAGGCACATATCAGGGTCATTGCAGGCACATTGCACGGACGTCTCGAGCCATGTATGGGTCATTGCTGGGACAATTCTTGGCACGTCCTAGGCCATGTCTTGGTCATTGCAATAAGCGTCCTAGGCTATCGCAAGATCATTGCAGGGACGTCCAAGGCCATGTAAGGATCATCGCAGGGATGTCACAGGCATATCTCAAGGTCATCGCAGGCATATTGCATCAATGTCCTAGGCCATCCTGGGCTCATCACGGCACATTGCAGGAACGTCCCAGTCCATTGTACACATCACAAGCACATTGCAGGGACGTCCCAAGCCATGTAAGGGTCATCGCAGGGGCGTCTCGGGGTCATCACAGGCACATCATAGGGTCATCGAAGGGACAGCCAAGCCATGTCAAGGTCATCGCAGGGACGTCCCAAGACATCGTAGGCGCAATCAAGGATACTGAGGAACATCGCGGGGACACCCTAAGAACATCGTAGACGAGCACATTGTTAATAACGAGGCAAGTGAAGTGACACCAACATCAGATGCCACAAATATACAATACTCGAAACATCAAATTTTTTGAAACGCGTTACGACAATTTTAGAATATTATATCCAGTTTTTGGGCAATGCAACCTCAACAAATTCTTGTATAAAGGAAATTATGGTTGGGAGGAATGGAAGGGGAGGGACGAATCGGAGTGACAAAGGGCTGAATCTCAACGGATCTTGGCAGTAAGGCCACTATGTCGATTACAATACCCTGTCACATATTTAAGTCTTCTGCAAAGGATTCTACCCACCGCTCGATAAAAATTGTACTTCAAGACGGCCAACGCAGCACGTCAACTACATAGGCTTGGCCAACGATATGTACCCCTGGGGGCCATAAGACCCCTACTGAGGGTCAGCAAGCAGACGGCGGATGTGTGCATCGCTTCTAGCCCAGATTCTGACTTGCTTCGGTCATAATCCAACGCAGGATGCCTTCACGCCACTAGCTTTTCAACCAAGCGCGATGACCAATTATGCAAATCAACGGTTCCTCTCATATTATATTGAATTAATATTACAACACTTTCATTAGTAGGGTAAAACTAATCTGTCTCACGATGGTCTAAACCCAGCTCATGTTCCCTATTGGTGGTGAAAAATCTAACACTTGGTGAACTCTGCTTCACACTGATGGGAAGAACAGACATCAAAAGATTAAACATGCTCTTTCTTTGACCCAACTTTAATTTTTGACCTTGATTTGGGTACCTGCAAAACAAATTAGTAGAACTGGGGATGGATTTGTTAGAGTGGTTAAGTGCAAGGCATGGATCCTTGTACATCAACATCTGTGCAAAAAAAGTTCATTTTGAGGGTGGACTCTCTTTTCTTTTTACTCTCCTTTTTCTGAGGTCGTGGCCTCAACACTCTTGTTTTTCCCCTCAAACTCTCTTTTTATTTTCAATATAAATACTTTATTGGTCTCTACTCTAAACTTGGGGACACAAGTGGAGTTAACCGATCGTGGGAGATTTTCAAGGCTACCTTTCCTAGTTTGCCCCCGTCGGTGGTACGAATTTGTAATTAATTGTCTGGTTAGATTAGGTGATATTGAAGCTGCTGAAAAGATCTATAGTGACTGGGATTCGCTTTTAGTAAATTACAGTGATAAAATATTGGGCAGGTAGTAATTTAAAAGTGGCTTCTATAGTGCAAAGATCACTCATCTTTCTTGTGTAACTAGTTTCGTATTGACAAAGTATAATGTAGAAAAAATAAAAAATAAAAAACAATAGAAATTAACAATAGCAAGTGTCAGTTTAAATAATCATAATAATAACAATAACAATAATAATTTTGTTATCAAGAGTATTACAAATGTTGAAAAACTTCCTTATACACAACATTAGTCATAGCATTTGTTGTGTTTCCAATGTCATCCGCCGTATCTTTACTTCCATCATTAGCTACGCGTTGGTTATTAAATAAAAATTAGCATTTCAAAGAAATTCGGGGCATATTTGTAGCATTTGCATATACTTATATAACACAACTCAACTGATTCATTAGTCCAACCTCCTATTGCATCGCAACCCATGATACGAAAAACTCAATCTCACTTGACAGCTAATTGGCAACTATTTAATAACATGATTTCACTATAAAGAAAAAAAAAAGTTTACCTATAAATAATTGAAAAGTAAAATGAAGATAAAACATCAAATTCCAGAAAATATTCACAACTAAACCCTAAATATATATTTCGACTTGGAAAGTCGTCATATATCAATATATTAATAGAATGTTTTAATGCGTGAAAAGTACATTAATTTGACATTATACCCAATAAAATGATGGATAGCATCAATTTTGTGTTCCCCATTTTGAAATGCAAAACATTTCATCTTAAACCACTCACTAATTTATACAATAATCATGTGCGATGTAAGGACATATTCTATTGACAATATATAATTTACTGACACAAAAAATGGAGGAAAGAAATCAATAAAAAGTAACAAGAACAAGTGTCAATTTAAATAATAATAACAATAATAATTTTGTTATCATGAGTATTACAAATGTTGGAAAACTTCCTTATACACAATATTAGTCGTAACATTTGTTGGTTTTCATTATCATCGACTGTATCTTTATTTCCATTATTAGCAACGCTTTAATTATTTAATAAAATTAGCATTTCAAAGAAATGTGGTGCATATATATATTTATAGGAGTTGCATATAATATACTTACATAAAACAATTCAAATTCTTCATCAGTCCAACCTCCTATCTCAATCTCACTTGGCTTTAATAACATAATTTCACTAAAAAAGAAAATGTGTACCAAGAAACAATTGAAATGTAAAATGAAGATAAAACATCCAATGCTATAAAATCTATAAATTAATAGAACGTTTTAATGTGTCAAAAATTTATTAAATTGACATTTTACCCAATAAAATGGGTGGGATAGTATCAATTTTAATTCCTCATTTTGAAATGCATAACCTATCATCTTAAACTACCTCAGTTACAAAATAATTGTGCATTTATAAAAACATCCGCTTGATAAATAACTTTCAGATTTGAAAAACTTCCAAAAAAATAAAAAATAAAATACTAAAATTTAGAATTTTTGACAATTGAAATTCACGTCAAAATTAATTCGCGATATATATATATATATATATATATATATGAGTTTGAATCTCAACATTTGGATCTTCATTAATCCAAAATGCACCAACTTGGGAAGTATTCGAGACATTATACAATCTTTGATCAAGGCTTAACGTCCATTTTGTAAATATGATAAATTGATTTAAAATCAGTTTATAAATTATACAATTTTTCAAACCACTTTTAATCACACATTTTTTTCTCTAAAATTTTTAACCACTATTTTTTACTCTAAAAATATAAATAAACCGATTTATAAATCAAACAGTGTTAACAAACATATTTATATATAAATCAAACAGTGATACCAAACAAATGTTTAGTAGAGAACATTTTACATGTATCTTATACATATGTGAAGCTTCAATGTAATGATTGAAGTGGACAACTAATACGTACTCTACCAAACATTTGAGAGAATACATATTTTTTTATATTTTCTAAGTAAAATATGTAGTTAAAAATGAAAAGAAAAAATGTGTTACAAAATTATTTAAAAAATTATGTTATAAAAAATATATTTAAAAATATATTTGCCAAATAAATGCTGAAATAATACAGTTGGCACAATATTACAATATTTGTATGCAACTTTATTTTCCCATGTAAACAACAAAGCATTTACTTTCCTTATCAAATCTCTTGCACGCCGACAACTACTCAAGAGAATCAAACATTCACCTAAAAGTGCAATTATTAAGAACAATAAAGCAGCATCCAATTCTAGCTTATCTATGCCCCCGCCCCCCAACTTCACACTATAACACTTTGTTGGAATGTGACACGTAATATATGTTAGAATTAATGTATAAGCACAATTTATTGGAGATTGTTGAAGTTTCAGATTCAACTCATTATGTAAATTTCTATTAGAGGATGGACAATTGAACAAATAGTGGTGACAAGATTGTATATCCTGTTTTTGATTTTAGATTCACGGTATTCATCAAAAATTATCTTTATCAAAAAATCTATCTAAGCGCAAGGATGTTCCGGACTATGGTTTCAGGTTTCTTTTAATTTTCACTTTACATGTATGACCCGAAACCTTACAATATTATAATTTTTAAAATCATTTTTTATACACATTTTTTTATCACTTCTAAACACACTTAGTTTTAAAAAATATTGTAGTATTATATCTGACAAATGCTAAATTTACAATTATAAATCAATTTTATAAATAATAAAATTTCTAAATCTAGTTTTTAACCATACACAATTTATCGCTCGACATTTAACCACATATTTAAAAATATAAATAAATAAATTTATAATTACTTAAAATGAAGTCTTAACCTCTATTTGATAAAAATTTTGTGTTTATAAATAAAAAAAAGTAACATATTTGATCGAAAAATATTTAGATTTAAAAGTAATATACGAAAATGCTAAAATTTATTATTTATAGATTTGTTTATAAAAAGTTTCACTCATCTTTGGTGTAATTTATGAGATACTTTGGTTAAATTTGTTGTGTTTAAAAATATATTTTTATATTTTCTAAGTAAAATATGTGATTGAAAAGTGAAAAGAGAAAGTATATTTCTTTAAAAAATATTTTTGAGATTTCTTTTAAAGTTTGTTATAGTATTTATATTTTTAACACAATGGAACTATCCCCATATGTTTGATTGATACGGGCATATCCCAAATATCTGGATACACGGGATATATCCCAATACTAGCATTTCTCTAATAGAGATAATGTATTAATGATTTAGAATTCATGAAAAAATTTGATTATACAATTATATCATATAAAAATATAATACAAATAATATTTTATCACAAAAATATTATCGAAATCGAAATTGAAATTTTAAAAAAGACAGAACTAATCAAAATAGGAAAAGAAACAATACTCTTAAAATTTGGAGCCTAATTAAATTTTTTATATTAAATTCGTTTTAATTTTATTTATATTCATCTTTCTTTATAAAAGTTGCACTGTGCTCAAGACCTTTTTTTTTTTTATTGAAAATAAATGTTTACACAGTACTTAAAATATTTAATTTTTTTTTCTTTGGCTTGTTTTTTACAAGAAAGTTTCACGACTTAGACAGTTAAATTGGGCAGAAAAATGTGTACGTAAAATGATGACGATTATCCTATTATTATATATAGATAGAATATATTTTAACTAATTATAGATAATATTATAAGACTTAAATGATATAATTTATTTGAATTAGATATTGATGAAAAATAAAAAATAAAATGTAAAACTTGACCTTCAATTTTTTATATGATTTTACGAGCAATATATTTACAAATTCATTTTCATGTTTATGGAAATTAACTTGTTAAATATTGACAATCTTGTTATATATTATTAGAGATGGCTACTATGCAAACTACTTTGACATCAGTTGTTGGCAATAATGGAAACCACTCTGCTCCCGTGAAGTTTCCTACCAGTTCGTTCTTACCTGGGATTGATGTGACTGCGCATGTTGCTGGTGTACAGAGGGGCCATCTGGTCCACTTCTTTTTCAGGCCCCAAAGCTACATTAACTTTTGATCCCCCTACTACCAATAAAGAAAAGCCCAAGCAACGGAAGCACACAGTTGATCCTAATGCTCCCGATTTTCTTCCGCTTCCATCCTTCGAGGAATGCTTCCCAAGAAGCTCTAAAGAATACACGCGAGTTCTGCCAAACTATCAGTTTGTTTTTGGTTTCAAAATTTTATGTCGTCTTAGTTATAACTTCCCACTTCAAAATCACACTCAGACATGCTTGAAAAGAGATCTTAGCATGCATACGTATGTCCATATCTCACGTGCATTTTCTCAGATGTTTAATGCTGTGAATATGATTCGTAGGGAAGTCGGTCATGAGCAATCTGGTCATTTGCTCAAGGTTCCATTTCGACACATCCACCTAGCTGGAGACTGGAGATGAACCACATTTTGATAAACACTCAAACAAATGAAATGATACGGGAGAGCTATCTATGGAACCAGATGCAATCATGGGAAATTCTGAGGAATTATAGACATTGAAATGAAATTTCTTTCATGCAGCAAAATGAACCTTTTATTACCAACCTACATTAGATTTACCTTTGGAGAACATAGCATGGGGCTTTTAATCCTAGTGAGAAATCCGTGGTCAATATAATTGATACCTCAATTGACATTCTCCCCAGCAAGATCTTCATCCTTGGTTAATTCCGAGCTCTGGGAACCCACAACAAAGAAGCATACCCTTAGTAAGGATGCATATCAGGACTTGCATGATTATTATATCACACAAAGATAGGTAAGTAGTACAAAATAAGGCAGCAATTGCTTCATCAAACTTGGAAAAGTAAGCACCAAATGTTGACGGCAAAAAACTGAATAATGTATACTTACAATATAAACGACGAATCAATATTAGCAATGTTGCAAAAGCAAGTGCTTCTCCTACTGCCCAATCAATACCCTCCCCCTGTCGCTATCATCTTTGCGCGGTTGTCAAAAACCTTCTTTAAAGTCTATGAGGTTTTAAATTTTTCAGGTAAGGCTATAATAGCCTTTCAACATTCTTCAAGATCTCTAGTTTGACACTACAAAATAGAAACATAATTAAAGATCAGTGATATGTATGTGAACAGGGAGATGACCCAAATCTATTGACGACTTGATCGCACAGATGTTGGGGTTAACAAAGAACATATGCATTCTATTCTGTAATCCAATTTCTGTATCACAAGAAACCAAAGCTTCATTATAACAACTGTGCTAACCTTAGTCCAAAATACTACAAAATCTTACATTGTTAACTAACTGCAAAAAACACGTGCGAATAGAGAAGCATATATTCTTCAGGGAAAAAGTCACAATTTTATAATTCCGAATATCATGCTGACTTTGGCCACAAATTGATCTTTCAAGTATAGCAAAGATAAATGGAGGAAAATCTAAAATCCTATCCATCTAGCTATAAATCATATATACCACTGGTTATATTAGTTAACTTTTGGCCAATTTTATCAATTTAGCAACATTAAAACTTGGTAATACAGTAAACAAAATCCGAAACCAACAAATTTCTGGAATATTTACCAACAATTTAAAGTCAGCAGTACAATGATAAAATAGGAAAAATTGGTGTCTATTACTGTATTACATGATGGTCCATGAATAGAAAGGTGGAGGAGAGAAAACAAAATGGAAATCCTATGTAATTGTCTTGCACAGGTCAAATGTCGATCAAGTATAACAATGAATCACTTATTGAACAGGAAACCATAAGGTCATAAATCATAATATCAGTGTGTGAGCAAATCACAAGAGGCGGGTAAAGAATTACTCGAATCGAGTGCACAATATTTTTACACATACAATAAATTGCAAGGCTTATGTGGAGGAAATGATTGTACCTCTCAGTAGTCGGTGGATGAGTGTGGCAGATGCATCTGAGCTGGTGGCTAGGTTCACAGTCAAGTGTCAGATCTGAAGTTGGAGGCGCAGATGGTAACTCAGTTGTTGGTTGAAACCCCTAAAACGTTGACTGTGGCAGTATTGGCGTATGGGAGTCCAGTAGGCAGTGGGTGTTGAAGCAGATGTCTTGCATTTACTCGGCGGAGGGTTGTATAATTGATTGGTGCGAGAGATAAAGGCAGAAATATAGGAATGTGTGAAATGATAATTTGTATTTCAAATCTGATATGGGAGTTAGCATTCACAAGTAGATGAAACTGTGTGCTCTTTAGTGAGTTGCAGAAAATAAAACAAAATTCCACGAATTGACAGTTCCTGTTTTCTAGAGGTAACTGCTGTCCATAACGCCTCAGATGAGTGGGTGGTTTCATACGAAGAAAAAAAAATTAATAGAAGCTAAAAAATTAATTTGAACCTGTTTTTATTTAAAATTAAGATGACTCCAATGAATCCAATCAACAATTTGGCCAACTGAGATTCTGGTCAAAATTAATTGACTAGAATCTCAGTTACTTTTAATTATATATAGATATAGAATAAATATAGATTAAATAATCAATTTCAATTTAGTCAACTTGGATAAATAAAAAGAATTAAAATAAATGTAAAATAAGTTTTAATAAATAAAGTAAAGGTATTATTGAGAAAAAGGAAAGAATTAAAGGAATATTATAGATGTAGATGTTTGGCTTGTTTAAATCATTTAATATTCGTGTAAAATATGTTAGGCAATCATAAAACTATAAAAATATAACAACCACAGAAAATAATAATAATAATAATAATAACAACAATAAATCACCTCAAGTTATTAATTTTGCTCATTCGAATTGAATTAAACTAATTACTTTTTTTCTATTAAATTATACCCATAAATTGAAAACTATAAAAATATAATAACCACATAATAATAATAATAATAATAATAATAATAATAATAATAATAATAATAATAAATCCCCTCAAGTTATTAATTTTGCTCTTTTGAATTGAATTAAACTAATTACTTTTTTTTTATTAAATAATACCCATAAATTGCGTTGATTAATTTCGCTACTTTTTACCAAATTTTTAAATTTAAATAATTTATAAAAAAGAATAGTAAGAGCAATATTAGTAGATCTCAGAAATGTGTGAATAAAATAAAATGATACCTGCTCAACATAATCAAGACATATGATGCATACAACTAATGTAATGGTGATATCATAGTGGATGATTCATCAGATTTATAGACGAATGTATGATAGATATTAATATTTGAATTTGATTGAGTTTATAAATTCTTTGCCAAACAACTATTAAAATATTATTAAAGTTATACAATTCACATCTTATCATTTCAATGTGCATCCACGCCGTCTCTATCTTTTTTTGCTTATTTGTGATTCAATTTTGCACACGTTACATGTACATTTTAATATGACAAATATTTGTAACTTGTAAATAATATGCAACAAACTATTTCTTGCGGCCTTTCTATTCATTTAAATGTATTTGGTGATTTAGAGGAACGTTTGAATAAAAAATAAACTTTTGGAGTATATTACACATTTACATCCAAATTTACACCTCCTGTCACCTATTTCTTTTTGAATTTTTTATTTTATTTTAAGATTGCTGAAAATGCTATTTTTTACAATTTTGATTTGTTTAATTACAATAATATATTATTATTTTTTCGAAATTTTCAAAGACTTATATAAAATCATTTAAAACTTGAAACTAAAGTGAGCTTTTAAAGTAGAACAAATAAAAAATTAATAAAGTTCGTATACATTAAGAGGCATTAACGACACTTTGAAGATTTTATAGAATATACTTCCATTCATAAATCATTTCAAATATACTTCCATTTATAAACATTTCAATTAACTTTTTATTAAAATTTATTTTTTAACAAATCAAACATACCTAAATTCAACGTAATCAGGAAGATGATAGAAAATAACGTTCGAATGCTTAATTTTGTGAAACAAATATGCGTTTCCCGGTAAAGATTTGACATTTCAGTTGGGTCTGAATCCTCCAATTGAGTCTAAGTGAATGTCTTTTAGCTTCTATGAGCCATTCTGTGCGCATTTGGATGGATCCACATATATCCGAATATATCCTGATATGTCAATAAATGCTCAAAAGTCAAGTAATTAAGGTCTTTCATTTTTCCTTGGCCTCCTTCCATCTGGTTCTTCTCCGTGCGCGAAGAGAGCTTTTCCTCTTTTAAGTCCAACCAATATTTTTCAATATTTGCTTTAATGTACAAATCCGAAAATGTTATCATTTTCCAGAACCGACGCTTGCAGACTTACATTAGAGAGGTATTGTTCTTGTCCCCTTTTAAACACTATAAATAGAGGAGTTGCTTATCACACGAATCACAGACGAAATCATTTTAATTTTATCATTTTTCTCTACATAATGTTTACCTCCCAGCTTCAAATTCTTAATTTTTCCCATCTCAATACTCAAATTCCTACACGATTCAAGCTGGTTAACCCAAAACTTCGCAAGTTCACCCCAAGTGTGTAATGCTCTAGAATTCAGTAAAACTGTTACAAAAATGCCAGCCGAAGTTGAAAGCTGGATTGATAGGGTTCAACCAGAACCAAAAGTTAGGTTTTCTCTCAACGTAGGATATGATGAAAAACTTTTTGCTACATTAACGATTGCGATGAGTGAAGAATGTCTGATTGTTCAAGCAGATTTGCTTGAAAAATACGGAATGGGTAAGTTCCCCAAGGTTTTGAAGGAATTTTTTGAAAAGAAAGATATTACGTTTGTGACATATGACGTGGGTGGTATTTTTACTCGAAACTTATACATAGGGGTGGGCATAACCCGCCCAAACCAATCAGTTTGGGTCGATTTTTTATGAAAATTGGGTTGGGTTCGGGTTTTTTTTAAATTTTTTAGTCTGGTTGGGTGAAAAACCCAACCCGACCCAACCCAAATAAAAAATCTGTTTTTTTTTTTTAAATGAAACTTTACTTATTTAAATATTAATTGAACATATTTTAATTCTATTAGCAAGTGTTCAATTTATTGTATTTGAGGTTATTGTAGTGTACATAATTGATTTGAGTTAAAGATTGATTCATGAGTTTTTTTTTTTTTCTTTTTCAATATTTTTTATTAATTGGACCAAAGCCCAACCCGTCCAACCCAACCATACCCGACCGAAATTTGGTTGGGTTGGGTTGGGTTTGAACTCTTAATTGGGTTGATTTTTTATCAACCCGACTTTAGTGGGTTGGGTTCGGGTTGGGTAAAAAATCGACCTGACCCAACCCAACCCCACGTCCTCCTCTAATTATACATGACTTTTAAGAAAGAGGTAGAATTAAAAGTCGTGTGTGAAGGACTTACAGCAGGAGTATGATGGAAATTTGGAGGAGGCAAAGTTCAAGTTCGAACTAGATCTTGAGTTCGAATTTAAGGTGTTATCTTTAATGGTATGGATGAAAAATTCTCTTATTATCTCAGGAAAAAAGTTTAATTTTGTTCTCAAATGTCAGAAGATTTGTTTGAACGAAAAGGTTGAACTAGAATCCACAGATCTTCTCATTAGTGCTGGTTGGTTAGTGCGGCTCAGTAGACTAGTTTTTTTTCTTGGTTGGATGTTAAAATTCTGTTGAATTAGTAGTAGAAATTATGTTGAACGTTACTTTGAATCCAAGTTAATGTAATGGGAAATTTGGATAAAAAAGGGATATCATATCTAATTAAGAACAAAAAAATCTTAAATTAAATGTTAGTTACATGCTGCTTGCTTTCTTCTTCAAACTCGTGCAAGCACCCTTTTCCATGAAGCTGGTAATGTATATGAATTAGGTAAATGATAAGTAGCTCCCTGCATAGTGAATTTAAGAAATAAACATGTGATTTTTCATGTCAAGCCTTTAAGAATCCTTAAATACATGATATTTTTAATGTTTTTGACAGCCTCATAATAAATATGGACAATACAATAACTTCGAGAATTCCACTGCAGTCTGACCAACATAGTTCCCATAAGGATCCCTCGAGAAATTTGAACTCCTTCGAGTTTTTTTGTCATCCCTAATTTGAACGTTGATTTTCTATTATCTCCAAAAAATGAAAAAAAGTAATTTCATCTTCCTGATTACGTTGAATTAGGTATGTTTGATTTGTTAAAAATATATTTTAATAAAGAGTTAATTGGAATGTTTATAGAAATTATTAATTTGAAGTGATTTATGAATGGAAGTATACTCTAGAAAAAGTGTCGTTAAAGCCTCTTAATGTATACAAACTTTATTAATTTTTTATTTGTTCTACTTTAAAGCTCACTTTAGTTTCAAGTTTTAAAATGATTTTATATAAAAGCCTTTAAAAATTTCAAAAAAATAATAATATATTATTGTAATTAAACAAATCAAAATTATAAAAAAAAAATTGCATTTTCAACAATCTCAAAACAACTCAAAATAAAATAAAATAATCATAAGAAATAGGTGACAGAAGGTGCAAATTTGAAAGTAAATGTGTAACATACTCCAAAAGTTTATTTTTTATTCAAGAGTTCCCCTAAATCACCAAATACATTTAAATGAATAGATAGGCCACAAGAAATAATTTGTTGCACATTATTTACAAGTTACAAATACTTGTCATATTAAAATGTACATGTAACGTGCGCAAAATTGAATCACAAACAAGCGAAAAAAGATATAAAAAGATAGAGATGGTGTGGATGCAAAAAGATATAAATTATTTAAAAAAATGGTAAAAATAAGCGAAATTAATCAACGCGATTTATGGGTATTATTTAATAGAAAAATAAGTAATTAGTTTAATTCAATTCGAATGAGCAAAATTAATAACTTGAGGGGATTATTATTATTATTATTATTATTACTACTACTACTACTAGTATTCGCACCCGTGCGTTGCACGGAACAAAAAAAATTATAATTATTAATTAATGAATAACTAACTAAATATATTCAATAATTAATGAAAATGTGAGAAATATATAACAAAAACAATTAAATTCATATATTATGGGAAAGAATATGAAGAAACAAAAAAGTATTCAATAGCAAAATTCAATGTAAATTAAAAAAACTTCTTTAAAAATAATAATTGTGGTTCATAATTTTTAAACAATTACGATTCATGGTCATTGCATACAATACAATTAAAAAGAAATGTGGTATAGAAATGTATATTATAGGAGAATATATGGTTAAAAAGTAGAGATTTTTTTATATCATGTATAGAATACCTCATTAATAAAATATAGTTAAAAACGAATTTTAAAAAATGAGATGTGAATTAATGAATGCCAAACATAATTCAAAGAATGATCACAGGAAAAAAATGTTTTCCCAAAGAATGAATAGACATAATTTCTTTATTGGACTTTATTATATCAATCCTTAAAATTTAGGATATTAAAACTTTCCAATTAGATCGTGCAGAACATCAATCAATACATGAAAAGAAATTGCATGTGTATTAAATTTATTTATGAAAAATAACAATATTTTTTATTTCTTGCGTTAATGTTGATCAACGTTACAAATAATATTTTTGTAGATATTTTTAGTAATGTCAAAATATAATAATGATAAAAAAAATCTATTTCTTAAAAGGAAATTTTTTTTTTTTTTACATTCTTGAATGTTACATAATTTATTCTTAAAATCCATATAAAAATGATCCAACTAATGAATCAATGTATTATAGAATTGATTAAACAATTTGTTAGTACCAATGCACTGATTCTCGTGTAGTGGGAAATGAGTGTCAATGCAATAGTGCTAATTGATATTTAATGATCTTAAATCAAACAAATAAATGTCATATTTTGACCCCAAAAAAAATGATGTTAGCAGTTTTGGTAGGAAAACTTGGGCCAACTATCTTGTTATTATAATATATATATATATTAAGATTAAGATAAGATTATTATTATTATTATTATTATTATTATTATTATTATTATTATGTGGTTATTCTATTTTTATAGTTTTATGATTGCCTAAAATATTTTACACGAATATTAAATGATTTAAACAAGCCAAACATCTAAATCTATAATCTATAATATTCCTTCTATTCTTTTCTTTTTCTCAATAATACCTTTACTTTATTTATTAAAACTTATTTTACATTTATTTTAATTCTTTTTATTTATCCAAGTTGACTAAATTAAAATTGGTTATTCAACTAATATTATTTTTCATTATTTTTTAATTTACATTTTAAATATTGTCCCATTAAATTACTCTATTCAACGATTATTTTCTATTTTTAATTCAAACAATGAAAAATTGAGTGTGCAACATTTTATTTTTAAACGGAATTAAATTTTTATCAAAACCATCAATTAAATTATATAAAAATAAAAATAATTATTTTAATTATTTTCTAATTAAGAATATAAAATAAATAATTTCAAAACTCTTTGAAAAAGAAGAAAATATAAAATTTTAAGAATATAAAATAAATAATTTCAAAACTCTTCATTTATTTTTGTCAAAATTGTATGCTTGATTTTTATATTAAATAATATATCTAATCCTTAATGAGATTTTTTATTTTTTATCCAAATAAATATTCTATTAGTTTATTTCGGAGCCAATACATGAAGAAATAATAGAAATGATTTTATTATTATTATTATTATGTTATTGTTATTTTATGTGGTTGTTGTTATTGTTATTGTTATTATTATTTTTATTTTTATTTTTATTTAATTTAATAAAGAGGTGAACTATTTTTATAGTTTTATGATTGCCTAAAATATTTTACACAAATATTTATTAAATGATTTAAACAAGCCAAACATCTATGTCTATAATCTATAACATTTCTAGCATTCTTTTCTTTTTCTCAATAATACCTTACTTTATTTATTAAAAATTATTTTACATTTATTTTAATTCTTTTTATTTATACAAATTGACTAAATTGAAATTTGTTATTCAATTAATATTAATTTGTCATTACTTTTTAATTTACTTTTTAAATATTGTCCCATTAAATTACTCCATTCAACAATTCTTTTCAAAACTCTTCATTTATTAATATTAATTTGTCATTTATATAAAAATAAAAATATTTTTTTAATTATTTTCTAATTAAGAATATAAAATAAATAATTTCAAAACTCTTGAAAAAAGAAAAAAAAAATATTAAGAATATAAAATAAATAATTTCAAAACTCTTCATTTATTTTTGTGAAAACTGTATGCTCAATTTTTATATTAAATAATATATATAATCCTTAATGAGATTTTTTTTATCCAAATAAATACTCTATTAGTTTATTTAGGAGCCAATCCATTAAAAAAATAATTATTACCAGTTAAAAATTTAAAGAAGAGATGAACTTTTTTTAATATTATATTTATAAGTTTTTTGACAAAATTGTGTCAAAAGTCATAAACAAAGATTTGGTAATTAATTGTATATCTCATATATTCGGATATATCCCATGTATCCGGATATATGGGATATGCCCGTATAAATCAGTGTTAAAAAAATTAGATTCTTAACCAAATTTTAAAGAGTAATTCTTTGGAAACATCATGTCACACATATACATATGAATGACATGTGTCCAAAAAATGTCTCCAATTTTAAAAGAACACACGTGATAGTGCCCACTTGAACATTTCTGATTTGTACACAGCCTTATCTTGATTTCTTGATTTTCAAAATCTTTTACCTTTTGTCAAGTGTTCCTACAGTCATTAATCTCGGCCACTTTTCCAGGGGCCACGTGGCATCTAGTTCTGTTTGGCAATTTTTTTTTTTTTTTTTTTGTTTAAAAACGTGTTTTTAATACAACTTCTAGAAATTATTTTTTAACCATACATAGTTTCTCTCTTCACTTTTCAACCACACATTTTATATTGCTAATAGGTCATGGATGAATCCTTTAATTTCATAGACAAATATCAAGTCTACAATTATGAAGCAGATTGAGACAATAAATCTTTAAGAATGTATTTGAAAGATTGTTGATTATATACTATTTATGTTATAGTCCTATGATTGTCTTGATTAGTTATTGTAATATAATATTCTTTTTTATATCTAATACCGTGCATCGCACGGGTGGTAGAACTAGTTATTTTTTAACAACACATAATTTCTCTCTTCACTTTTCAACCACACATTTTACTTAAAAAAATATATAAAAAAACATATTTTTAAACACAAAAAAAATTATCAAAACTATCTCATAAATTACACCAAAGATGAGTGAAACTTTTTATAAACAAATCTATAAATCATAAATTTTTGCATTACCTTATATCACTTTTAAATCAAAATACTTTTCAATCAAATATTTGCCCTTTTTTTATTTACAAACACAACTTTTACCAAATAGAGACTAAGACTTTAATGAATTTAAAATAAGTATAAATTAATTTATTTATATTTTTTAATATGCGGTTAAAATGTCGAGAGATAAATTATTTATGGTTAAAAACTAGTTTTAAAAATTTTATTATTTATAAAATTGATTTATAATTGTAAATTTAGCCTTTGTTAGATATGATACTACAATATTTGTAACACTGATGTTTAACGTAATTATTACAATTTATAAACTAATTTATAAACAACACAATTTTTCAAAACACTCTTTAACCATCAAAATTTTCTCTCCACTTTACAACCATTTATCTTACCTCGAAAACAACCAAAAAAATTAAAAACTGCTACATTGTTACCGAACACACTATAAATATGTGGTTAAAAGTGATAAAAAATATGTGTATAAAAAAATGATTTTAAAAATTATAATATTGTAAGGTTTCGGGTCATATATGCATAACGGAAATTAAAAGAAACCCAAAATAATAGCCGGATCAACCTTGCACTTAAATTGAATTTGTGATAAAGATAATACCTTTGATAAATGTCGTGAATCTGAAATCTGAAACAGGAGGTACAATCTTGTCACCACGGGCTGCCCAATTGTCCAGCCTCTAACGAAAATTCACACGTGCCACATTCGAACAAAGTGTTATAGTGTGAAGTTGGGGGCGGGGCATAGATAAGCTAGAATTGGATACTGCCTTTTTGTTCTTAATAATTGCACTTTCTGTTTTTAATAATTGCACTTTTAGGTGAAGGCTCGATTCTCATGAGTGGTGGTCGGTTACTTCTTGGAAATTTATTTCTAGCGTGCAAGAGATTTGATAAGGAAAGTAAATGCTTTGTTGTTTAGATGGGAAAATAAAGTTGCATACAAATATCAAATATTGTAATATTGTGCCAACTAGATTATTTTAGCTTCTGTTTGGTAAATATGTTTTTAAACATATTTTTTATAACACAATTTCTCAAATACTTCCAAAGTTGGTGCATTTTGGATTGATGAAGATACAAATGTTGAGATTCAAACTCAAGATATATCTGTTTATTATCATTCTCCTAATGCACACAAAGTTCACTATTATTTATTTTGATTGTTATTTAATAACCATTATTTGTGGTTAAAAAGTGGTATCAAATATAAAATTTGATATAAAATTTTACACCAACAATCTAAGCTTTGTTGTGTGGTTAAAAATTGAATAGAAAAAATATGTGACTAAAAAATTGTTTGAAAAATGATGTAATTATAAATTGATTTATAATGGTCCCCACAAAAATTAGATCATTCAATGTGGCAGGGGAGGTGGGTAGCTAGCATTATTCAAAATAAATATCAAACAACTGCATGAAGGAAAGAATTTGACTTGGCATCTGAAAATAAATATCAAACAACTACTTGAAGGAAAGAATTTGACTTGGCATCTGTTCACCAAAGTGTTTAAAAATATATTTTTAAATAACACATATTCACAAACAGAAAATATGTAGAAATATTCAATTAAAAAGAAAATAATTAGTTTTTAAAATAAAATCTTTTCAGAATTTAAATTGATATTATTTGTGTGCTTTCTTTTTTTCTTTTTTTTTTTTGATAAGAAACATAATTTTATTTAAAATAACTCAATAGATTACAGTGATCATAATGGATGAGGCGTCCATCTCTACAATACAGTTTTGATTCTAATCAAGATCAATAAAAGATATTCTGCAAACTATTCGTATTTATTTGTGTGCTTTCTAATTATTGCTAGTTAAACAATTACTCCTTTGCCAACTCGTTCTATTTTTTGCCATATCCAGTCTAACTTATCTTGTTGAACCCTACCTTTCTCTACAACTCTAAAGATAGGTCTCTGGTGCCCACCTCCTACACAGGACTCAACATCCCATTTTTTGGTCATTCAAACCACTCTTTTAATTATTGTTGTTTTTAGAAGAAATTACAGATAGTATTTGCAAAGAAGAAACGTAATATTACCCCTCAAAAAGTAAAAGAGAAACTTCACATGGTTCTCCAGCATTTGCAACAAAAACTTGATTTTTATGGCCAAGTGCAACACAAGCTGTAAATCCGCAGACAGAGTAATCAGACAGAGCTCCCCACATTTTTAAGGATATTTAGCAGGAACTATATGAGATAAAAATGCAGCCAAAAGCAAATTACAACACATCTAAATAATCATGCACCATGTTTAGTTAGGTCCAAATGAGGGTAGACCAGACTAATATATTTTCCAGTAATGTAGTAAAAATGCAATCCTGTTTTAGTTTTACAAGCCCGGCCCAAATTCAAAAAATGCATTAACACTTGAGAAACTGACGTGGCGAATCTAGGATTTCATATCGGGCCGAGTTGAATTTTAAAAATTGTTGGGGTGGCCGAAAATGCCAGTCCTTTGATTTTTGAGGTCTAAAGCAAACTTCATAAAGTTAATCAAAATTGAATCTTCACATAATATTAATATCATTTTTCACAAATTACATTCTAAAATATAAGTTCTAACACAAAGACAAAAATAAAACCAAAGCCTAAGTCCGATAATCTAAAGCCAAATCACGCCTAAAATCACATTCACAGTAGTCAGTACGTAAATAATCATTTTCAAAAATCGCATTCCAAAATCTAAACTATAGTTGAAGCCTGAAATCATATTAGCAGTCAACACATTGCCTAACAAATGCCCAAAATCAAATATTGAAATCATATTTTCACTAACACTCAATTCACAGTTTCCAAATCAAATAACATTATAATTTGTAACTCACATCACAATATCACAGTCACATTCACATAATCACATTAAGAAATCAAATCTCGAAATCACATTTTCACTGACCTCGCAATTGTCTGATTCAATCTTAATTCTCAAGAGTCAAGTCAACATGGCATCAAATTGTGCAAAAATTACAAATGCAGCAATCTGTGATGTTAATGTTACTAAAGTTAAAAACTTATAAAGCTTAAATTACACAAATTTCAATTTAAGCTAAATGAAATCTAAAAACAAAAATTGAAAATCAATTAATCAGGATTCAGAAATCTAATCAAACTGGTTATTGGAAATTTGGAGCTTAAAGAAACAATAAACATCGTTATTTACCAAATATTAGTCCAGCACAACGACTCACTCACCTCAGTCCGCATGGCGCACGCAAGCCGCAGCGAAGGAGAAAACGGAGCAGCAACGCTACGGCACGAGCCAGCGACTAGGGTTTGTTAGGTTGGCGTCTTCTTAGGGGAGAGACGGACGGGAGAATGGAGGCTAGACTGGAGTCATGGACGAGTGAGACGAGAGTGATTTGGGTTAGATTTGTTGGATTATGTTACGGCGGGCTGTTGAATTTTGGGCCGAGCTACTCTTCTTTTTCCTTTTTTTTTTTTTTTGGATTAATTGCATAAAATACTTAATTAACATACCAAAACTCATTTTTACTATACAAATTTATTTTTTTTGAAATCTTCTTCACCATCACCACCACCGTTTAATCAACCATATCAATTATCCAACAACACCAAATTCATCATCAAATTCCAAAATCAGTCGAGACATTCACATCTTTCTCTTCGCCTTCTTCATTTCCAGCAACACCAAATTCATCATCAAATCCCTCATTCAGCAAGAAGGAGAAGAAGTCTCTGCCCATTTTTCAAAATCCGATCTCCGGTCGGCCAACAGCTAATCTAAGACCACCAATAGAATCACGGGGTCAAGGAGAATCTTCTAGTGTGTCGGGCATCTTTCCGGCGGCGACAGCAGTGGCGGTTTTCGACAGTGGCGAATATTGGAAGGTTACTGATCAGTGAATTTGTATTGTAGCATCTCATGTATACCTTCAAGGGTGAAGAATCTTGGCAGGTTACTGATCAGTGAATATTATTTCATTTTTCGAATTTCTCCCTTATGTTGTTTGTTTGGCTAAGTTTAAGTTGATATATTTTTACCACTTTGTGTAGTATGGAAGATTAACACTGAGAAAGAAATCTTGATTTTGCTCTTTTTAGCCCCTTACGGAAGTGCAAGATAAGAAATGTAAGCGTTGTGGGTTCTATGAAGAGGATACCTTTAAGGCGGATGTTGTATTTGATGAATGGGAGTTTTGCGCTTCTGATTTTACGAAGTCTGATGGGAAATATGTTCATTTGAAAAATAAAGAATTTAATGCAACGTTTTTGTGTCCAGAATATGTACATTTTGGAAATGGTTGGACTGCTGCAGTGAGGTGTTCTTCTACTTGGGCTTTGAAGGTTGTGTTTGTGGTTTGATTTTGTCGGTGGGTGATGATGGTGGCTGTGGTTTGGTGATCGGTGATGGTGGTTGATGTAGTTTGGTAATAGTGGTGACTGGTGTATGGAAATTGTTTGGTGAAACAAAATTGGTGAAATGATGAGAAAAGGTTGGGAGGTTTGGAAGTGGTGCTACAGCTTTTATGCCCAAATGGTGAAAATGTAGTGTATGAAAAGTGTTTCATTTTGTAAAGTATCAAACCGTGATACTTAAAAAAATTGTATGAAAACTATTTGATTTTATATTTGAGATAAAGTATCATAAGAATTTGTAAAGTATCAAGCTCTGATATTAGAAAAAATTGAAAAGTATCATAAGTATCATACTGTGATACTAAAAAAAAATTAAAAAATATCATAAGTATCATATTGTGATACTAGAAAAAATTGAAAAGTATCATAAGTATCACATTATTATACTAAAAAAATTGAAAAAATATCATAAGTATCATATTGTGATACTAAAAAAATTGAAAAGTACCATAAGTATAATAATGTGATACCAACATAATCATAATTTTCATACTGTGATACTAACATATTTGAAAAGTATCAAAATATTTCTCAATTTTTAAGATTTTATTATGAGTAATTTTAAAGTTTTATTAAATGTAAGTAAATCCGCCTCTGCCGTCACTTCAAATGTAATGTAAAATGTAAATTAACTCAAACTATCATCTTGCATTTGTTTCACCTAAACATGACTGTAAATGTATTAGCTCCAAGATTATCATTCACATAAATCGTAACACTTCTATTTTCAAAAAAAATTTGCTTCTTATATGTTCAAAATTGTACTCAAAAAATAAAAAATTGAGAAGATTCACCTTGTGAAATAAATATCTGCTTCCCTTTCACTTGAATTATAAGATCAATAGAAACCTCAAACGATATAGACCTGCATCAATTAAAGAAATCTGAACCTTTCTTTTTCATAAATGCGCCCAAAAAAAAATCCTAGACTGAAGCAAAAAGCTTTTTATTCAACAAATGACATTTTAATTTTAAAAAAATTGTAAATTAATATATAATTAAAAATAATTTAGAAATGAAAGTACCTCCCATAGTATAGACAGTATCAAAGTGTGATCCAAGTTTCATAAACTTCTTTTGGAGTCTTCTTTATGCTTCTAAAGCAAAGTATATTTACAAGAAGAAACAATACCGCCATAGGGGAGAGACAACTTCTTTAAATTGTCGAAACCTTCACTTTTTAAGACACCACCATCTCAGAAAGAATGTCTTCATTGCTTAAAATTTAATATCATTTTTCTTTTATATGAATGTTGAAAATGACATTCTTGCATCTTTATTGATATTTAAACTTTCACCAAAAATAAAAATCAATAATTTGACAACAGGAAAATATATTAAGGGGTATAATATAGTACCTGATTACTCATTTGCAGAAATGTTTGCTCTCTGCCCCATTTTCTTATCTCTGTATACATAAACCAACATCATTTCTTCCTTTTTTTATGAGTAAAAGTATTGGTACACAATTGGTTAATTTTGTAGAGCACCACTGTTAGCTTTAGAAGCTGTTTTCTTAGGAGTCATAATTCAAAGATAACATAGAACGAATTGCTATGGAACGGCAATTTAGTTACTAACGTGCAACTACAAACCCCTATTCTTTTCATTTGATTTTGGTATTACCATTCCTAGCTCAGGCCTTTGTAAGTTACACTAAATCATAGCATCCATCTCGGAATATCCTTCTTTATGGCCAACAAATGCTTCGACAAACATCCAATGATACAAAGAGCATATGCCAGTAGTTTCAAAAGCATAATTCCGATAATAGCATGGAAGAGAATTATATCGCAATGCAAGATAAAAGAGATTCCAAATCCAACACAATTAAACAACAATTTCTATGTAATAGAGAGAAAGTACCACAAGTTTATCAATTGACCTGCAATAACTTCAAATCGAACATGGGGAGCCAGCTTTGCCCAACTGTGAGCGACTTAAAAAAGTTCCCCAATGATGCAGCCTTAGGTAACCCCAAGCCCTTTACGGGCCCACAACAAGCCCTCCAAGAAAACCTTTGACGGTGCTGCCTCGATTGAAAGCGATTCGCGTTGCTTAAATTTTATGGCCTGAAAAATCACCAACATAATTCCTGGGCACTACTATTATTAGGGTTAGAAGAATTATGGTTTTGTGGGCAAGAAAAATTTGGGTGTCGAATTCGAATTTCGTGTTTGAGATGGAGTTTGTCGATATTATGGCTAATGAAAAATGGGGAGACGGTAGTGGAGCAGACTTTACTGAGGAGGGCTCAAATGGGTACCAATGTTGGATGCGAATCGAAGACGTCTTGCTGCTGTTTCTAGAGGAAAGAGACGGTAGATGCCGAAGGAAGAAGAACGTGAGGTGCGGCAGAGAGAAACAAAAACCGTACTCAATATCGCAAGACGATTTAGTTTCTAACCCTCATAAATACGACGTCGTTTCCTTGTCGAGATTCTTAATGCGGCGTCGTTTAATCTAGGAATGGGATATGTTAAAGGAAGGAATTTTAAAAATATCCAAGTCAAAAAAAGGATAAGTCAAAATACCCTAACTTTTAAAAAACTAGTATTTCATTCGTATGATGTACGGAAGTTATTATCCGTAATATCAATTTCAATAAGTATTCGCAAAATTTTAGTATTTATACATAATCAACACATATAAATTCATAAAAAATGATTATCTATTACAATAATTATTACGATTTAAAAAAAATAACATAAATAATTCAAATTAATAAAAAAAAATTGAATAGTAAACATCAATTTATATATTTAAGTAAAAAATTATTATTGATTTCCATAATTTTAATGAATTATTAATAACTTCACTGAAAATGTAAATTTAATATGTTTTTAATGGTATATCACATTTGATGTAATATTATGTACACGAATATTGATACATATGAATTGTATTAGCATATTTCTCATAACTTTTATATTTGTCTCTCGTATTTAATTTACTTTTTAATTTTTATTCAAAAACATCAATCATAATAATTAAAAAAGAAATAATCAAAGTATTTGAATTTAACCAATAAAACTTTATTTACAAAAATAAGTAGTCAAAATAATAATTTTAAAAATCTCGTGATTATAATGATATGACAATCGAATAAAGATGGAGATTACAAAATTATACCAAAAATTATACCTTATAATCTTTAAAAATTATTAAAATTAAGAATGATTAAAAAATATTACTCATTCTATTAATATTATTAACTAAAAAAAAATCAAAATATTAACTCTTTAATATTAACCTTCATTAAATAAATTTTTCTATATATTATTTATAAGCAACACATTTTTTCAACTCACTTTTTAATCACATATTTTTTCAAAATTATTTTTCAACCACACATTTTACCTTGAAACAAAAATATAGTTGCTGAATAAAGGGTTAATTTATTAAAATATTTAATAATAATATATAATGTATATTTTAGAAATTTTGATTTGTAATATTAAAGATAACAAATGATTTGACCATTAATAATTAAAACACAATTTAATTATTGATGGCTATACATGGGATTTATAATATTAAAAACAACAAATAAATTAAAAATCAATGATTAAATAATAATTTTAATACTGATAATTAAAAACATTGATTGAACTCATTCAATATTAATTTTAATAATAAAAATAATAATAATTATAACCAAAATATACAAATAACAATAACATCATTTTAATTATTTACTATAATACTAAAATATAAAGAATTTAAGAATTAAATTTTGTCAAACTATCATACTTTTATAAATATAAGTATATATAGTATAGATTTTCATCATTGCGATGAACTGAAATTGCTATCCACAATATAGATAAACATTCATAAAATTTAATGATTGTACATAATCAACACAAATACAAAAATAATTTTTTATCACACCAATTATTAAAATTTAAAAACAACATAAATTATCCAAATTATCAAAAAATTTATTGAATGATAAATGCAAATTCTATAGCTTTTTAATTGTACATCATGTTAGATGCAATATTATGAGTACAAATATTGATACTTGTTTAATATATAAAAATATATTTATTATAATTTCTGTATTTGCCTTACATATTTTACTTTAATTTTCGTTCAAAAATCACATTAAACTATAAATATGTGTTTAATCTTAACTCATCAAATATACGACAATTGAACAATATTGAAGATTAAGAAATTATTATATCATATAATATTTGCCCAAACAATACAAAACCAAACAAGTCTCACTTTTAATTATTCTCTCGTTTTTCATCTGCTTATGCTCAATACACAGATAAATTATTCTTTCATTTTTTATCTGCTTGTGCTCAAAAAAATCGGCAAAAAAATTTCAACGCCCAACTGATTGATTTCATCAGCTACTTCTCATCGGTAAGTTGAATAAGCAATTTTTATAATACTGTATTAATTTCTTTCTTGTTGTGTTAAACTTATTCAACATATCTATAATTGTAGTAACCAAAAATTTTCGAATAATTCATCTATTATTAATTTTTTAGTTTATAATTTTAAATTTTTCGACAGATCTATAATTATGTAGACTAAACAATGAAAAATTAATATGGCAAAGTGTGAAAAAAATTTCAGTTCAGTAAACATAATATGAAGGAAATAGGACGGACAAAAAGTGTCGACAAAGGTCCGGCTAGACTGACTGCAGTCCGGCAGGACCATGTGCAATCCATCCGGCCGGACAGACCGATAGTAGTCTAGTCGGCCCATTCAGTCTGGCCGGACCACTCAGTTCATCTGGACCGACTGTAATCCGTCCAGACCGACTATTTTTTAGTTTTTTTTCTTAAATTTATCATTATTTCTCATAACTTGTTGTTTTGAATATTTATCATTTTTAATCAATGCAGATATGGCTTTCGTCCTAGTTTCATATTTTAGTGAATTCGAAGCTGAAGAAAATATGCGATGGTCATGGAAATATACAAGTGATCAAAACATTTCTGGAATTTTTATAACACCAGGTACTTCATTTACAGACTTGTACTGCAAAATACAATAACAATTCGAAGTTGATCCATCTAAATATGATATGAAATTTGAATTTCTATTTAACTCGAATTCTCCAATTAAATTGCCACCCGTGTTTGTTACTTCTGATGTTCAAATTATGTGGTTAATTGAGGCGAACAAAAAGGATATTATTCCTCTTTGCGTAACTTTAGTACCGAGTGGTATTCTCGATAATAAGAATGAAGAATTCGATGGTGGAATCAGAATGTGAATGATATTTGGGACACATTAGAAATAGCTTGTGAGAATGGCGATGTTATTGCTGATACAGTTGATATATGCCATGATCCTCTTTGTTACCCATAGAGGTGATGAGGTAGTCGAAGACAATCAGGAGGACATTCCATTTACAAACGATGATCTGATTGCTTTATCCTGACGTTGACATGAGCACTTCGAGAACTCACGGGCTGGGCCAAGTTCACGATCAACTAATTGTTCACGTGTGGTTCCAGATGATGAAGATTTGGAAATCCATCAATTATTTAATAATAAGCAAGATCTCCAAGAAGCGGTGCACGGTATTGCACTTAAGCATAATTTCGAGTTTAAAGTGAAGAAGTCAGACAAGAGTACATACACAATTGTCTGTGTAGAAGACAATTTTAGTTGACGTCTGCGAGCAACGAGGATGGACACAAATCATTTCTTTGTAGTTCACAAGTATGCAAGAGAACATACTTGTCAAGTGGGCATTCATCGAAATGATCACAGATAAGCACGTTCATGGTTTATTGGACGATAGATAATGCATAAGTTTGATGACCCAAGGATTATTTATAGACCTAGAGACATCATTAACGATGTGCGAAAAGATTTTGAGGTGACCTTGAGCTACTAGAAGGCCTGGAAGGCTAAAGAATGTGTGTTAGAAGATTTAATGGGTTCACCCAATGAAGGTTATACTAAATTGGCCAGGTATTGTCATAACATGTCAAGAACTAATCTTGGTTTGGCATTCTTTATTGAGGCTGCTGACGACGACAATCGATTCAAATATTTTTTCATGGCTCTTGGACAATGCTTAAATAGATTTACAAGATCGATGCGACCTCTAATTTTAGTACGTGGTACAACACTAAAAGCTAGATATGAAGGAAAGTTGATTGTCGCTACATGTTTAGATGCCAACATTCAAATATACCCTCTTGCGTTCGGCATAGTGGATACCGAAAATGATCTAGCGATGAATTGGGTTTTCTCAAAATTGAGGGAAGTAATTAGAGACTTCGATAACCTTACTTTTATAATTGATCGGGGGAATTCTATCATAAATGGTATCGCTGAAGTTTTTCTCGAGGCACACCATGGTTATTGCATGTACCATTTACAAGGTAATTTGAAGACGAATTACTGGGACAGTGGGATCGTTACCTTGTTTAAGAGAGCAGCAGATGCTTACACTTTTGAAAATTACAATAAGTTCCATTAGACATGGCTAGAAGGTTGTGCGTGGAGCCACTAGATCAGTTTCGATTCAACGTCGTATGCGGACGTAATGTTGGTTATGTTGTGGACTTGAATAACAACACGTGCACATGTAGATAGTTTTCAGCTTGAGAGCTTTCCACGCGCTCATGCAGTTGCAGTTGCTAGGCATCGAGGCTTTTCACCAAATTCATTATCAACCTAATACTACACGACTACTTTTTGGAGAGAAGCGTATGCTGAAACTATATTTCCTCTACCAAATGAGGCTGAATGTGAACTTCCCGAACACTTGCTTCCGCTTGATAATTTATTGCCACTGAATGTCAGGCGACGTACTCCTGGACGTGTACGTACATCTAAAATACCATCTACTAGAGAGTTTCCTTGACCGCGAAAGTACGGCAGGTGCGGCACAGTCGGTCATGCTCGCCAAACTTGTACTAGTTAGATTTCCTTGAATAGTTAATTTTATCACTATTAAAACTATTATTGGAACTATAGTGTTGGTTGATAATAAATTATTGTTCGCTCCACAAGTGTACGGGTCGAGCAAGTAATATAATGGACGTAAGTCCAAGTATCGATCGTACGAGATTGTTGTAAATTGTATTTAAGATCACACATCCTTAATCGGAACTAGAAAATTGATTGAGTTGAAAATTTTTGTTTTTGAAAATTAAAATAAAGATTAAACTAAAGAACAATGAAAATTTGATTTTAAAACTTATGAAAACAAATGCGTTAGAATCATGAATCCATTTTGACTCTATTATTCATATTTTAACCAAATTATTTAAATACAATTCATGGGTTTTGTATTTCCATATTCCAAATATAGTTAAAACTCCATTTTGGACAAGCCTTAACACATATTCCTACGCATGACCCAACTGTATTTCTATGTTGAATCCGAATGTGTAAGAAAACATTAAAAGATTTGTGAATATTATAGCAAAAACACAAAGCATAGGGGTATATTTCTATTCCCTATCGGACTTTGTGTCAATTGAAACAAGTCTAATGAAATCTTAATCTTTCGAACATAAGAAATCATAACATCAATCGCATAATAATGGGCCAAAAAATTATATGATAATCAAAGTACGAATGAATTACATCAAAACCATGAATTGCATGAATTAAATAATAGATTAAAACATGGAGTCAAGAATTCAAAACTTCATCACAAATTATAACACTAAAAATCTAGCTTAGAAACATTATAGAAAATAAATAACAAGAGATATAAAAAAATATAACCCAATTCATCTCATTGCAAATTTATCTTCAATCTTGATATTGACGTGGCATGATCCTTCGACAATTCGACAGCTTTTGGCATCAATTTCACAAGTTGGAAACCCCTAATTTGGTGTCTTATGCCCTTTATTTATAGATTCTCCTGAAAACTAGGTTCCTTGGGGAGTAAGTCTGTTGAAATCAGCACAAAAAGCCCAGTTGCAACCCAGTCGGACAACCGAGCGACCATGTGGTTCAAAGGTGTGCGACCGTACGCCTCTGCAGGTTGGCTTCAGTTCTCGATTTCCTAGTTTTAGGAAATTTTCATCTTTCGTTTTAGTTTAAGTTGGTCCATGATCTTTTATTGCACAACTAGTCCCTCAACTTTCGATTATTGTAATTTAGCCCCCGAACTTCTGATTTCTTCCAAATTTGATTTCTTCTTCCATTTTTCTTTCAATTGGCCCTTTGATTAACGGCATCAACTCTTGATTTGCACAGTTTAACACTTTTATCATCCAATTGCTTGATTTTGGCTTCAATTTCATTGTTTTCTCGACTTAGGATTATTCCTGAAATATAAACAAATGCAACCAAAATAAATAGAAAATATTCTTGAATAAACAAATAAAATCCTACTTTTAGGATAGAAATAAGTGTATAAATCTTCCTGCGATTCTCCACCTATACATCTTTATTTCCATCAAAATTAAAGTTATAAAGGTGGATAATCGAAGGAAAATGGAAATGGATTCAGATATTCAGTGTAGCATGTATCTCGATCTTTTTTTGTGAAAGCAATCCAGTTAAGGTGAAATGCATAAATTTTTTGTTTCGGTATTATTTAATAATGACATATTTGTGGTGCTCCACAATAATTTTAACTGTCGATCATGCAAGTTCAAGATCAATAACATGAACAAACGAATGCGAGGGTCTCTAATTTCGTTATGAATTCGAAGATGTGCAATGCATGAATTTTTGATGTATATATACCGTTGTTTCAAGAATGAGTGATAATTTGCGATTCATCGTATCGTATGGCGGAGATTTCGTGAACGTAGATGATGAATGGAAGGGGCGTGGGAACAAAACTACGTCTATTGTAGTGCCTAGTGATATCACGGTGGAAGGACTAATTCAACGGTTGAATGTGAAACTTCCAACTACTAGTCCACATAGTGAGATCTCCTCACAATTCAAGGTGCCTAACATGAACATACCACCGACCGAAATTCAGGAAGAGGAAGATTTGAATTGGTACATATCCATTCACAAAGAAAAGACTCTATATGTTACTGTTGTCGAAACACTCACTTGTATAGTGGATGCAGCTATGGTCCATGGACATTAGTTGCGAAGAAAATGAGTTACATGCTCAAGTTGGATTCAGACCCGCAGAGAAAATCATGGTGGAGCACATAGTTTCCGTGACGAATGAGAATACAATGGCCAATGTTGTGTTTGATACGGTGGAGGACACTAGGCAAGATAATGTAGACATACCTTTGTTGGGGAATGCGGATAATGAATTAGTCAATGAGGATTCTCTACCACCACCTTACTCCACAAATGGGGATATGTACGAAGGGGTAGAGCATGTAGACACTTTCGACATTGCATCAAATCAAATTTTCATAAACAAGACCGAGTTGTACAAAAAACTGCGAGTTCTTGCGTTGAAGGAAAAAGTTCAGTTTCGGGTACAGAGATCTTGAGGAATGTATTTCATGTTATTTACGTTGACAGTAACTCACAGTTTTCATAGCAGTGTATGTTACGTTGTCAACCTTCAAGATTTTGGAATGACAGTATCCACACAAAAATTTAAAAGGATTCTACTACAGTACATGAATACAACAAGAAAAAGGATTTTTTTTATTACAGTAAAAACTTGAAAAACTCATTCAATTGTCATCAACAACGGACTCATCACTTGAATTCCCTTGATTAACTTCATCATCCGAACTAATAATGATAACTTCTTGCAGTGGGTATGCTGGTGCCTCTCCACTTCATCAACATACGGAACCATGTAGTTAAAGACCTCCTCTACTTTATCTCCATATGTAGATGAGACCGGGCTCATGACTTCATCCAAGTTGGGAAAGAGAATAGCATATATACTTGATCAAGAAATCACAGGAGGTATATCCTCGTAGTCGGACTCTATGTGATATACGAATGGTAAATTCGTCTGCAGAGCAAAACAATGAAGATGTCACTTAAAAAAAGAAGAAGTGATATGCATATCAAAAAGAAGATAAGCATAGAATTCATTTGTCAAGAATGACAGAAAAGTGGACAACTGTCGGGGAAATGTGAAATGCCTAATGAATGGAAGAAACATGATCATCTGTCGAGAATTACAGAACTCATCTATCGAGATTGACAAAATTTTCTCGATAGATGCTACAGAATATTGATAAACAATTCCTCATCTGTCGAGAAACACATATTCCACATTTTAACGACATCAAGGACATCAATCCAAGTCCACATTCCAGAAATCGAAACACATATTATACATTTTACCAACATCAAGTGGAAAAACCAACTTCCACATTAACAAAACCAAATCTCATTCTACAGTGTAACAACATCAAGGGGGAAACTCACTTCCACATTCGGAATATCCGAACACATATTCAACATTGTAACAACATCGAGGAGAAAAACCAACTTCCACATTCAAAAAACCTTCGAAGACAATGCGCCAAGTTTTCAAAATCGAATCTTGAGCTAGTTTAGAACAAAAGGAAGTTGACTAATGTAGATTACAGGTAGATAATAATAAATCTAACCTTTAAATCCAACAAAACGAAGCCAGAATTAATGAATCCGTGAAGACCCAGACCAAAGCCATGAGCGATATGAACAGTGGCGTGACTCCCCAAAAGACTTTCCAAATCGATGAGGAGCGCGATAAATGAGTAAATAATTCCAGAATGATGATGGGTAAGAGTGGAAGATGCAGTACCAAGCTCTCAAATCAAACACTACGCATCAAAGATGAAGAATTAGAGGAACCTCAATCATGTAAAGAACCAGTGGAGAATTTTCTTTCACTAGACTTCTTTGACAAGTTTCATTGAGAATTGTGGGTGCACTGCAGGTTATGAATTTGACCCAATTCGACCCACTTTTTGCTAGGTCAAGTCAAATCATCAAAAGTGGTATGTATGAGGAATTATAATTTCTTTAAAGGGCAAAAAAGTCATAAAGTGTTAAATTTGTCAAAATTATTAAAATGTGTCACTTTTGCTGATGTAAACTCAAAAAGTGTTATGGGGTGCAATTTCCTCAATTTTAAAATACTCAATCCCAACTATCCATTTTAGTCAAGTCCACAATATTTGACTTTTCAAATATCTTTTAACCCCCCGTTCCACAAAGATAAGTTTACTTCTATTTTCACACGAATTAAGAAAATATAATTAATATATGTTAGAACTATAAACTTACTTACATTCTACCAAATATAACCCTACATTAAATAATGAGTTGTTCATATTTGTTGATAACAATACATATTAAATAGAGGTATATTAGAAAATGAAGACATTAGCTTCTGTTTGTTAAAAATTTTTTGTTTAAAAACATGTTTTTAATGTTTTCTAGGTAAAATGCGTGGTTGAAAAATGAAGAGAGAAAACGTGTATGGTGAAAAAGTGATTTGAGGAATTGTGTAAGAAAAAACATGTTTAAAAACATATTTGCCAAACACAACCTAATATACTCTAAAAAAGAAAAGTGATCTATCTTTGTGGGACAAATAAAAAAGGAAATCAAGCCTATTTTTGTGCAATGAAGGAAATATTCAAAATCACATTATTTCACAAATAATAATTTTAGGGAGATATTTTTAAAGAATATTTTTAAGTGACATTGTGACATATCACACATTCATTGGGTGGTGAAAATAACTATCCCACCACTTACTTTTTCACCACCTAATATATGTGTGGCATATCACGACATCACTTAAAAATATTTCAAAAAATATTTTTCTAAAATTATTTTTTCACAAATAATGAGGGAAATAATGAAGGTCAAACAGGGGATTAATATCAACCCTGGTCAAAACCTTACCCAACAGCTAGTTAGCCAGCCCTATATGAAAGCTCTTTCTCAATTGCTTTCATCAAACCACATAGCCTTCTCTCTCTCTCTCAGTCCACATTTCATCGATCTCCGGTATGTTCCATCACTATTGCATCTCTACTTTCCTGCTTCGTTTGCATAATATTTATACATACATTTACCCGTTCATAATTACTCATTTCATGCTCACGCATTTTATATTACTATAGTAAGCTCATTTAAATTTTATTGTTTGCTTAATTATTACGTGTTAATGTAAAAGCAATTGCTGAATGCTGAGTTTTGGATTGATTTTGTTAATTGATATTCAGTGTTATGCACTTTATATTTTTGTCTTGTTTCCGGAGGAATGGAAAACTTTTTGATGGTTGAAAAACGCATGTTGTGTTATTGTTTTTTAATCACTAATTTTATGGGTTTTCTTTTATTTTTGCTTTGCGAAGTGAACTATAGTAAAATCTACGGTCGATCTTCTGTTATGTTAACTTTAATCTAATGGTTTGATGTGGATTTCATTCTGGAGTCAATGCTTTGAAGAAACTCTGTTTGATCCTCTTTTTTTTGAAGTTTTCTTTAGATTTATTTCATTCTGGAGTCAATGTATAGATCGACTTTTGACTTTCGTTTCTTTTCAATTTAATGGAATATTTTGTAATTTCTGTTATTTTCCTGGCAATTGAAGGGAATATTGTGAATTATTTCTGTTATTTGGATTGTCAATGTCAGTGGAATTTGTTGACATTTTGAGTTATTAAAAACATTCTTGTATTATTAATATATGGATCCATTATAATTCATGCCTTTTTTTGTATATAACTCCAAAAGTACTAGAACATAATTAAGTGTCATAAAAGTGCTATCTAATTTAAGCATAGTACATTCTTTTTGCTTTTTCATTTTTGGATGTCATGTGTTTTAACTGTTAATTATGTCAAAAGGAAAGTTCTATAATATCCTCCGTGCCCAAGTGCAATGCTCCATGGCACAAGGTGTAACATGCTTAATATAAATTTCATTGTACTGACCATTTTTTTTTTTTTTAATATTTTCTTTTGCACTGCTGATCACTCAATGCATTTACTTTCAACTAGATGGAACAGGTAAACTATGTCTTCTTAGCTATCTTATTTGTTCTCATTTATTTACTCTTGAATTTGGTTGTGATGTCTATTGATATTGGTCCAGTATGAAAAAGTTGAGAAGATTGGCGAGGGAACTTATGGAGTGGTGTACAAGGCTCGTGATCGCATGACAAATGAAACTATTGCTCTAAAGAAAATTCGTCTGGAGCATGAAGATGAGGGAGTGCCAAGCACAGCTATCAGAGAGATATCTCTCTTGAAAGAGATGCAGCATGGTAACATTGTAAGGTACAATAGTAAAACTCGATTAACATGGTTGCTTACACATTTCAAGAGATACAGAGATAAAATGATAAAAGAAGAGTGTCAAGGGAAGGTTGTCCAACACACATGAATATCCCATTGCTGATTGATCTTGTTCTAAATCAATGCTATTGACGGGATTGTAGAAAACTGATATGATATTCCTGGCTTTACATTTTTTTTTTTTTTTTGTGTGTATATTATCCTTTTTGCTTATTTTTGTTAACATGTTATATCTTATTATATACTCTGTGCACTAAAATTCTCTCAGTATGTGGTGATAGGCTGCAAGATGTGGTGCACAGTGAGAAGCGCTTGTATTTGGTATTTGAATATCTGGACTTGGACTTGAAGAAGCACATGGATTCTTGCCCAGAATTCTCCAAGGATCCTCGCCTAGCTAAAGTAAGTGTCTTCTTTGTGCCTACTGGAGGTCGGCTAACATTGGGATGCTTTGAATTAATTTTTTCATTAATGAGGGTTGATGGATTTCTATTTACTGAAGATCTCATCTAGATTTCTGTTCACAAGTCAATATTATTATTAAGTTGCGTCTCTATTTTGCAGATGTTTCTCTATCAAATACTAGGTGGTATTGCTTATTGCCATTCTCATAGAGTCCTTCATCGAGACTTGAAGCCTCAAAACTTGCTGATAGACCGCCGAACTAATGCATTAAAGCTTGCAGACTTTGGGTTGGCCAGAGCATTTGGTATTCCTGTCAGGACATTTACACATGAGGTAAATGTTATGAACTTGATACCTTTTCGTAAATGGCACTCCTAATGGTCCTTTTAGTTGTAAAGCTGAAGCAAATAGGTAAAAAAGACGTGTAATTTGTTTCTAGTATTTTTATCCCTAACACCAAATAAATGTTTCTCTGCAGGTGGTTACTCTATGGTACAGGGCACCAGAGATTCTTCTTGGATCCCGCCACTATTCTACTCCCGTTGATGTGTGGTCAGTTGGTTGTATATTTGCTGAGATGGTGAACCAACGACCACTGTTTCCCGGCGACTCTGAGATTGATGAACTCTTTAAGATTTTCAGGTGCTACATTTTCGGGAATGGGTCCCTTCATATATCGTTTTCTATTATATTGAAATCTTTTGTAGCCACTCGATAAGTTGTCTTGTCATCACCATAAACTAAGAATCTTGATGAAATTAGCACAATTTGCACATGAAAATGCTTGTAATTGTCTTCTTGGCTGAATTAAGATGACCTTACTTCATCTGTATATCTCATTATTTTAATTGCTTGGGGCTGGGGTGGGAGGGACAATCTTTAAAGATTTAAGCAACCATGGCTATATTTCAGTTTTATGTGAAATTCTTTATATTCTTTATTTTTCATTTAATTTCATGTTTTTTCCCCATTTGTAATGAAGAATCACAGGAACTCCAAATGAAGATACATGGCTGGGAGTGACGTCTTTGCCTGATTTTAAATCTACATTTCCAAAATGGCCTCCTAAGGTAATTGGAGTCGCGTGAATTTTTTTATTTTTATTTTTTTTAAACTTTTAATCCATCTGTGTGAAATATTTTGGATATAAATTAAAACAATCTTAATTCGTGAATGCTCTAATTTGCAGGACTTGGCAACTGTGGTTCCAAATCTTGATGCATCTGGTCTTGACCTCCTTGGAGTAAGTTCTTTTTTTACATTAGGGTGTAAAATGCATTGCACCCGTTTTTAAACATGGGTTTCTAGAAAGCCTTTCTTTTTATTAAATGTAATGGTTCATTAGAGTTGTAGATTCAGCTAGGCTCGAGGCATCTATACTTTACTTTGATAAAATCCTGTATGTATCACTGCTTGACAATTTCTTTCATAATTCTCATTTCTCACCTAAACTCTACACAGTACAGTGTAGAAAAATCCTTTCAACAAAGTTGTCAGGATGTTGAGTTTTAGCCACTGTTTGATGTTGTTTTAAAAAATTTTATTTGAAATGAATAGTGATTTTTAGAAGAACGTGTGGTTAAACAGTAAGGAATCTTTTTTGGATTTATGTGTGATATTATTTTTTGATAAATGTGTAGTTGAAAATAAGGAAGAAAAATATGTTAAATTTTTAAAAATGGCCAAACAGGGGCTTAATATGATACTTGAACACGAGGAATGTGGGCATTTATAAACAATAATAATGTAATAGTGATGTGATCTGAATACAGCAGGTTTGAAGATAGAATGGTAAACCGATATTAACATCATGTTTTGTGAAGGACCCAGTTACATTTTATCTTCTAGTAAATGGAGTGATAAAGTGAACAGAATGAAATGTAGAATACCCCAAACTTGATGAAAAAATATTTAGTCTCCGTTTGGTAACACTATAGCAGTTTGTAAACTGGTTTATTTATGATTTTGAGGTAAAATGTGTGATTGAAAATTGGAGAGAGAAAATGTGTGTGGTTAAAAAGTGTTTTGGAAAATTGTATGGTTTATATAAACCATTTACCAAACACTTGCTTAGTTGCTGTTTTGTATATTCCTGCATAAAATAATGTGTTATAGCCCTTCTTTTTCAGTTTAAGGGTTTCCCTTTGGGTTGTGGTCTAACTTAAGGTTTATTAACGTAATTAACTATATCGCGGAGAGTTTTGAAGGTTACTAGGTTCCTTACCTCTATTTCTGGAAATTGAATGGATGTGTATAGCATGTACTTGATTATACTATTAAGGGTATGTTTGATGAACCTTTTTCATGCTTATAAGCTGATCAGTTAATCTATTTATCCAAATTCCATGGGACCCACTTTTATGCACTCATTAAGTTCTTATTGAAGTTTACTAGGTTCCTTACCTCCATTTCTGGAAACTGAATGGACGTGCATGGTATTTACTTAATAATCTACAAAAAGTATTCCCGAACATTCTCTACATCTATCTAGGATAACTATTTGTACTTTTTTCGTTAAAAAGGATACAAGAAAGAAAAGTTGATGTATATGTTCCTGATGCACTCTGGTTAAAATTTCAGAACATGCTCCACTTGGATCCCTGCAAAAGAATCACGGCCAGAAGTGCTCTCGAGCATGAGTACTTTAAGGATATCGGGTTTGTCCCCTGATTCAATTCCTCCTTATACTTAAGCAAATGTATATTGGTACGTGGCATCTGTAGGTTTTTACTTTTTATTCTGTGAGATAAATATGAGTGGCTATTTAGCTGGAATATGCAGTTACTAGTGCTTTTAATTTTCCAAATCCCATTGTGTGATGTTCTTTTCCCATTTTTGTCGACGGTATTTTCACATCGTGTTGATTATAGACTCATTGGCCTTTGTTCTTCTGGTCAATAGATTGGTATTGAGTGCTGTTTATTGTTATAATTCTTGCACTGCATGTAGAGAATAATATTTATCCACAAGGCATACCAATCACACCCGTGACAGGGGGAGGATGAGAAAGGTCCATTTTTCCATCCGATTTACTGATATTAGGACCTTGCTATATGTACTAACAGACTGTACTAACAGTTGTACTAACAACTAAAAGATAAAAATTTTGAATGTATAATTACTACGTTATCCTTCTAGTTATAATTTTCTTTAGTTTTCTGATGTTATGTCTATATCTCTAAATTTATTGTTTACATAAAATGCGTAGTATATACTATTATATGTTAAAGTTTCTTCTTCTATAATTATATTTAATTCTTCAATTTTTTTTGTCTAAATAACTAATTCCTTTATTTACTGTAATTTTAGTAAATTGTGAAAAATCTGTAAATGAGGGTTCTTTTATTGTGTAATCTAATAAATTATAAAATCTTCCTAAATCTTCTCTTATAATTTCTAATTGTTTAATTGTTTCTTCTCTTAAATATTTAAAGTCGTTTACTTCTGAAGGATTTAATTCTATTAAATGTTCCGAATTCATAAATTATAAAACTAAATATTTAAACTTGAGTTACTAATTCAAATTTTCTTCTAATAGTTAATTCTGGAACAAATTTTCAACATATGTAAAAACATGTAAGAGATATCATAAACAAAATGATAAATTTAAAAATATGATAACAATACTTGGATAATATCAATGATAAAGACGATATATAATCCACCATAAATAATCAACAATACTTATTTCTACTTATGAGTCCATCACGCTTCTTTGTAAATCTAATTTTAAAAGATTTTTTGACAAAATACTCTTTAGTTATTTATCGAAGTATTAAACACAACTCCATAGGAGATCGTTGCTGCTCGAAAGATTCACGCATTAATGGATGCTCGAAAGACTTACTCAAATACTTTCTGTTTAACACTTAAACAAACACTTCAAAGAGGTTCAGCACAATCGTTTTTCGTTTCCTTCCTCTGGATGTACTCTTTTAACAAAAGTTTTATAAAGAATAAACTTATGTACTCATAAATAAATAGAGTATTACTAACTATTTTATGGCTTCATATATATATGTGGAGTTTAGTTACTCATACCTTCTGCTAATTGTTTCTGGATTGATTTGATGAAAGAAAATTTTGAACTCGGAATGAAAAGAAAGACAATAGATAGAGAGAATATAGATTTTTATTGTTGAAAATTAATATGATTTTCGAATGCTTACAATGAAGAGAGACTCCTTCTTTTATAGTTAGTAAAAGTAAAGTTGGGGAACAAGATAATATTCCCTATCTTTTACATACTTGGCTAGGAATTAAAATAGAAAAAAAAGAAGAAGATAAGATTAAAATAATTTCTACTACTTTTCTAAAGTTTCACATGGGTCTGGACTCCCATGCTTTGAATAATTCATGTTCAGACAAGGTAGGCTTCACCCTCATTGTAGTTGAGTAGGTCCCCCACAATTATTACACTTGTGACGTTTCTACCTCAATTAGTTGATGTAGATATTCATACGCTCCTTTACTAAGATCCAAATTGCTGATAAGTATATTCTCAACATATTCTCTTAATTTCCATAATTGACAATTAACTTGATTAATTCTTGCAATGCTGTAGATTAATAATTTGTCATCATTATATTCATATACCCAAACATTAGTTTGTGTAAGGGTATCCCTTAATTCGTTGTACATGATTCTAAATCCCAATGCTTTTTTTTTTGGAATAGCTTGTATATGTTCTTCTTTGTTAAATGACTTAATTTTTGGTTCTGAAAGAATAACTTTGCTAGTTACTCCAAGTTTTACAATATGTTCTGCCTTTAAAAATTCTTCATCAATAAATTCTGGAATGGCTGAGTAAATCCTGACATAGATCTTTTCAGCTTTGGTAATTCCAAAATATGTTTTAACTGCTGCCTTGATAGAATTAGGTAACAATGATATTTCCTTCATATCCTTGCTAGGGTAGATGTACTGAATAAGTCCTTGATCAAACAGCCCCTTGACTGTTCTTGGTTCTGCTCCTGGAAAAATAATTGCTTTATTGATTTTTTGATGGCTAACTGTCCTTAGCCATTCTCCTTCTTTTGTCCTCTTGTTTAGACACTTCACATACTTCAAGAATGTCTCTAGTTTCTTCATAACTTTCTCCTTTTCTGGTAGTTCATTTGTTACAATTGCTGGTTTCTTTGTAGCTTCTAAAAAAGTTTCTTTAGATGGTTCAATAGTTTTGCCAATGGTTTTGGAAGATGAACTTTCAATAATTGATACATTAGATACTTCTTTCTCAATAGGGAGTCCTATAGATAAATCCTTCGCTGGAGATGATTGAGATACTCCTTTGTACATTTCCTCAAGAGAACTAACCCTTTACTTGTAAAAATTTAGTTCACTGTTAATTTGTACTATCTGCTCCATGCAATTATTCACATGGTTGAATGGATTTGAATAGTTGATATTTAATTGACCCATGGCAAAGTTAATTTCTTCTACTTTCTTAAGTAGTTCCTCCATGTCTTAATAAATAATCTGCAATAACATTGTCAGTACCCTTAATATAAATAATTTCAAAATCATAATGGCTAAGTTCTACTTGCCATTTAATTAACCTTTTATTTGCAATAGTTTGATCAATTTCTTTAGTTAACCAATATTTGACTTGTGTATTATCGGTTTTAATTTTGAATTTTGTAGTAATAATAAATAATTCAAACTTTTTAATAGCAAATTTTACAGCTAATAATTCTTTTTCATTTATATGATAATTAGTTTGAGTTTGAGTAAAACTGCCACTAGTGTATTGTGCAATTCTTTCCTCATCCTTATTTGGATAAATATATTTAAGTACTGCTCCCCATGCAGTTTTGCATGCATCAATTTTTATAATCCAATCACATTCATTTTTGGGTAATTCTAATTCTGGTAAATCTTTACAAAGGTCTTTAATTTTTTGTACTACTTCTTCGTCTTTGGACCATGGTATCCATCTAGTTTTTCTTTTTAGTCTTTTTTGTAATAGAATTAAATGTTTTGTTAAGTTAGGTTTCCTAGTCTGGTTTATAAGTCCTAAAAAACTTTGTAATTGTGTTTTATCTATAATATGATCATCAAACTCTTGTATTTTTGTACCAATATGTTTCTAGAGTTTTATTCCTTCTTTGCTTATTATAGATCCTAAAAATTCTACATTTTCTCTAGCTATCTCTATTTTTGTAGCTGATAATATAATTCCATTATTTCTTATAATATCTATAAAAATATTAAGATGTTTCAGGTGGTCTTGTCTAGTTTCAGAGTAAATAAGAATATCATCAATATATACTATAATAAAATGGTAATAATCTTTAAATATTTTATCCATGTATCTTTGAAATTCTCTTGGACTATTTTTAAATCCAAAAGGTAACACATTCCATTCATAAAATCCTTGTGGTACTGTAAAAGCTGTTAAATGTCTAGATTCTTCATTTAACATAATATGATAAAATCTTGATTTTAGATCAAATTTAGAGAAATATTTCTTTCCTCTAATCTGGTTAAATAATACCTGTTGATTTGATATTGAATATTTTAATTCTTTTGTATAAGTGTTTAACCTTTAATAGTTAATTACTATTCTAAATTTTTCTCTTTTTTGTTTTGAATGTTTTATTACAATGAAGGTTGGACTACAATGTTTACTATTAGATTCCGTAATAAATTTCTTTTCTAGCATTTCTTTTATGTGCATTTCAAATTCAGATAATTCTTTTGGTGTATGTTTAATTGGTTTTACACTAATAATCTTAGTGTCATCTTCTAATATAATTTCTGACATATGTTTATTTATGTGCCATTTTTCTAAAGGATTTTCTCCTGATAATTTTAATAACTTTTTTGTAATATTTTTTTATTACTATTTGATCAAAATGCTATTGTACTAGATTTATTCTATTTTTATTGGGCATAAATTGTTGTTTGTGTTAATTCTTGTCTATTCTCACCACGCTGAGCTGTCATATGAGACATTTTTTCTCTACAATCAGGATCATTAAGTCTTATTGCCATTGCTATATGGTGACAAGGGTAGATAAAAGTATAACTTTTTCATCAATAATTATTGGATAATATTGTTTTATGAAATTATTTCTTAATATTATACCCCCTGGCATATCATCAAATTGATATACATAAGGTATTTGTAGTTCATATTTTCCTATTTATATTTTAACATTCCTTGCTACTTTAGTTATTAGATTTGTGCTTCCGTCAAATCGTGCAAGTGTAACTCTTTCTTCATTTTTTTTTTATTACTCCACATTTCTGGGGGTAATACATTTTCTTTAAATAAATAGGATGATGTTCCTGTATCAAACAAGACATGATAATTTCTGCGGAGATATCCATTGTAATTCATTTTAATTAATATATTAATATGTTCTCTTCTTTATTGTATTTTATTCATAATAACCTTGGTATAACTAGATTCTCATTTTGTATTGTTAATAGCATTCTATCATCTTTTATGTAATATGGTTTTACTTGCTCTAAGAAGTCTGTTCCTAATAATAATTATGTATTTACCTTTCCTTCATGTTCTACGTACATGTTTATGATTATTTCATTTCTTTTGTTTATTCTTATTGGTAATTCTACATAAGTATCCATGGGATGAATATTTCCAAAATAATCTTGTATTTGAATTGAATTATTTGTTACTTTAAGTTTTAAATCTCTTATTATATTTCCTTTTATATGGGATACAGTTGCTCCAGTAACTATTAATACTTTCTGCTCTTTTCATTTTCCATTTATTCTAATTTCTATCTTAACTTCAAATTGTTTTGTCTCATTTTTTTTAGATAGATTCATTCTTGGTATTTTTCTATGTATTTTCGTCATTATTTGTTTTTCTGAATTATTTCTATTTTCTATTTCAGGTAATGTTGTTGTACTAGTATTTCTTCTTTTGTACTAGTATTTCTTCTTAGGCTAATTAATCTTCTTCCAAATTCTATTTGTGGTTTATCCATATTTCCTAATCTTCTAACTTGATTAAAATCTATTTATATATCTTCTGGTATTATCATTTTTGAATTCTCTTTAACTGGTTTGTATTCCAATAGATTTTTAAATATGGGTTCTATTATGTGTGTTTTTGTAGCATTTTTAATTTGGACTTCATGTTTACTTTCTGGTTCCATATTTATTCCTCTTAATTTGTAATATAATGTTAAGGCTTTATTTTTATTTTGTTCTCCCATACTTATGCTGAAATTTGGACTTATTGTAAATTTTACTTTTTGGTACATTAAATTTCCTGTTACAATTCCTATTATAAAGCATCTTGTACTGAACTTACAATTCTATCATCCATAATATAGAATTTTATAGGTGTATCTATTCATTCTCTAAAATAAGCTTTTGCTATAATTTGTACAACTCCTAAATATTTTTTTTTTTAATTTTTGCTTTCAGTTCAGGATTTAATAGATTTATTTCTTGTCTTATAATTTCTTCATTTATTATAGGTATATTAATGTATTTCCTATAGTATCCCTTATGTATATAGGGTGACTATGGTTTCTTGCTACATATGCTATTTCTTTATTTTTCTGTCAAAATGGTAAATTAAATATTTATTTTGGTTCATCGTCTAATTTTGATTTTAAGATCTTTTTATACATTTTAGGATTAAATATTAATCTTTCATTTAGTTGTTCTTCATTTTCTTCTAATTGGTATTCATATTCTTTGTATGTACCTTCTTCACTAGATTCATTAGTTTTACTTTCATCCGAAGACTCTAATTCCATTATAGAATTTATTACTTGATGCTCTTCTAATTAATAAATCTCTTCATTTTCAAGAATTTCTTCTCATTCTTCTTCTTGTTCAATAGGGAAAATGTTGTAATTTTCCTTTTCTATTAATGAAATATACATCATATTTTTCTTTTTATCTTTCTTGGGACATTCTGGAGATATATATCATACTTCTCCACATGAATAACATTTACATTTTTTAGGATTTTTAGGGTATGTTCTAGTTTTGTTTTGTTTTTGCCTTAAATGCCTTTTATATGTTACTCTATACATTTTAAATGTTTTATTATATGACTTTTTATATTTATTGAATTTTTTAAATTTGTCTCTAAATTTATAATTTCTGTAATATTTCTTTTCTTATATTTTCTTTGTAGATGACATCCCCATTGGGTTGGTTTATATTGTAATTTATCACAGCATAATGATTTTTTTACTTGATTTGTGAAATTTTATCATATTATTTGCTTGCATACATTTTTCTACCTGTTGCATTTCTATAAATTGTATTCTTGTTCCAAGACTATTATTACTCAATGGTATTTCTAATTTTTCCCATTCTTTAAATAATTCTAAATTCCATGGGATTTGTAGTTTAAAGAATATTTGGTTCATAATTTCCATACCATATGTTTCATGATTATATTCTGCCTTTTCAAAATATTCTTTAAATTCACATGCAAATTGTTTAAAGTAATACATGTCACGTATTGATAAATTTTCTAATAAGTATCTATTTCTTAGTTTTGAGCTAATTTTAGTATCTCTGTGGTATTTCTAATTTTTCCCATTCTTTAAATAATTCTAAATTTCATGGGTTTTGTAGTTTAAAGAATATTTGGTTCATAATTTCCATACCATATGTTTCATGATTATATTCTGCCTTTTCAAAATATTCTCTAAATTCACATGCAAATTGTTTAAAGTAATACATGTCACATATTGATAAATTTTCTAATAAGTATCTATTTCTTAGTTTTGAGCTAATTTTAGTATCTCTGTCTATTATTAATGCATATTCTCTTTTTAATGTATCCTCATATCTACGAAGTATATTTCCTATTTCATCTTGGTCCTTTCCTCTAGCTTGTCCTATATAAGTTTCTGTTAAATTTCCCTATCATGTTGCAGTGGTTCCTATAAATGTATTTTCTAACATTAATTGAAATTGTTTTTCTGTTAATTCTCTAGTATAGGCCATCACAGCCATAGATTTCATCCATAATTCTAATTCATGGTCTACATCTTATACACATCCTAAATCTATCATTCTTCCTTCTGAACTAATTTGTGTTTTCATACTTCTCAATGGTGTATATTCTATAGGATAATTTTTATTCGGCTTGGTGTAATATTTTTGTTGTGGTATAAAATTATTAGTTTTAAAATTTTGGTTTTGTCTTTGATTCATATATATGTTTGATGTGTTTTGTGGATTAGTATTGCTTGTAGTTTCTTTTTAAACTTGGTTAGTTCCTGGTTGTATATATTCTTGTGAATTTTGTCCTGCTGGTACTAAAACTTTTTGTTGTTCATTCATATTAATTTATTCTATTTTAAGATTTTTAAATTTTTCTATATAATATTCTTCTGTTATGTAATCTTCTTCACCTTCTTCTTTAGGATTTTGCATAAATTTTTCTATTTGTTCAGTAATTATATTTATTCCTAATCTATTTATAACTTTAAATTATTTGTCTGTTATTATTCTTTTAGGTTTTCTTTTTTCCATTTCTTCATATATTTTTGTTATATTTTGGTTTACAATTTCAATATTTTGTTGTATATTATCTAATCTTTTGTGTAAATTATTTTTCCCTATTTCTTCTTCTTTAATTGTTCTTACCATATTTATTTGTTCTATTTTTTGCTTCGTAATTTCTATTGGATTTTCATATACTCCTACCATATTCCCTATTTTATTTATTTTATCAGTTATTTGCTTAATTTGATTTTCTAATGTTATTAATTGTTTTGATAGGTTATTTACATATTGCTTTACTTCTAATATTTGTGTGGGTATATTTTTGTTTATAACTTTGTAATCATTAGTTATTTCTATCATTTGTTTTATTTCTAATGGTAAATTATTGATAGTTTCTTGAACTTGTTCTGAATGTTTTTCTTGTTCTAAGTTTTGTTTTGTAGTTTTATCTAAATTTATTCCTAATTTATTTAGTAAAAATAAATTTGTCTAATTTAATTGTTGATGTTCTTCAAATCCTCCTTCTCCTAATGGTATAAATGATATAAATTTTTCATATGTTTCAATTATTAATGGTCAATGACTATTATTTGGTAAATCTTTAGATTTATAATTATATACTCTAGGTTTGATTATTGGTAATTTTTTAGACATTTTTCTAAATATATTTCTAAGTATAAATACTAGCTCTGATACCACTCTGGATAGGATCGTGAAATTCTATTTTTGCTGAATTAAATTATAGTCTTCTTCTAACTTTTTTTAAGGTTTTTTCTCTATATTCATTTATACTTCTATTTCCTTCCTATCTAATTTCAATTATTTCTATTAACCTGAAATATTCGTTATGTTGCCTTACTAATCTTCTAATTTCATCATTTATTTCTATAACTTCTGAGCTTAAACCTCTTCTAGTTCTTTCTAATTCTAAATATTCACTATGTAAACCTCTAATTAGATCTTTTCTTTTTTCATGAAGTAGATGAGGGTCATAAATAGGCATAATATTTTTAATTGTGAAATAATTTATAAAAATTATTTTTCAAGAATTTTATTATATATTAAACTTAGTAAAATAATATGATAAATAAGGTATTAGTTAGATGAGGATTGATCTAGTGCCCACAATGGGCACTAGATATGGCACTCATCCGACACATGTCGGATGAGAATTAGTTATAGATGGATGGGCCCACTGTCCACCCACCCATAGGGAGGGGAGGGGCGGGGGGTGTTGTGAGTTTTATAGTATACCCATTATGGGTTTTATATCAATTTCCTTAGTTAGATAAGTTATTTCCTTAACTTTTAAAGGGTAAAATAGTCATTTTATGTTTGTTAGTATGTTGTTAGTAAATATTGTTAGTACATTTAGTATTTTTCCTGATATGAATACTTAGTCTCTATTTGATAATTTGTTTATAAACAATTGTTTATAAATATTCTTTATAAATATTCTTTATTAATAGCGATGTGATAATATTGCATTGGTCCATAAAAAACGTAAAAAATGGTAGATGAAAATTTTTTATTAGCAAAAAATTGTTGACTTTTTAAAAAAATTATCTAATGAAATGTTGTCACGTGATTATTTATAAATATAATTTAAACAAATTTTACCTTCATATTATCATCATGCCCTTTGTAGTTTGGCTTATCGTGAATAGAAGTAGCGGTGGTAATGAGGCGGGGCTACAACCATGAAATGTAGCATAGCCCTGCAACCCTGCTGGGTGGCCCCTCCGCACCACCAATGACTTAATCTTTATATATATATATATATAATTTTTTATTTTTGGGTAAAAATGATAATGAAATTTAGGTAGAATTTGTATAGTAGTTGTGTATACTCATGTCCTTAAGTCTATAGTGTTCAACTTTTCCTGAATTTATTTTTCAATTTCTCATTTCAATAAAAAAATTCTCTTGTTTCGGGGCGAGCTCGAGGGGTGGTCCACCCCTAAATATTCCGCGGGATAGGTCAAGGTTTCTTGGGTCCTCCAGATTTGGGGTCCTCAAAGTTTTTCCCATATCTAAATATAAGCAAATTTGGGGATTGGAAGGAGGACAAAAATGATTATTTTAACTCTAGTATGCTCCGAGACAGCTTTCTACTTGAAAATGAGGACATTATAGTCCATTAATGTGGAAAAGGATAATCAATTTGAGGGTAGATATGTAATTTGAGACATGAATTGCTGGAGAAAGCCCAAATATCAACTATCAAGTATCAACGTCTGCTAAAATTCGTCTTTCAAGAAGAGAACGACGTTATTTGACCTTTTTGGCCCTTGATTATTTAACTGTATTTTCCTATATCTTTAGCCAATAACATCTCAAATCAAAAGAAAACCGAACGGTAGTGAGATATTTCTAAAAGTTGCCATACAAAATTTATTAAGTGGCGACTTAGGTTACAATATATATGAGTTAAATGCCCCAAATGTCATTATATTTGGATAAATGTTTCTGGAGTGCCCAGGCACTTTAAATCAGTCCTGAAATGTTGTTAAACTTTCAAAACTATATCTTCAATGCCACTTCATTCACTTTTATTACAAAAGTTAACGAAAGTTACAATCTGACATTTTAATTTATACTGAAAGCATGTAATATTTTCTACATCAACGAAACTGAGTTAAGGTGGCATGTATTTTACATAAAAATTTTCATATCTTATTTATAGAAATGATTTTTCTTTCAAAATATTTTTTTAATGGGAGCCAAAAAGACTTATTTATCTCGCATATTTTTAAATAATCGAAATAAATAACTAATAAAAAGTTAAACAAAAAGTTAATAATTCGTTCAAAATTAAAATGTCTAGATAAAAAATATACAAAATAAAAATAATGGTTAAATAAAATATTAAAAGATCAAATAGAATATTTAAGGAAAAAGTTGTTAATTAAAATAAGATAAAGATTTAATCATTTACATAATGAGTTTGAAAATAATTTTTGTTTGTATCTATAAAAAATGGAAAATAAATTTAAAAATATACATCAAGAAAACTATTGCAATAAAAATTATATTAACTATTTAATTTAAAAAATAAATAATAAAAATTTAATAAACTTAGATAAATATAATAGTGGTTCGAATAAAATTCAAATGGAAACTTAAATAAATAGTCAAACATGTATTAATTAACAAAATAAATATCAACCAAATAATTAACCATGTTGTGTTCATACTAAACCACTACTACTTTACTTTTAAATATATAATATATATATATATATATATATTGACAATTTAGTGGATAAAAATTGATCAAAAAGGACAAGAAATATAATTGAAGTCTCCCCAATTCCATACGACTTCAGCTCAATTTGATCTCAATTAAGTAGTCCAAATTAGGCCGCATTGAACATTTTACCAAAAATGTAACCATAGATGGCCTCAATTAAGTTCATGTTCAATTTTCAATTTTTTATTTTTATTTTTATTATATTTTCCTCTTAAACCTCTTCGACTTGTCCTCACATGATACCAGAAAATGAAATATTATCGAAGTCCTCGCTCTAGAAGAAGTTCATGGAGGTGGGCAATCCCATTTTATTGTGTCCCAAAAGGCACAGAGACAGTTTATAGCTTCATTATTTTTTTTCCTTTTCTCTAGATATTGCAAAAATGTAACTATTTGAACATCAGAAAATGATCTCGAAAAGAAGCTCGATAAGATGGACATACATAATCAAATGAATTATGACACTTGTATAACTTTTTTGTACAACTTGATGTAACAATCTGTGATGTATTGATTTTGAAGATGATGTGATGTCTGAACTAGCAGGATTGTGCCACACATATAGCACGTTAGTTAAAGCCTAAACATTGCATGCATATATTGCTATTTTTAGATAATTTTTTCTTACGTAATGAGACTTAAAGATTACTTGTTCATTAATGAAATAATGAAATTAGAAAAATTATGCGCTTGTATGTCTCATAATTTAAATTCAATTTGGTCCCCCTTTAGTCTTTAGTTCACATATCTTAAAATTATTTTTTCTAAACCTCATTTTCAACCATACATTTCATAAAATTCTCTTTTATCAATTTTTTTTCACATTTCACCCATTTTCATTGAAATCTACTAAAAATTAATTTTTATTCAAACAAATTAGAAATTTAGACTCTATTTGAAAACATTTTATTTATAATTTTTTTTTTTTTTAATAAACGATTGTACTAGTATCTCATTGGACTATTTTTAGAAAAGTTAACAATTTAGACTAATCAAAGATTATCTCCCAACATTTCTCACTTTAAAAAAAAAGATCAATAAAATGTTGTCACATCATTATATATAAGCAACATTTATAAAAAAAATAGTTTATAAATTGGTTTCCAAACCCGCTATTAATCACATATTTTCTCGATAAAATAATTTTAAACATGTATCTATAACTTTTTTCTATTTTGTAACAATGCAATATACAAAAATCTCAAATTGTTCATTAGGCTCTGTTTGTTAAACTTTTTGTATTTAAAAATATGTTTTTTTTATGTTCTATATGTGGTTGAAAAGTAAAGAGAAAATATGTGTGATTAAAAAGTGATTTGAGGAATTGAGAGGTGTTTACCAAACAAAAGTTTCATTAGTTTCAATGACGGTCATTCTACTTACAAAGGGTTTCGACAATGGTCACTCGGATTAATATTTACTCCAAATTTAAGATTGAGAACCCGTGTAATTTTTTTCCCACTACTTAAGAAAAGTCCCCATCTTCATCAACACCACCGCCTACGCGAAAGTGCACATAGTAGACTAGTAGTGTGTGTTTGCGCCATATTTTTGGTCAGATAACCATCAGAATTCAGTTTTCATGGCCATACCAATTTCAAAATTCAATTTTCATGGCTATTCCATAATCCAGAAAAAAAATGTTTTGTTTTCAAGTCCAACAGCTCATCTTTAAAGTTCACGCTTTTAACAGTTGCATCGTAAGTTACTAATTTGACCTCTATTTTAGAATTTCTTTATTCTTTGTCCATTTTTCTTTTTTCTTTTTTTTTTTTTTTTTATCGGATCCATTTTTCTTTATCATACTTGGTGAAGTTTGTTACTTCTTTCCATGTTGGCTTGCTTGCTAATTTATCTTATATTCCACTGTGGGTTGCTAAAAAAGAATTATTATTATTATTTTTTTTTATTGAACAAATTTGAAAATAAGTTACTTATTTTGAAAGTAATGTAGGAATTACTTTTAAATGTAACTTTTCTTGCTTAAAGAGTGAGAAATAAGTCAGTTGTCCAATTATACTTAGATATAAAAGTAACTTTTTTTTAAAGCTTAGCCGAACATATCAATAATGTCTAGACGTTGTTCAATTGAGTGTGGGTAGCTTGTGAATCTTATTCAGTTGATATCAGTTAGCTTGTTGATTATCAAAAGGACTGTTTCAATGATTTCAATATAAGTTTACTGATGAAGAAGATAAATACTTTGCAGTTTGCACGGGTGTATTTCCATTTTCCAATTGTCTTATTTGGTCTAGAATTGATATGCACACGAAGTTATTGATCAATCATGGAATTTTAAATTGATTTTGTTCGAGCTTTACCCGCCAACATAACATATGTTGTGAGAGGAATGTACATTTTCTCTACCCTTCATACCCCTTAAAAAGCACAAACATCGTATCTTACATGTTTGTACGATGATAAAAAGTTTAAAAACAACCCCTAAACTATGACTAGCATGAGGGGATGCCACCAATGCTAATTGCATTGAACATTGTTTGACTAACTTATTCTTCTCCTCTCATAAGATTATCTACCAAATTTTTATTTTTCAAAATTAGAGTAAACCCAGGTCATTTAGCCCTTTTGTTAGAGATTTAAATCATATTTTAGTAGATTTTGATAAAATTTGATGAAATGTATAGTTGAAAGTCGTGGGTCCTTTGTTTTCTAACGCAATCATTACAATTTATAAATAACATTTTTTTTTTCAAATCACTTTTTAACCACACGTTTTCTCTATCCACTTTTTAATTACGCATTTTACTATCACAAAATTATAAATAAATTAATTTATAATTATTATAGTGTTGCCGAACATAATCTAAAATTAATTATTAACTTTGATTTAAATTTTAGTGTTATGAAACAAGGAATCAAAACATGACAAAGTAATTGTACTAAGGGTGTGGGTTGACACCATTGTTTTATGTAGAATGGTGTTTCCTTGTTAGCGTACATTTTGTATAGTTAGACCTTTTATGTCTGATGTTTCATGTAGAATACTCAACTATGTTTTTATCTATTCTTTGTGTTGTATTTTAAATAAATTCTTGTTTTTTTTTTTTCAATTATTTGTAACTAATTCAATTGTTGGGACGAACGATATAACCTAATTTTATTTTTCAATTTCAATCCTCAAGTGTTTTAGTTTGATATTATGTATTGAATTTATTTTTGTTATGTGTTGTATTTTAAATAAATTCTTGTTTTTCTTTTTTCAATTATTTGTAACTAATTCAATTGTTGGGACGAACGATATAACCTAATTTTATTTTTCAATTTCAATCCTCAAGTGTTTTAGTTTGATATTATGTATTAAATTTATTTTTGTTAATGCATGAATAATTGACCACTAATTCATTGATTTTTTTATAGATTGTAACGAGTCAAGAGGTGATTTACATATTTAGTCTGCGTAATAAGTTTCGACAATTTAACAAAATGATAGAAATATATAGTTGTGATTGTTGTGATCGTTACATGAATTCTTATTATTGAATGCAGCTAGTTAAGGTTTACACTGATCCAAACATTAAAATATGTGATTAAAATTTCATTAGGTAGATTTAGTTGAAACGAGAGAGAGAGAGAGAGAGAGAGAGAGAGAGAGAGAGAGAGAGAGAGAGTAATCATGAATTCGTTCAAATTACTTAAGGAAGAAAACTTGAGATGAGAAATAGAATATGATAACTAGAGTTAAATCATGAATTCGAATGTCTTCGCTTGATTAAAAAAATCTAAATTTTGATCCTCGTATTCCAAATTGTTTTCATAACTGTTCATGTTTAGAGTGTGTTTGGTATTGTTTTGGTGCGCACGTCGTGGCCACCCAACTTTGCTCGCTGCGAGTCATTTTCAAGGTCGAAACCCACTATTTTCCAGTCCAAAATCTCAATTTTCAATATTTCCTTCCTTTTGGACAAGACTTCATTTATTCCATAATTATGTCTTTTATTTTGGTATGATTATTAATGTTTTGCTATTCTTGGTATACCTCCAATAATGACTTTTTTTATTTTTGCTATATAACCCGGCTTGTGTGTTTTTTTTTTGGTGATTCTGAATTTTAATAAAATGGCATTGAGCATCCAAGAGCATCTTTGCATTTGGCGTTTCTCTTGTGTTCTTCCCAGTGAATTTTCTGTTGAACTTAGACGGTAGAATAATCACTATTCTGTCCGATGTCATCTATGCTTGCATAATCGAGATTATTAGATTAGGACAATTAATGAGATATAATACTTCATCTAATACTTATTAAATTAAGTGCATGTTTGGTAAAAAGTTTGTATATAATAAATTGTGCGTCTTACGAAATATATAAATAAAAGGTGTAAGTTCTACAAAACCTGTGAATAAAAATAACATTGAATAGGTTACAAACTTGAAATAGCTTTAACAAACATACTATCCACTGGCGGACACATAGAGGGGTCTAGGGGTCACGTGACACCCCCCCCCCCCCCCCCCCAATTTTGATTTTTTTTTTTTTAAAATTCAAAAATAAAAAAATCAAAAGAGATGCTTTGAATGGTTGAATAATTATTTTTTTTTTAGTTGAATGAAGGTAAAGTTTCGACTTTGAATAATTAAAATTTATGCATATTGAATGGATTCTTTTAGATGAAATATATGTAAAAGATTGTAGCATATACTAAGTAAATATAACCTCTTTTTGGTATCAATTAAAATCTAAATTTTAATCTTTGTCAAAGTCAACAATCAATCCTAACAATAGATTTCATAGGACACATAACTTTTCAACCACGCATCTCATCAACTTTTATCAAAATCTACGAAAAATCTAATTTTAATCTACACTAAACAAAAATATAATTAAATGAAATTTGAATATGTTAATTAATTGTTTACTGTGATATAATTTGTCAATTTCTTTTGAATTATAATGTAGATCTTACTGAAAATAATTTAGTATATTTGTCACATATTTTATATTACTCAAACTTTTCCTCAACTTTTCAATCTCACATTTTATCAACTTTTATCAAAATCTAATAAAATTTAATTTTTTTAACCAAACCAAACATGGCTTAATTTGACCCAGTGAATTAAATATAATATAATCTTTGTTTTTGATGATTGACCATATTTTCATTTCCCAACTTCTCTTTAAATGATACTAGCAATTCATGCGACTTCAGCTACTAGAGAACGCTAGTTTCAAATATCAAAAAAATAAAACTAATAGATTAAACTGAGAGTTGAAGGTAAATAAGAAAGTTGTATAGCAACACCAAAATCTAAATGTGACACAATGTAGTTTTCCTTGAAATGAATTCCAACATTGTCTTTAAGATCAGACGAAAGACCAATTGAAGAACATGAAGCATAGGCAGTGAGCATTTTCGTCGTCGTCCAACACTTTCCACGCTACTGCTCTCTCGTAGGAGATTGGTCGACCCATACTTGATAATGCGATGCCACCTTGAAAGCACGTGAAACCCTGCCAAAACCATAAAACAAGCCAATGAGTGAGTTATGTTATAAAAAAAAAAATAGAGCGTTTGCCCGGCGAAAGTAATAACGTATCCAATCGACGAAATCATTATGATGAGCTAAGAATTAACTTGTGACGTGCAAATGCAAGATCTCATTCATTCACTGGTTGAAAAGCCTGATTGATCGGTTTCCATCTCAGTTTATAAGTGTTGGAATATTTGACCCAAATTAAGAATGAGAATATCTTGGACAATTGATTTTCTTATTAACGTGGTTAACTTGGAGACCAAGTTAATAGTAAAAAGGAAAATAAAAGACTTTATTTTGTTATTCTACTTCAATAAGAAAACTTACTTGGACACGAATTCTACATATTGTACGTGTTGTTTTTACTTATAAATATGTGTGTTAGGGAGTCATAATATGATGAATCTTATGTGAGACTAATTAGAGAGAATTGGAGAGCTTTATCTTTGTAATTTCTTGTGAACTCTTTGTGGGATAATTCAAAGGGTAGAAACTTGGATTAGATAGAAGTTTATTATTAGTATTTTCTCTGTAATCTATGTGATTGGGTTGGTGAGTGAAATTCTATATAATTGTAACAATTTATTATATAGTGAAAGACTTTGGCGATCCGGAAATTTTGCGTTATTATTTTCTTGTTGCTCAATTAATTCTTGAACATCAAAAGATCCTGTGGGTTAAAGAAGGAGAATCAACGTGTAATTCCCAACAAGTGGTATCAGCACGTCAGGTGGTTCGAAGATTTTATTGGAGCAAAAGAAAATATGTCTCTCAAGTACGACGTAGAGAAATTTGATGGAAGAATTAATTTTGGCTTGTGGCAAGTACAAGTCAAGGATATTTTAATTCAGGCGGGTCTGCACAAAGCTTTGAAAGGAAAACCAACCGAGAGTTCTGACAAAGGAAAAGAAAAAGAAATTGAATCCAGCAAGATTGGGAAGATTTGGATTTGAGAGCTGCTAGTACAATACGACTTTGTTTGGCCAAGAATGTTTTTGCAAATATTCATGGGATATTTGCTGCTAAGGAACTTTGGGAAAAACTGAAAGGGTTGTATCAGACAAAGAACTTATCAAATCGCTTGTATCTGAAGGAACAGTTTTATTCGTTGAGAATGAGCGCAGGTACAAAAATCTCCGACCATCTTAGTATTCTTAACGGGATTGTTTCTGAACTGGAATCTATTGGAGTCAGAGTTGAAGATGAGGATAAAGCGTTGATGCTCATCTGATCTCTTCCATCCACGTTTGAACACATCAAGCCGATTTTGATGTACGGGAAGGAAACGGTGGACTTCGCAGAAGTTACAAGTTGATCTCTAAAGAACGGAGATTGGGTGGAGGTGATAATTCATCTAGAAATAATTTGCTTGTTACTGAAAAGTGGAAGAGGGGTAACTCCATGAAGAAGAAAGTTGTATGTTGGAACTGTGGACAATCCGGTCACGTAAGAAGAAATTGTCCAAAAGGTGGAGCAGACTCGACTGACTGCTCAAAGGTGGACAATGCGACTCTCCTGGTGGAGGGCGGTGATGATGTACTCTGAGTAGGATGTGACATCCTCATGGCATGATGCCAGTTGCCATGATAGAGGATGTATTCTTACTGAAGGGTGCATGTGTTCGCACACAGCATTAGTTTGACTTGGATGCAAGGTGTATGGTTAAATTGATGTCGATGGCTAATGGGCTCCTATGGAAAATCAAACAATAGGAGTTGCACCATAATTTTTCAATAATTTTGTTTCGATATGGGCCGATGAAAAGTTCGGGATTCGTTGATAATTCTGAGTGATTATACTCATATGGTGGAGTATGAAATCGTCAAAGTGGAAAAAGCTTACCTGTTTACCCAATGATTAATTTTTGAATATTTTGGCTCGAATGAATTTGTGTCAAGGTGAAAATTGTTGGAATATTTGACCCAAATTAAGAATGAGAATATCTTGGACAATTGATTTCCTTATTAAAGTAGTTTAACTTGGATACCAAGTTAATGGTGAAAAAGAAAATAAAAGACTTTATTTTTGTATTCTACTTCAATAAGGAAACTTACTTGAACACGAATTCTACATATTCTAGATGTTTTTACCTATAAATATGCGTATTAGGGAGTCATAATATGGTGAATCTTATGTGAGACTAATTAGAGAGAATTGGAGAGCTTTATCTTTATAGTTTCTTGTGAACTCTTTGTGAGATAATTCAAAGGGTAGAAACTTGGGTTAGATAGAAGTTTATTATTAGTATTTTCTCTGTAATCTATGTGATTGGGTTGATGAGTGAAATTCTATATAATTGTAACAATTTATTATATAGTGAAAGACTTTGGCGATCAGAAAATTTTGCGTTATTATTTTCTTGTTGCTCAATTAATTCATGAACATCAAAAGATCCTGTGGGTTAAAGAAGGGGAATCAACGTGTAATTCCCAATAATAAGTTGTAACACTAACCAGACCGATTCTCGATTTTTCAGGTCAAAACAACCAATGCAGACGAGGCTAACCGGTTTTCAAAAATAAAGAACGGAAAAGTTCGCTCAATCTACATCACATACAATCATATCTTATTTACGACCAATACAAGTTTTTTGTTTCTCCGTTTTAGAAAAGCTCCTCGTCGTAAATAAGGACTTCTACATTTACTTAAATAGGTAATTTATCTATGATAAACCGAAACAAGAAGTCCGAACCTTAATGTACGTTTTGGGATTGCATGTTTCGAAGTGATGAGGAAATGATATCAGAAATCGCAACATATTTCAAAATTTTCGAAAGAAAACTATACCTAACGAAGTTTAATAGGCCGACTAATGAATAGTTAAGCATATACCTGCTGCAAAATCTGTGGAAGCTCAGCGAAGAGAGCTGTTCTTCCATTTTCGTTGAAAATCTTCTCCAGTGTAATGTCTTGAAGTGAAACTAAGGTAGTTTCGAGCATATCAAGTCCTGCCTGATTTGCAAATGTGAAAACCGGTAACGCCTGCACGCGTCGCAGAAATGGTTATAATTCCGCGACCCTCGAGAAATAGTAAATCTCTAAAAGATGATACTTGTCCATTTTCTACGAGATGCAATATTTGCATGCCGTTACTTTTATAGCAAGTCTCGAAACAAATAGAATGAATATGAAACTATCACAATTTATCGCAGCCACAGCTACTAGACACGAGAAAACTAGTTCAATAAATTCATCAAATCTTTGCATGGCATGGTTAAAAATAACTCTTTCTGGACATTCTATTTTTAACAACAAATTATACCTTGTAATAAGCAAGGTAAGACGTAAAAAAAAATTATATAATTCACCGCGATCAATGAAAAATACACGGATTCACAAGGAAAGAACAATAAAACATTACCTTCAATGAGCAGCACATCACAGCATCAGAATGATGCCAAAATGCTTTCACAATCAACTCACTTCCTTCGCTGCCAGATTTGAGTAGCTCCACACCTAAGAAAAATCTGCAAAAGGCTACGAAAAGTCGATAAGGAAATGAACTTATGACAGATTTACATTCTTCGTTGGAATGACAAGGGTACAGATAAAAAAAAAGTAAATCAAAGTAGCTCACAATTTGAAAGAAATAAAAATATAATACAAGTTTCAAATATTGGCCAAGTGTCCAAAATGTGAGGAGAGAATTACGGTAGGATCAATGAATTACCTATAGCTTTGACAAATCCACCGCGTAAGCGTCTGTGCTTCTGGTGTACCAGGTGGTGGCCGCAAACTAGCCTGAGGGCCAAGATTAGATGGGGAGAGTGCCAATGCCACCCTCTGAACCGATGAAATGATACTGCGAATGTATTGTCTAGCCATAGCTGCTATATTTTCTTGAAGTTGGATCTCAAAAGCAAATTGAAATGCTATTGTCATGATTGATTTTACACTGCCTAAGTGCCTAGAACAATCAGCGGATGCTCTGTTTCCTGCCAGTCCAACTTCGAGAGTCGATGCCAAATCCAAAGTTCGATTCGGACTCGAAATATCCTATAATATTTTTTATTATTATATCAGACAAGAATCCTTCAAAGTCAACCAATTATAGCGAACCAAACAACACTTACTGCTTTAGAATCAAGAGGAATTATGCGAAAACCAGACGGAAGAAGAGGTGCATCATCAGAAAAAGAAGCATCGATTGGCGCAAATATTAATTCTGCGCAGCTGCCAACAGCTTTTTCGTCCACTCCACTGCAGACCTGAGCAACCGATATTATGACAATTATTTACTATATACGTGCATGTAATCCCAGATGCAGTAAGATTTTACTTTTTAATTGATTTTCCAAAGCTGGCCATCATCAAGTTAACAGGTGCTATAACGAACAAGATCCGAACAAAAACCTCAATTTGTGGACTACCCAATATACAAAATACAAGGACAAGGGAAAAGTGTATAGTTTAAGTAGGCAAGACAGTCCAACACATGGTTGCAAGTGGATTTACAGTAACAAAAAAATGGACTTAGCAGCATAAATCAGTCCTAGATGCATAAAATTCACTCAGAGACCTATAACTTACTTGCAAAAAGAAGATGTCACTAGGCATAATCATGTCTTCTCGAAAGTGACTAACATTTTCCAGCCGAACCACTTCCATGAACTGTTTTAAACGAACATAAAGATAAAGCACCATCAAACAGATGATCTCACAGTTGATGTAAAATATGATATCTACAGCTGACAACGATTCTATTATGTAAAACCAAGTTACTTGCCTCCTCATGTTCAAGAGTGTGAGCCAATGGAAGAATAGCCTGCCCACCAAAATATCCTGCTTGAGCCACTGGTAAACTACAAGGGCCAGCCGTAAAGGCAGCAGATAAATAGGCATCGATTCCATTGTCAGCCCACTCTGAGCGGTGTTCCCTTAGGAACCGTAAAAGTATAGCAGGAGGAACGTTCTTGACAAAAGCAGAAATAGAATAATAGTGAGTTAAGATAATATGATCAAAAAGATTATCAAACAAGCAACCTGTTAAAAAATAAATGAAGAATTCAACATTTAAGTCTTTGAAGCATCGACCATTAGTGTTGATTAATGCAAAGATTTAGGTGAGGAGTAAGAGGATAAATTTAAATCCCTTCCTTCGTAAGTTGTTAATTGTAAACTTAAGTAATGCACCAACTTAAATTACATAATTTTCTTATTATTTCAAATAGAAATTTTGGCAAACATTCAATAAATTTTCCTTGATAAATCACAGCATTTCACAGTCAATCATATACCAATTAAGGCATTATTCATCCGCTATGAAGCAACTGACAGAAAATGAAAAGTTAACACCAACAGAAAGAGAAATTGCAGTGCTAATGTAATAATTAAAATATAATAATAAGCAGGTTTTGTACAAAATTGAATTTCTTACTTGTAAAAGCATGGAAGCCTTAGCACAGAGCACTGACGTACTCATGGATGGAAATCCATTAGCATAAGTAAGATTTGGGCCCATCAATTTTCCGGGAGACGAGTTCACAAGAACAGCAACATCATCAATGCCATCACTTTCAATCATAGACCAAGCCTCGTCCGTGAACCCATTTACAGCTTCATTAAAACCTCTGCATAATGAGATTAGTAAACTTTCAGTATGTTGGATAGGAAAGGTTTTTGTTCAGAAATTAACAAGAACCGAGCAATATCACTAAAATGTAAAATCCCCCTAGTTAGGGATAAGGTAAGCTGAAAGAAAAAGGTTTTCCATTTACCGGCTCAATCTTTGACCAAGAGCTCTCAAAGTGTCGGGTCTTCTACCCCAGCTGGTGACATTCGGTTGAGAAACTTCCTGGGAAATCTGCCTTAACTGGCGCAAAGCCTGGATAAAAGCTTTCCATCATTCAGAAACTAATAGGTTGAAAAATATGAAATATTTATTATCTTTGGACCATGTTCCAAGTTATGACAAACAACTTCTACCAATAAGTTATATGCAACATGAAAATAATGGGAGAATTGTTCTTATTAGGGATAAGTACAGAGACACAGTCCTACCGCTAACGTTGTCCTCTGAGCAAGCAATGTTGATGACTCATAGAGCGGACGCAACACTTCAGGTACACTCCAAGGCTAATACAAAATATAGAAGTGTTAACGGATCGAACTCAAGGTACTGGTCATCAAATATATTTAGAAGTTTAGCTAGCTTACCTCTAGATCCATATGGTCAACTATATGAATAACGGATCCACCCCCTTCACATGGTCTTATTAGGTATCCACTTGGCAGCACTTCCGCTCTCACAAAATCCTGCACTGGAGGCATGCTAGGACCATTCTGAGTGTTGTTCAGTGATCTTTCACATATCTAAATGGAGAAAAATATAGAATATATTAATAAAGCGTGATTCAATAAAAAATAAAATAATTTTTTCATCTATTTTTTGTTGTGCTTAAATAGTTATTAAAGGCTTACCACAAGGCTACCGTCTTCCATAACAGACGTATAGCGAAGTAACCAGAAGTCACGAGCTGGTGCCAAAGTAGTAGGAGCATAGAGCTGAATCAATTAATGAAATAACATTTGAAGTTAAAAGGTTGACAAATAGTTAACACATGACTGCCACGAAAAGATAAAATTCAACCTGCATGTATAGCAATTCAATGGTTCCACCATTTCCAGTAGACAATACATTGAGGACATCAACAGCTCGGCAATCACGATACCATGACAGCCGGTCTTTTAGAATTTCAGCAACCTGGATCAATGTCATAAGTTTATTATCTTGATACTATAAATTAAATAAAACAGAGACAAAAATACTAAAGGAATGACATAACTTGTATAACTTTTCCAAATGAGAATTAAAAGAGAATGACCATATTTATAGGTTATAAATAATTATGGAAGTAAAGAATCAATGACGATTAATCAACCAAACTATGTAGAAACTAATATCAGAGAACCGAGAAAATCTATTGAATTAATATTATGACAAACTTACTCTTGTAGGTTCTAGAGCCACAAGGCCGCACGCTCGTGATGCTAAGCCAGTGCAACAATGAGAAATTGTAATGATTCCTGTGGAATCCGGACCAGGCTGCACATCAAAAGAACTAACAATTTGAGGAAGACGGACTTAAATGATTACAACAAAGTGTGGATACATGTAAACCTACACATTTAAAACACACAAACAACAACGATAAACAAAGCCCTTTTCTCAATTAGTCGTGATTTTTCCTTCCCTTTTGAATTTCTTTAAAAAAAAAAATTGGATATTATCATTTATGTCACTTCATAAAACTGAAATCAAAGAATGTCAAAACCTTCATCCCAGGCATTTGGACCCACTCCACAGCAGTTCCAGTAGCTTTTGATAGAAACTCTGTTAAGGTCTCTTCTGCAATGGACAAAAGTCTGGAAAAAAAGGATACAAAAACGGGATGTTAATTCCAGAACACAACTTGAAGAACAATAGAGTAATAGACCTAAAGAACAAGAAACTTTCTCCACTAACCCTGCAGGACTTGCATCCCTTGGGGGATGCTGAGAAGTCAAGTGTTGTTGACCACTCGTGACCACCGATTCACAACTATTATCCCTGGTGGCAAGTGTTGACTGCATCAAATGGAAAAACAAAACTACTAAGAAAACAAAATAAAGAATTTCGAGAACAAGCATTGGAATTGGAACAACATTTATACAGTCTAGCACCAAATATATCTGATACTGTTCAAAAAATTAACGATTAAATAGAAGATAAAGAACAAAGGAATAACCCTTCAAGCCAAGAGCATTTTTTGGCCAAAAAGATTAATCTAAGCCTATGTTCTTTAACGAAATCATTACAATTTATATACCAAACAATTTTTTAACCACATATTTTCTAAATCCACTTTTCAGCCGCACATTTTGCCTCGAGAAGTAAATAAATCAATTTATAATTACTACAGTGTTACCGAATAGAGCCTAAATGATCCCTCCTCCTATGCCTACAAACAAAAAGGAAAGAATTTCTCTTTACATTTTGTGTGTGCTGGCGGAAATAGCTATTCTCGTATACCAAGTGTGAAACTTGCTTCTGCAACCTATCATTCTCCTCCATCAACAGCTTGTTCATTGCAGTCAACTTCCTATTCACAGCTTGAAACCGTGATGACTCTTTTCTCTGCTTTTCCCGGCATCTGGATTAAAGAAAAAAATGTTAATAAAGCTCGACATAGTGAAAAGAACAAGACATAATTTTATACCTTCGGTTCTGAAACCAAACTTTGATCTGCCTGGGCTCTATGTTCGAAAGGATAGGGCACTCCCGGATCAACTGCTGCCGGCGCAATGAACTCGGCTTAGGACACTCACGGTACACCCTCTCCAAAGCCTCAACCTGCTCAGGAGTATACCGCACGTACTTGCCAGTATCCATCACCATTTTACCAACGTCTTTAGAGGCCGAATTCACCGCCATCATCACTTCAAGAAATTAAGATTCACAGAAGAAAATTAAAAAAAGGAATTCTTTTTTCTTCTTGATTTACATGAATATTCCGAAATTATCAAAACACAGCTTTCACAAATTTCTAATACTACAATCAAGACATTCTCTTGATTAGTCTTTGACCTTAGCAAGAAATAAAACCAAATCTTGAGTTTTTCCTAAAATTCTTCATCTGCTGATACATAATCACAAACCCATATGATCATGATTCATGTATATCTAAGTTACAAGTTTATAGTATATCTGTATATGTCTTGTGAAAAGTGAGAAATCTAAAGAAACCCCACAAACACTGATATATATATATATACACACATGCGTGTATTTGTGTGTACCTGTGACGTTGGTTGGAGGAAAAAGTTGTCGACTTGTTCCTTCAAAAGAACGCAGCGTCAAGCACTAAACGCTGATCTTCCATTATCGGATCACGCGGAGTTGTACAGTTCCAATACACTGAATTTTTCCCAAGAAAACTCCACAAAACAACACCCTTTTCTCTACGTATTCGTGTATGTATAGATTGAAGTGACAGCGAATAACTACTGAATAGATAGATTGAAAGGTGCGTGTTCGATTGTTTAGGATGAAAGGGAAAAGAGGGGACAGAAATCGTGAGTGGAGACCATTTTTGAGAGTATATCAGTCGGATGTTCTGCTGTTGCCTTCGCCTTTTTGCTTTTGCTTTTGGTTTTGTTCATTGTTTTCAATGTATAAAACCCGTCCATTTTTAAAAGATTCATCTTATTTTTTTTATAGTCATTATTGAAGACGTGTTCTCGTAGTTGATGTGAAAAAATTTGATAATGCACAAGCGAATCACGGGTGAAGCTTGAAGCATGACGATTCGCAACTTTGCACGACCTAAACGCTTTCTTTAGAACAGTGGTTGTCAGGCACAATTCGACTAGCTTTGCACCCCCTTTTGAAATCTCTCCTATCAACTTTCTTAAATGGACAACCAGATCGAACATACTTTTATATATATATATATATATATATATATATATATATATATATATATATATAGAAGTATGTTAAAATAGGAAATTGATATAAAATCTATAATGGGTATACTATAAAATACACAACCATCCCCCTATGGGTGGGTGGGCAGTGAGCCCATCCATCCATAACTAATTCTCATCCGACATGTGTCGGATGGGTGCCATATCTAGTGCCCATTGTGGGCACTAGATCAATCCTCGTTAAAATAATGCATATTGTTCACAACGATCCGGGGACGACATTTCACGAGTGAGGCGAGAAAACTGTGTACTACCACACACGCAATCAAATGGATATAAATCTAGTGCTAAAATAACCCTTCTTTTCTTTTATTATTTTAGCTCTTGCTTGAGTCCTGTTTTTTAAATAATTCATTTTTTATTTACACGTTATTTTAATAAAATAATTTTACATATAAATTTAGGTTATGTTCGGCAGCTCATATTCGCCATTTTTTTGGTTTATGTGTATTTTAGGTAAAATGTGTTGTTAAAAATTGGAGAGAAAGAGAATGTGTGGTTCAAAAATGATTTCAGAAGTTATATAGTTTATAAATTGATTTATAAATCAATTTTCTTGTAGTTGCCGAACATATTGCAAAATTTTCATGCATTTTAACAATGCATTCTCCAAAAAATAAAAAATAAAATTATTGTTACAACACTCATGTTTCCAAAAAAATAAGACTTAATTGTCTCAATAATCACTAAACCAAAAACATATAATAAACATGGGTTTTGTAAATGAGTTTGTAAATGTGGAAATTACACACTGGCGAATTTTTGGAGATGCAATTTCCTAAATCAGGTTTGAACTTTAATATTTCAAAATTCAGGTGCAATTAATTTTTAAAATATATTAAGTAAATTATAATAATCCACTTCAACGGTCTAACCCATATCCACCTCGTCGCAAAACAATTTACCTGTAACCCTAATCCCCTCTCTCTCTCTCTCTCTCTCTCAACCCACTGACAGCAAGGCCTCAAGCACAGTGCCACAATCAATATCCACCACCGAGACACTAACAATCAGCGATGGCAGCATCGCGCCTCAGGCAGAGCACCACTTTCGACCACCGTTGTGCAATGGTTGCGCAGCAGGCTCAAGCGCAGCGTCGTGAAGTATTGTCTGCGTGCACAACAAATGTTGCATAGACTGCTTCTCTATTGCAGCGGTCGACAAGAGGCGGCTTCTGTCGTACATCTTCATCATCGCTCTCTCCCTAGCGTTGGTGGTGGTTGTGATTATTTTATCATGTGGTTGTGATTTGTGATCAAGAATCAAGTAGTGATCTAAGAAATTTATAAATTGAGACCATTGTGACTAGGGGTAAACGCAGTCCGGTTTGAGCGGTTTTTGACATATTTTCAAATCAAACAATTTTTAGCGGTTTGACATTTTTCCAAACCAAATCAAACCTTTTTTTGCAGTTAGGTTCGATTTTAATCCACTGTTTACCTATCAACATAATATAATATATTTTAAATGTCAAATTAATTCGTATATTTTAATATATAAATCTAAACTAAAAGTTAGTTTAAGCTAAAATATTTTAAGATTCTTTGATTCATTATTTACTCGTTACCCTTGCACTAAATTGATAATAAAAGTATAATGATGAGTGAATAACTTCACTGAAATATGGGAGTATGATTTTTCAAACTGTCAATTTTCGATATGTACTACACATCATTGGAAGATTTGATAGCTCTAGTCAAGGATTTGAGATCCTCTTCTTTTTTAGCAGTTCATTGAAATTACGGCTTATTGTTGCATTATCTTGGTCAATTTTCTTGCTTAGTACAATTTTTTTTACCTTCAGTGCGTGCATGGCCCAAATTGCAAGGTAGGAAACTTTTATATATTTTTTCTAGAATCATTATAATGCAATGAAAACAAGAAAAGATATACATGAGAATTTTATTTTCATAGTTAAATTTGACTTTTTTTAGTGGGAAAACAGTAAGTTCAAATCAGTAAAATTAATTTTTAATTAAAAATTAAAAATGGTTTGGTTTATGCAGTTTTTGAAAATCAAAACGAAATCAAACAATTTTGAAACGGTTTGGTTCAGTTTAAGAGAAAAGAAACTACAGGTTCATGCGGTCTCAAACCAACGAGTTAGGTTCGGTTCACGATTTTTGTGTGCAGCCCTGACTTATAAAATTTGATATTTGTGACCTATAAATTTTAAGATTTGTGAAAGAAATAAGTTGTGACCTAAGAGATTTGTAAATTGTGATCGAAAAATATGCAGTGACAGATTATTTTATAATTTGTGATCAAGAAATACACCGTGACTTATAAGTTTTATGATTTGTGATTGAGAAATAAGTCGTGACCTATAATATTTTTCATTTGTGACTGATTAATTTGATAATTTGTGATCGAAATTAAGTTGTGACCTATAAATTTGTAATATGATCAAAAATAAGTCGTAACCTATAAATTTTTAATTTGTGACCGAATATAAAGTCTTGACCAAATATTTGTGACTGGGAGATTTGTTGTGAGCCATATTTGTGATAAAAAATAAGTCGTGACATTTAATAGTTGTGATTTGTAATTGAATAATAATTTGTGATCGATTAATTTGATAATTTGTGATCGAAAATAAGTCGTGACCGATAAATTTATTATTTGTGACCAGGAATTAAGTCGTAAGCAAACAATTTTATAATTTGTGACCTAAAAGTTTTTTGATTTGTGTATGTGACCACAAATTGTATAATTGTTACTTCAACCTATTTAACTACATATTTTTTAATTAAAAACCTGATTTTTGTATTAAAACAACAAATTTCTTAAATTTTAAATTTCATCTTTCAAACTCCTTAAATATGTATTTATCCATAAAATTTATAGTTTGTGACCAAGAAAACCAGTGATTTGTGAAAATTGTGACCTAAGAAATTCTTGATTTGTATCCAAGAAAAATTGTAATCAATGAAATTTGTAATTTGTGACCAATAAAGAAATTGTGACTCATAATTTGTTAGGTTTGGAATCGAAAAAAAAAATTGTGACCTACGAAATTCAAAATTTGTAATCGAAAAACAAATTGTGACTGTGACAATAAACTTATGACCTGATTTGTGACTTGTGACCTAAAAAATTGTGACTTGTAACCATAATAAGCTGTAACCTAAAAAATTGTGACTTTTGACTATAAATAATAAAATATATAATTAATTATGACCTGATTTTTTAAATAAAACCTTAAGTTTCTTAATTTTGAAAATGTGTACTTTAAAAACCTTATGTATTCTTCCCTTTGTAAATAGACCCTAAACTACTATTAGGCCTGACAAAAAATTATTGGGCCACAACCCGTCAAAGAAATGTCCAATAATTAACAAGATCATGGTGCAAGTGAATAATGGAATCACCAATAATAAAGTATCTAAAATAGGAAGAGAGAGAGTTGATTGAGACCTAAATCGGATCAATCCCACAGACTCAGCAGATTGACTAGCGCATCACGAGGAATGTATGGACAATTGTCCAGGAATCTAACTAACCCCTAAAGGAAGGAAGTAACAATGTTGGCTGAGGTAGGGGAAGCTAAAATGGGTAAACTGATAAAGGAGTTGTTATAAGAAGGAGACGATAAAGAGAAAGAGAGGGAAAAATTGAAGTAGACACAAATCACATTCATATTTTCACCAGTCGAAAAGTTACATCAATTTTTTGGCCCCCACCGTGGGGCACGAAAGAAAAAAGAGAAAAATAGTGACAACTCGACAAGTAGTAGAAGAAAGTCCATCGGATACTCATGCCTCTGAACAACTAAACGAAGAAGCGGTAGAGACACATCCTCCCATAAGAGAAAATCCCCCTATGATACCTTCACATCAAGAGTCGCACACAACTATACCCATAACAGAACAAATCAATAAGATCATCCGGACGACTGTAGCAGCAGCCCTAGCTACGAGAGAACCGCAAGATCAGCGCGAAGCCCCAACCGGCTTGGATGCCCCTATGCAGTCACCAATTAAAACAAATCCAAGAGGGCCTTATGGGAGTGACGAAACCGAACTAGGTGACCAATTGGAAGAAAGTCATCGGCAAACAGAAGTTCATACGCTGGGTAACTCATACCCCAACCAGTCTCAAGAGCAAAAGAAACGATCCAACCCATTTATACGATAAATCTTTGACGAACTACTACAAAGAAATTTCGAGGTCCCTATCCCGCCGGAGTATGATGGCATAACCGACCCCAGGGAACACACCTATAAAGGTTCGACAGCATGATGATACTTCATGGCTTTATCGATGCCATAATATGTCGAGTGTTCTTGACCACTCTCAAAGGGAGCGCTCAAACCTGGTTCTCCCAACTGCCTATAAAGTCCATCTCCAGTTTCGAAAATTTCTCTGAGTGCTTCCTCAAAAACTTCGCCAGTAAAAAAAGGAATAGAAAGATCAGTGGACAGCTCATGAAAGTCAAGCAATAACAGGACGAAACCCTCTGAGTCTCAGACATTACATTCAACGCTTCAATAAAGAAGCACTGGAAGTCTCCAACCTAGATGCCAAACTATCCGCTGCAATCATGACTAATGGATTAAAGCATGGACTTTTCTTCATATAACTAATGAAGAGTCCGCCAACCGATGTTAGTGAATTGCTTGCAAGGGCTTAAATGTACATCAACGTTGAAGAAGCACAGAAAGCAAAAGAAGAAACAGAAAAACACACAAAGAAATGATGAAAAAGAATCCTCTAGGAGGATCATAAGGAGCAAAAAGTTTGAGACTCAAACAAAGACTTAAGCTACAAGTACCAGCAATACACAATCATTAACATCTCACTACAAGAGGACATCATGTCAATCTCCCACAAAGGTGTAATCACATGACCAAAGTCATTGAAGATCGACAGATGATGCCCCATGAACGATGCGTATTGTTGGTTTCATAAAGGATCGGGGCATAGGACAGAAGATTTCTACCAACTGAAAGACAAAGTTGAACTCTTAATTAGATCAGGGTACTTGGGACAGTTCACAAGAAAAGAAAATGATATGGAACATAAGGGGGAGCACACCTCTCCCAGATGAAGGTTACCATAGTGTAATCAACTACAAAAAACAAATCACCCACCAGGTGTGATCACGGTCATTACCAGATGACCTTCGTGTGTAGATAGTAGGTCATCAAGGAAGCCCTACTGACAGGACATCCAATAGAGAACATTCGTGTGGGATTGCATCGGAAATCCAAAGTATTATCAGTAACTTCATTCCTATCTTATCTCAAGGAAATCTTCATAACAATAAATGCAAAGTCAATTATTAGCTTGAATAAAATTTAAATCGTGTGTTTGCTTGAATTTTTTTTGAAGTTAGTTCTTAACTCAAATAATCTTGCAATAGCTGATCACAGTAGACAACTGGGTTGATTAGGCCCCAAATGTGTGAATAGCCGACCATGGAAAAACAACCTAGTTACAACGGCTATCAACACACAACTAGCCAACCATGGTGAACAACCTGGTCATTACGGCTATCAAACATACAACGGTCGACCACAGTAGACAACTGGGTCAATGCGGCCTTATGCTCGAATAGTCGACCACGGTAAAACAACATGGTCATGGTGGATATTAACACACAATTAGTCGATCGTGGTAAATAACCTAGTCACTACGACTATCAAACACACAAACGGTCGACCACAGTAGACAACTGGTCAATGTGACCCTTAATGCTCAAATAGTCGACCACGGTAAAACAACCTAGTTACAGAGGCTATCAATGCATAACTAGCCAACCATGGTAAAACTAAAAAAGCTAAAATTGAGGACCTTTCCCATTGGTATGCTCTAGAGTTCCTCGTGTCTGACAACATATTTAAATTTCAACTCGATCTAACAGTCGGATCAAAAGTTATGTCCATTTCAAAATTGGTCGTTGAAATATATAGCCGTGGGATGCACCCTTAGCGACGAGCTGGGGATATCACTCCCCAACTCACCGCGAGCTGGGGTCATACATCTCGACTCGCATGGCGAGCTAGGGATATCACTCCCCAACTCCCTGTGAGCTAGGATGCACCCCTAGCTTGCACACCGAGCTGGGGATACCACTCCCCAGCTCGCCATGCGAGCTTGGGTTATTAGACCTAACTAGCATGAGCTAGGGCATTCAAACAAAAATGTTATTTACTACGGACGGGGAACTACCTAGTGCCAAGCATACAAGAGGGGCTCCAAATTTTTTCCGCGTACATGATTTCCCTTGCACTTAACAATATTCGTATATTAAGATTACTAATGCACGAAAAAGGGGGCAACTGTAAATGAATTTGTAAATAGACCCGAAACTACTATTGGGCCTCATTAAGCACAATGACAAAAAATTAATGGGCTACAACCCACCAATGAAATGTCCAACAATTAACAATATTATACTGCTGACGAATAATGGAATTACCCATAATCAAGTAGCTAAAATGGGAAGAGAGCTGATTGGGACCTAAATCAGATCAATCCTATATACTCAACAGATTGACTAGCGCATCACGAGGAATGTATAGGCAATCGTCTAGGAATCTAACTAACCTCAAAAGGAAGGAAACAACAATATTGGCTGAGATAGGGGAAGTTAAAACGGGTAAACTGATAAAGAAGCTATTATAAGAAGGAGACGATAAAGAGGGAGAGGGAGAGGAATTGAAGTAGACACAAATCACATTCATATTGTCACGAGTCCAAAATTTACGTCAACATGTTTATTAGACAATTACAATGTATTAAGGTTGTGTTCGGTAAACTTTATTTTTTCAAATTATAATGGGCACAATTTTCTAGTTACTTTTTAACAAAACATTTTTTCTCTTCAATTTTTAACCACACATTTTATCTAAAAAAACTCAAATAATATAAATTATAAATTAAATTTCATTTATTTGAGCTGTCAAACGGAACCTAAATAATAAAGAAATTTGATACTCCATTCGTCCCAATTATATATGCCATTTTTCCTTTTTCGTTTGTCCCAATTATATAAACTTATTTCTTTATTAAAAAGTATTTATTTTATTTATTTACCAATGTACCCCTATTTATTACTTCTAATATAATAGTTTTGATATTAAATAAAGATAAGTTGAAAATTTACTTTATAAAAATTACTTTTCAATGATATTAAATATATTTTTTTAATTTATGTAAAAAATTAAATAAGTCTATAGAATTGAGACATGGAGTGTATATTTTCACTTTCAACTAACGAATAAACTTTGGCAAATGTGCCTCTTATTCCTTTTGTCTTTGGGACCTCTCATGTCCCATCAGAATACGACACCGCGTCAAAAAAATTCGAATCCAATTTGTTGCGCTTTTTACAATAGTGCTACTTTAGGGGAACTTGTAATTGCACCTTTTGTATTTTTGTATTATTTTTTTCCCCTTTTAATATTATTCCCTTCACTTCATATATACGGTATACCCATCATTAGGTTAAATTTGTAATAATATGATATGATTCCATTAAAAATTTAAAGGGAATTTACATTTTTTATGATTTTGAAATCGTTAAACTTTAAGGCCCTACTCTCTTTACTGTTTTGAGATCGTTTTCTGTTTTTAATTTCGAAAATACTAAAAACACGTTCTCTTTATCATTTTCGAAAATGCATTTTGTAAAACAAAAAAAAAAAAATTGTATACAAAAAGCAAAACGCCCAAAATTTGTGTGTATTTCAGCAAAAAATGTTCAAAACGTGGAAAACGCGTTTTAGGAATTTTTTTTTTTTAAAAGAATTATCCTAACTTGGAATTAAACTTAATATAAAGTTTTTTTTTTCTTCTCATATCCTAACTTAGAACTAAGCCTATATATATATATATATATATATATATATATATTGAGAATTATTCCAACTTAGAACTATGCTTAAATAAAGTTTTATTGAATTCAATATCAACATTACAAAAAAAAAAAAAAATTAAATGAAAATTCTTGTTGTTATATTTCAAAAAAAATGCCTTGATAAATGGATTCTGATTGTTTTGAAAGAACTTGCATTTTCTGAATTTTAATAGAACTAGAGTTTCCTCAAATTCCGAACATGTTCAAGCTGTGTTAATATAGACTATTAATGCTCACATTAGTGTGTTGTATGTAATCATGTTTTCAGTGTATTGTGAAAAAAGATTTAAGTTTGAGTCAGTAGTATTCTGCAAGTAAATTAATTAAAAATAGTTTAGTAGTATTTTGCAAAATTTCAAACAGAACGTGTTTTTCAGCTTTTCATTTTTAAAAACAATTTTAAAAAATGACAAACCAAACGCGTTTTCGGCAAATTTAAAAACAAAAATAAAAATCGGAAATATAAAATATTTTCGAAAATAAAAATACAAAATAAAATACAAACAGAACGCCACATAACTTTTTGTGCATCTAAGCCTCTGTTTGGCAAAAGTATTTTTAAATATGTTATTAATAACATAATTTTCAAATCACTTTTTAACTACACATATTATCTCTCTTCACTTTTCAACTACTATATATTTTACTTAAAAAATATAAAAAATCATGTTTTTAAACATAAAACTTTTAACAAATAGAGCCTAAATCATTTTAGATAGAAGTTATCGGAAATTGGTTAAATTCTCACTTCATTTATACATTTCCACTTAAGCAAGAGTAATCTTGTTTGCCCATTATATTTATTATTTAATAAAATACCACTAATTTCTCACAAGTGCCCTTATTTGTTGGGATTAAAATAAGATTTTTAATAAATTTTGATAATAGTTGATGAGATGTGTTGTTGAAAAATTGTAAATATCATGACATATCTGGTTGAGATTGATTGTTGGCTTTGATTTAAATTAATATCTAAATTTTAAGTGGTGCCAAACACTTACAAAATGGGGGAGGAACCCTTATTTCTATATTAAAGTATGTCAAAACTCATTTTTAATCGCTCATTTTACTTAAAAATAAATAAATAAATAAGGATCTCCAAAAAAAAAAAAATGACCGCCACCTTTGCCGAACATACGTATTTTCTGGTCATGTGATTGACTAATAATCCATTGAAATGTCCACATTAAATGGCGGTCTTAAATTCTGCCACTAAAACTTTGAATTTTGAACATCTGCAATTTTGCATACCTTAGCTTGGATTTCTTTGGTCCGTAATGGCAGGCACATTTTTTCGACCACTACCAATTTATTGTAATCAAAATTATCTAATACTGTAATTAATAATTATTACATACTTATCGCTATCAATTAAGCTCCTCTTTAAAGAAAAGTCTTGGATTCGGATTATCAGGAATGCAAATTAAATCCACGTCGGACCTAATTCAATGAACAATGTTGACCTTGAACAAAACGTCGGCCTTGGTCCACTTAGCCTTGATCCTACACACTTGAACAAATCGTTAGAACACGTGGCTAAGGCGTTCACAAGCACTCCAACGATCAAGTCAGTCTATTTGAAATATTTACAAGTGCACGAGATGGCAAAGACTTTAGCCACTTTGATAAAAAGGAGGTCGGATACAGAAAATATAAGAAGAAATTGAGCGATTTTACTTCATTGCATGGTGGATGGTTCACCATGGGAGGCTTCATCTTCGGTGGGGGTGGAGGCTTTCATGGACACTTCGACAATAGTGTTGGCAACGGGGCGGATCGGGGCCCGATCCGCCCCGCCCCGAAAATTATTGCCCCGATCCGGATCCGCCCCGCGATCCGTCAAATTTCGGGTCGGATCGGGTTTGGGGCGGGGCGGATCGGTCCACCGATCCGCCGAATTATTATTTTTATTTTTTTTTATTTTTTTAATTTTTTTTAAATATATTTTAAATTAAATATTTTTAAAAAATTTAGAAAAATTATTTTTTTTATTAAATTTTATTTATTTTATTGAAACGAAACTTATAGAGGACGATTCGCCGATTCAACGGATCGAGTTTTTTTGCCATCACTTATTGGAATTATTTCTTCAAATGAAGAATATAAAAAATGTGTTTTCTTTAAAATGCAAAGATTGTAGGTTATTCCCAGAAATTAAAATTTGCTACAATATTTACATATTAGATTTTTATACATGAAAAAAAAAATTATATTAAAAAAAATGTCGGATCGCGGATCGGATCAGCCCCGATCCAAATCCGCTCCGTGAATTTTCGGATCGGGGCGGATCACATAAATTTCGATCCGTCGATCCACGGATCGGGTCGACGGATCAACGGGGCGGATCGGATTTTTTTGCCATCTCTATTCGACAATCAAGTCAGTCTATTTGGAATATCGTGAGTGGGTGTGAGATGTACAAAGAAATATAAGAACAAGTTGATAGAGCAACTACATATAGAGATAACAAGATTATTTCGAGTATGTAAAGTTTCATTACCTTTAAATGACACAAAGTGTGAGCTTTTATACTAGTAGAGGTACATTGGTGACCGTTAAATGAAAAGTCACATGGCCTTATCTCTGAGGTTGAGGTGTCACTCCATCAATCCTAGTCTGAAGAACATTAAATGCTTATGACAAGTAGCTTGAATTCTAAATTATAGATCGATGATTTGACCTTTTAGGCATTGCTGTAGAGATGTCCTATCAATCAATCGTAAGATGAGCTTGTATAAAAGATATATTAAAAGTAGTAAAATATAAAGATGTCTTTAGTTACGTAACTAGTTCATTTACTCAGCACCAAGGAGTGATGCCTCGCTTCGGCCACAAGAGGCTTGCCTCACTCATGCCTCATGGCACTTAAACGAAGCGGTTCATCACTTCATCTACTATAGTGACTTCAATTCAGTCAAATATAATAATGAATAGGAGTGTGGGCCTTTGTGTTGCTTTCATAACATTTCAATTAAGACGATTCCTTAATTTATCAACTTTTTAGTGGCTTATTTTTGGTTAAATGTAGTGATGAATTGGAGTGTGAACCTTTGTGTTTACTTTTGCCTTGCTACGGCCATGGGGTCTTCTTCTCATGATACTTCGACTGAGGTAGTTCATCACTATATAATTTTCTTAGTTACTTAAGTTCGATGATGAATTGGAAAATGAGCCTTTGTGTAGTGTCTCGAAACTCGTTTGAGAAGGCATAACAAATAGTACATATGTTAATGATATAGATATAATTGCACCTGAGTGAAACTTGTAAGAAAAAGTTTGTGTTCATTACTAATACAAAACACATAAGAGGGGTAAGACTTCTGATAATAGAATATAGGCGAGAATAAAGAACAAGAAAAAATTATAGATTCACGTACAAAATTATATTATTGGGATATTGTGTGATTGAAAATGTGTTTAAAAAAAATAAAATATAGGTAACAAACAAGGCTTAATGATATCATGCACATGGATTAGCTTTCATGATAAATTGGCAATGGCTACCACTGAACTGAAGCCTCAAGACGATCTAATGTGTGTTTTAATATTGAACGGAAAAAGGAAAATGGCTCAAATTCATTATAGTTTCTTTTTCTTTTTTATTCGCCTGAGAATTATACTAAAAATTTAAACTGTAATGCATTCTAAAGCGATAACGTTGTGTTTTTCATATTCGTGAGAGGATAAATTTAATTTTTTAATAAATTCTAATTTAGTAAAAATTACTCTTCGAACCCTCTTATATAATTAGATTTTTGAAAAAAAATGTATTTTGAAATAATAATTTTTTGAAGAATGTTTGATTTAAAATTAAAAGAGAGGGAAATGTACTAGAGAATATATTATATATGGTTGAAAGTAAGAGAGAAGAATGTGTGTGTGTGTGTGTGTATATATATATATATATATGCTAGTAATCGTACTCGTACTGGTGCGATGTACGAAAGATATAATTGAAAATTATTTATTGAATAAGTCGTAAAAGTATAATGTCCAACTTGAATTGTGTATTCATATATAATGAAAAATACTAAAAAAAGTAAAATATAAAATTGCGACTTGCATATTTCTTTTAATAGCTAATTGTTCATTCTCTAGTTTTCTTAGTCTATTTACAGAATTAATTTATCGACTCCCTATAGCACTATAAGAATTTTTACTAACTATCTAAATGCAATAATTGATATTTAAATACATTAAAAAAATATTTTATTTCATTACATGTAAAAAAGCAAATACATTACGAATAAAATTTACCAGCATTTTAAAAAATAAAAATTGCTCAAACTTAAATTAAATGTTGCAATTTGTTAAAATTACACGTGACAAATTTATACGCAGTCCTATATTGAATGAATATTACAAATATAATTAACTTTATAAACAAAAAAGTATCTATACATCTCAATTTATAAATGAGAGTTTAACCCATAAGACATAAGATTTTATCAATTATTTGTAAAGAATTGATTCTTCAAAAATAATTTTTTCAATGTTCATTCTAAACCACACATTCTTCAAAACTCATTTTTCACAATTGTACATACTATTTTTGTGCATGCTATATAAACATGTTGATCATATTTTATTTTTAAATAAAATGATTTTGCTAACAACTTTTATTTTACAAATTGAACCAATGAGTTTATTGGAACCTAAAGTTGTAGAAAATTAAATGATTTAATTGAATTTATTTAGAAAGATCGAATACTTAGGGGTCGTTCTTTTTGTGTTTCGATTTTGAATTTTGAGTTTTGGATTTTGTTTCGAATTTTAGATTTTTATTGTTTGTTTTGGGATTGCTGAAAATATGTTCTCTTTAGGGGTGGACGTGGTTCGGTTTGGTTCTAGTTCTAGAAGAACCAAACCAAACCGTAAACCGATGGTTTTTTACTAATGGAACCAATTGGTTTTTTCAAAGATATGGAACCAAACCGGAACCAAACCGCTCGATTCTGGTTTGGTCTAGTTTGGTTCTGAGATCATTACTTGAATTTTTAAATAATAAATGTAAATTAAAACCTGTTTATATCCACTTCTTCATTAGAATCCATCTACATCATTACTAAATAAAAAATGAAATTTTTAGTTAACAAAACAAAGATTTAGAAAAAGTAACATGTTATTCTAAGTCAAAGAAGAAGAAACTAGTTTGAAGGAAGCTGGCCGACCTGTTGAAATTTAGGGAATCGAACATAAAGGCAGTTTAGACTTATAGTTACAGATTACGATGAAGTTCTGAGTCCAATTCTACCGTGGTGCCGTGTGAGTTAGGGATGAAATTTGCAATTTGAGTTTGGGTTAACTCTTGAGAATTGATGAATTGGGTCGATGTTTATATATACATTAATTTTAAAAAATAAACATCATTGTCGTCGATGGTAACTAAGGAGTGCAACGATTGTTGTGTTATAGAAGTGTAAGTAAAGCAGTGTGAATGCGTATTTATAATTGAAAAGAAGAAAAACGAATTAGAATTAGAATTTAGATTTATGATTTAAAATCTTTGTCTAATATGAAATGAGATAAAATGTATGTTAAATAACATTTTTGTACATTTCACATTTATAATTTTAGATTTTAATTTTTTGGTGAGATGAATATCCACTAATTTGTAAAATATATATATATAGTTTGGTTCTTGGTTCTGGTTCTGGAAAGAGAACCGGAACCAGAACCAAAACCGAATGGTTCTTGATTCTAAGAACCAAACCATTATTTTTTTTTTTATGTAGAACCGAACCAAACCGCTTGGTTTGGTTTGGTTCTGGTTTGGTCTGGTCTGGTTCGGTTATTTTGTCCACCCCTAGTTCTCTTTGTGAGTTTGGAAAACTGTTTTCAAAAATGGAAAACCGTTTTCAAAAATAGAAAACTGAAAAATGCGTTTACTTTGTAATTTTTATATATATTTATTTTGTGATATTTTATATGTAAAAAATGGTTGATTGTTGAATTACATTAATTTTAATGTTAATAAATCAATTAACATAGATCTATATATAATGATAAAATAATATAAGAATTTCAAGTGAAGGAAGTGTCTCACATTTACAATAATAATAATAATAATAATAATAATAATAATAATAATAATAATAATAATAATAATAATAATAAATAAATAAAAATTACAAAAAAAATCTTAACATGGATCTATATAATAGAAAAATAACATAAGAACTTCAAGGGAAGGAAATGTCTCACTTTTAAAATAAATAATAATAATAAATAAATAAAATTTACAAAAAAATAATAATAATCTTAAAATGGATCTATATATAATGGCAAAATAACATAAGAACTTCAACTGAATGAAGTATCTCACTTTTACAAAAAATAAAAATAAAAAAAATTTACAAAAAATAAAATAAAAATCTTAACATGGATTTATATATAATGACAAAATAACATAAGAACTTCAAGTGAAGGAAGTGTCTCACTTTTACAAAAAAATAATAATAAATAAATAAATAATTTACAAAAAAAAAAATCTTAACACGGATCTATATATAATGACAAAATAATATAAGAACTTCAAGTGAATGAAGTGTCACACATTTACAAAAAAAAAATTAAAAAAAAAATAATAAAAAAAAAAATTCAAAACGAGCATTTTGGTCGTTTTGGACTTTTTAACACAAAATATCCAAAACGCAATAAACTCGTTTTGAGTTCCCTTTGTATTTTTTTTTTTTTTTTTTTTTTGTGTTTTTGAAAACGCATTTCTGAAAATGGGCAAAGTGAACGCGTTTTCGATATTTCCAAAAACCGAACACTCAAAACGGGCCGAAAACAGCAAAGAGAACGAGACCTTATTATTTCTTTCAATTTGATAAGAAAATGATTTAAAATTAATCATTTAGGTAAAATTGAATTTAAGTAAGAAATTATAGGTATCATTTTAGGACTTAAATAAATGAGATAAATTAAAAAGATTGTATATTGGAAAAAGTAAAAAGTATAATTAAAACTTTTACATTTAATATTTAAAACGATTTCACGAATGATATGTTTAGAGTTTGCTCTCATTTCTTAATCTGTATTAAATTTTTCGTTGAGATCTTGAATTTGACAACAATATTGCATTTTTTTCGATTTCAAAATAATGCATTATTATTATTATCAAAAGGAAAAAAACTGTAATTTGATTTTTTATAGATAATTTTTTCACAAATCCATAAATCACTTATGACATGCATTCATTGAACTTTCCTAATTTATGTATTAAAATAAATTAATAAAAATAGGAAATTTCCTAAAATGACATGTGAAAATGAGTGAGAAATTATGTGTGTGTGTGTGTGTGTGTGTGTGTGTGTGTGTATTGTCGTATAAATTTGCACACAGTTTCTCACCTATTTTTACTTTCTATTTTTTGGAAATTTCTTAATTTTATCAATTTTATTTTAATAGCTGAATTAGGATAGTTCAATTAATGCAATGTAATAAATGAATTATGGATTCTTGATATAAAAAAAAAACATTTATAAAAAGCCAAATTATATATTTTTATTCTTTGGATAATTATTGCATTATTTTTAAGTCAGAAAATATGTAATATGAGTGTCAAATTCAAGATTTCAACGATAAGATTAATACAAGTTAACAAATGAGAGCAATTCTAAGCATATCATTCGTAAAATCGTCTCAAATATTAAAGGTAAAAAATTTAATTATACTTTTTACTTTTTTCAATATCCAATCTTTTTTATTTATCTCATTTAAGTCATAAAATGATACATATAATTTCTTACCTAAATTCAATTTGACCTAATTAATTAATTTCGAATATATATATATATATATGTGTGTGTGTGTGTGTGTGTGTGTGTGTGTGTGTGTGTGTACACCTGCCTATTTTTTTTAAAATTTCTTAATTTTATCAATTTATTTTAATAACTGAATTAGGAGAGTTCAATTAATGCAACATGTAATAAATGCTTTGTGGATTTGTAAAAAAAAAAATAAAAAATTATAGATTATTTTTATTCTTTTGATAATTATTGCATTATTTTGAAGTCAGAAAATATGTAATATGAGTTTCAAATCCAGAATTTCGACGACAAGTTTAATATGAGCTAACAAATGAGAGCAAATTTTAAACATATCATTCGTAAAATCATCTCAAATACTAAAGGTAAAAATTTAATTATACTTTTTACTTTTTTAAATATCCAATAATTTTAATTTATTTCATTTTAAGTCCTAAAATGATACATATTCTTTCTTGCATGCCTAAATTCAATTTGACTTAAATAATTAATTTCGAATCTTTTTCTTATCAAAATAAAAGAATTAATAGAATTTCGATCTTCCTAAGTAAATTCAATTATCTTTAATTTCTACACTTTAAGTTCCAATAAACTCATTGGTTCAATTTGTAAAGTAAATATTACAAACTTTAACAATTAGTTTATTGAATCCTACCAAAAATAAAAATAGGAGTTAGCAAACTCATTCTTTTGAAAATAGAATATGGTCAACACATTTATTTAACATGCACAAAAATATTTTTTTTATGTAACGTGACCCTTCGATTACTAGATGAAAAATAAAAGTCACATTGCATTGGAAACAATTGAATAAGAATATGTTTAATAAAACTATAGATTAAAATAGTTTCAAATGTGTGGTTGGAAGTGAAGGAAAGTGATATACAAAAATAAAATAATTGTTAAATCAGTCAATTGAGTAGTTGAAAATGAAAGCTGAAACGTTTTTTTTTTTTAGAATGCGTGGTTAAAAAGTAGTATGTGTAATTGTCGAAAATGAGTTTTTAAATAATGTTTGGTTGAGAATGACCGTTAAACAAAATTTATTTTTGAAGAATCAATTTTATATGAATAAATGAGAAAATCTTATGTTTTGTGGGTCAAGTCTCGTTCAAAATTGAGATATATAGATAATTTTTTGTATATAAAGTTAATTATTTTGAAAATTTTGATTGTAATATATTTATTTTTTTACATGTAATGTAATGAAATATTTATTTAATATATTTAAATATCAGTTATCAAATTAAAATAGTTAGTATTAATTCTTATAGTACTACTTGAAAGTCGATTAATTAATTCTATGAATGTCTATAAGCTTCTTTATTTCATTTTCTGATTTGAAAATTGTAAACATTTCAACTTTAGAAAACAATTAATTTTAGCTAGACTTCAATTATCAAATAAAAAATGTAAAAATATAGAATATGTCACGTGTCAAGATCTTACTTCGTCTAAATAATCTAAGAAAACTAGAGAATGAACAATTATCTTTTAAAAGAAATATGGAAGTCGCAACTTTATATTTTACTTTTTGTGTATATGAATGCACAATTTATGCATACAAGTTATTTGTCTCTTTTATTTCATTTTGGGCTAAGAAAATTATGTTATTCATATAAGGATATTAGATTAAGTAAGAAATCTTATATGGAGAAAAGAAATTATAAATTATCAATAATTTTTGTATGCAAGTAATGTTTTTTTATTGTTCATGTATTATTTTTGTTGAACATGACATCACATATGCCCTTGTTTGAATTTTGAGCCCCATTTCTTAAAAATGAGTAATAAAATAATGGTTTTTTGGGGAATGTATAATTAAAAACTAGGAAAAATTTTGAATTTGCATATAAATTATGTATTTTGAATAGTGTCTCAAACATGAGATGATAAAATATGTGATTAAAAATTAGGAGAATATATTTTGAATAGTGAGTCTCAAACATGGCGTTGGAAAAGTTGTGTTTAAAAACACATTTTTCTTATAATTTCGAGATAAAATATGTGGTTGAAAAGTGAAAAAAGAAAATGCATATAATTAAAAAATAATTTGTGAAATTATATTTAAAAAATATATATTTTTAATCAAATTTGCCAAACAAAAACCTTAGTTTGGTTAAAGTCAAATTTTGGTTCATAAACATGTTTATAAATCATATAATTTTTCAAATTACTTTTTAACCTCACACATTTTCTCTCTCAAATTTTCAATCACTATTTTTTACCTCAAAATTATAAATAAATCAGTTTATAAATAAAACAGTATTACCAAACGGAGGGGCCTACACTCTAAGTTCTCGTTCTTTGCACCGATTTATGGGCGGGCCCCTACGACAACCTGTCGACCCACGCCATTAGCCGGCTCACTGACAAACTTTTTTCCGTGTTCCCGTTTGATTAGTCCACATTACCCATTCAATCCGCCGTATGTATACCGTATGCTATGTTGACCGTATTTTCCACGTAATTTAGGTATAATTCGAGATCCATATTTCATGAATCTCTGTAAAAGGATGGTAGCATCATTGTAGATGAGGCGGCTAAGGTTTGAAAATAATGTTAGCGAATAATTGAATTAAATTTAAAATCGATTAAGTTTAAATGAATAATTATGCTGTTTCAAATTTAGCCCTTGTTTGATGGCTATTATAAGCAGAAAATAATGTCATGAATGGTTACTAGTATTCGCATTCGTGCGTTGTACGGAACAAAAAAAATTATAATTATTAATTAATAAATAACTAACTAAATATATTCAATAATTAATGAAAATGTGAGAAATATATAACAAAAATAATTAAATTCATATATTATGGGAAAGAATATGAAGAAACAAAAAAGTATTCAATAGCAAAACTCAATGTAAATTAAAAAACTTCTTTAAAAATAATAATTGTGGTTCTTAATTTTTAAACAATTACGATTCATGGTCATTGCATACAATACAATTAAAAAGAAATGTATATTATAGGAGAATATATAGTTAAAAAGTAGAGATTTTTTTTATATCATATATAGAATACCTCATTAATAAAATCTAGTTAAAAACAAATTTTAAAAAATGAGATGTGAATTAATGAATGCCAAACATAATTCAAAGAATGATCAAAGGAAAAAAAATGTTTTCCCAAAGAATGAATAGACATAATTTCTTTATTGGACTTTATTATATCAATCCTTAAAATTTAGGATATTAAAACTTTCCAATTAGATTGTGCAGAATATCAATCAATACATGAAAAGGAATTGCACGTGTATTAAATTTATTTATGGAAAATAACAATATTTTTTATTTCTTGCGTTAATGTTGCTTAACGTTACAAATAATATTTTTATAGATATTTTTAGTAATGTCAAAATATAATAATGATAAAAAAAAAAAATTTATTTCACAAAAGGAATTTTTTTTTTTTTTTTTTTTACATTCTTGAATGTTACATAATTTGTTCTTGAAATCCATATAAAAATGATCCAACTAATGAATCAATGTATTATAGAATTGATTAAACAATTTGTTAGTACCAATGTACTGATTCTCGTGTAGTGGGAAATGAGTGCCAATGCAATGGTGCCGATATAATTGATATTTAATGATCTTAAGTCAAACAAATAAATTCCATATTTTGACCGAAAAAAAAAATGATGTCAGTAGTTTTGACGGGAAAATTTGGGCCAACTATCTTGTTATTATATATATTAATATTAAGATTAAGATTTTTTTTTTAAGAATGTATGATATAAATGTAGGGATTTTTTTGCTTCTATGTGTAGAAAGAATACTTTAGTCAGTGTGTGAATATGGTTGGAAATAAGTATAAAAAATAAAGAGATTTTTGTCAAAGGGGGTCAAACCGGAGCCTAAAAAGCTTGAATTTTTTTTTTTTTAAATGAAAAGAAAAATCAGATCGTCATATTTTGTGACCCCTGAAAAAATTATGTAACCTATGATTTAATAATTAGGTCACCATAACAGTAATTCGATGATTTAATTATTATGAATTTTAATGCTTTGAGTTACTTTACCAATAATTCAATGATTTTGTGAATTTATAATGAACCGAGATGTAAATTATAAACGTAGACCACATAATAAAATTCGATTATTTGGATAAAAGTGTTGCGATAACTTTTATTGTTTTTACAATTGTTACATGGATGCTTAGAACTTTAAAGTATTTAATTAAGATTTATTTGGATTCACACAGATTTGTAAAGTTGACTTATTCGAATATGATCAACTTGAACTCGAGATAGGTAAATTGAATACTTCAAAATCCAATCGAACACTGCAATAGGTAAATAATCTTGGTTAGGTAATTAAAATGTGATCATTAGATGAAATTGCAAGGCCAGTGAAGCTCGGTTCGAGTCACCATGAGAAATCTCATCGCAAAGAATAACTTTTCACAGTATGCTATTTAGAGAATTTTGTGAAGCAAAAATTGTCTTCATCCTCAGCAAAGCGAATCCTCTCAAGGACAATAATGTTGAACATGAAAACACTTACAAACAAATCAAAGTAACACATTTAGCCCATGTTTGACAACAATTTTAAAGAGAAATTAGTGTTTTGAATACTGATTTTTTGGATAATGTGTGTAAAAAGGTAGAGAAAAGTTTTTGATTTATGTATAAAATATTTTATTATGCAAATATGCAATTGAAAAAGAGTGGGAAAAAATGTTTTCAAATAGGGGTTTAGGATTCACCCTTTGAATCTGTATAGATGAGCATTCAGTGATGGCAATCTAACTTGTTTACAAGTAATATAGAATCAGCTCCAACATCAAAATGTATAAAAAAGACTTCGATTTTCGCTACACAAAACCAACTAGCTTGAGAGAAGAGTCACATTATCTCTGTATCACTCAATAATTTTTTATAACAGCTGTTTGATGTTAATTTTAAATAATTTATTTCAAGTAATAGTTTTTGAATAGTAATTTTTAAGAGAGTATATGGTTAAAAAGTAATAAATCTTTTATGAGTTTATGTATAATATTATTTTATCGATAAATGTATAGTTGAGAAGAAGAGAGAAAAAAATGTGTTTTGCTTAAAATAGAGGGCCAAATAGGAGCTATTACTTTCTTCCGTCAAAGAGAGGACTTTTCTGTTCTCCACACAATCAGGATTCCTGATTCGGGGAATAGAAATTTTTCGCATTTAAAGATTAAACCCAATAATGGGTTTGACTTGACATTTGCTTAAGTGTGACAAATCTAGATTTTGATCATCTAGAGGTATGAAACAAGATTGGTCGGATAGCTGCCTTGAAATCTTCAGAAAATCTTTGTTCCGAAAACCTTAAAGCTCGTCTCCTCGCAGCAGCAGCCATCTCAAGCCGCTCAGGCTCAGGCATCATGATGATTTTGAGGATAGCATCTGCATATTCTTGCACACTCTGAGCCAGAAATCCTGTTTGCTTTCCTTCTTCTGGTAATACAATGTCCATCTTGGGGCCAGCTGAATTATGGGCTGGTAACTTACAAAAAAAAAAAAAAAAAACCAGTGAGTTGATCGCCAATTCAGAAAATACGATATAATATAACATGAGATGATAACATTAATATGCAAATTTGGAAACGTACCAATCGGTATTGCACCAGAAGCCATGTACTCCACTACGCTTATGCCAAAATGCTCGTCTACCATGGAGTGAATTCCTGCGGTTGCACCACCCAAGAGTTTCACCAGTTCGCTGCAGCAACCCAAAAAAGTAGAAATAAAAACAATACTCCCTCCGTCTCAAAAAGATAGTCCTGTATACTATTTTTGTCTGTCCCAAAAAGATAGTCTTGTTTCTATATTGAGCGTGTATTAAATTTTTCATTTCCAAATATACTCTTATTTAATGCATCTTAGTACAATACACACCAACTGCTTAGTTATTGCATTTTCAAATTTTTTGTGGGAAACAAAGTGAGTTCACTTAAAACTATAAATAAGGGATAAAGGGTATAAATGAAAAACAATGATAAAATTTAATACCCTAACTATGTTAACTACCATTTCTTAATCCGTGTGAAAATAACCGTATGACTATCTTTTTGAAACGAAGTGAGTAAAAGTCCATATTCTAATAAGAAAATGTTTGTAAAATTAGTATGAAGTTGAACTTAAATCTCCGAATGTAATGCTCCTTAAGAGTAAATTTGGCGTGTGATTAACTCAAACTTAACCAACATACATGATAGTGTCAACTACAAAAATAATTCCGCACATCAGAATCACAAGTTTTCGGTGCTATGAAGGTTACTCTTCCGTTTAGTATATTTGCTTATAATCATCAAATTCATTCTATAAGACCATTACTACATGTAATGCAAGTAGATAGTTGGTATTTTCGCTTGAAGAAAAGTTGTGAACACGAAATATCTAGAATCAGTTGGTGGTAGCAAAACATAAATTGCACATTCGGTATGTTGTATAAACTTTGTACAACACTATGAACGAAGTTTTTTCATTTTCTTAATATTTCTTTATCAAAAATGCTAAAGGAGTAAAATCCAAACCTGTACGACACATTTTTATGGAACTCCACGTCACCATCCACCTTCAGCTCATTAGCTCGATCCTTGAGGTCTTGCAATCTTTTCTCATCTGCTTCGTTTCTGCAACTACCTACAAATTGAAGCTTCGGTCTTGGCAGATCTACATCTAAATTTTTTACAGCAACTGCAAATGCTTCAATTTGAAGGGGATGTCCCTGCAAAATATGAATCAAGATCAAGCACACGTCTACCAAAACTTGAAAGGTTGATAGAAAAATAAACAACTTCTCTATTAAGGATATCTTGAATCTTGATCTCATAAAATGCCCACCTTCTCTGGACGGAATTGAGCCACAGAAATAATCTTTGGTGGTTGCGTTGGCCTTTTTAATGGTAGCACCTGCTTGCACAGCACAAATTAGTATTTACACTATTACAGAAATCTTTTCAAGACACAGACTTGCACAGTATAGCATCCAAAATTTCTCTCTTAATTCCCACATGGTATTTCTTTTTACTTCCTTAATTTCCGTAATCCTTTTCAACTCGAGGTGATCAAAGTCCAGTTGGGATAAGTAGTTTAAATCAGCAGGAGCCATCTAAGACTAGCTGTTCATAACTTGGTAAGAGTTGATAAATTTTATTAGCAGGTTCACACTTGAAACTTATGGCGCACACAACTTACCATGATACTTCAAGTACTTATTCCGGAGCCTTTTGTTTCCAAAATACAAACCTGAAGCCTGGAAGTATCGCATGGTGGATAAACTCGCTTAATACGAGCTGGAATTCCCCAAAGCTTCTCGATATGGGATTTTGTCCATGAGGAATTCACCATTGCTAGGTGTGCACATGACCCTGCTATTCCATACATCCAGCTGAAAATCATGTAATAGATGACTTTGCACCATGACAGCAGTGCACTGAAAGAAAAATAATTGTTTAGTTTCACGAATTTAGTAGACATCAAGCAGATGAAAACTAATAGGTTCATCAAGATTTTGAACTGGCTTCCATGGGTACACCATTTGTATATTCTGTGAAATACTGTTACAAAATCAAAAGAGGTATTTGAAAAACAAGATCTCAATATTCAATTGTTTCAAAGAGAACTCAGAAGATGCAAATGGACGGGAAAAGAGCTCCAAAATATTAGGATGAAAGATTTTTTCTAGCCCATACAGTTAGGAAGATTTAAAATAAAAGTTGATGGAGCGTGTTTATTCAGTCCCGAAATGCGATTTTTCTCTCCATATCTCAAATTAGATTATTCGCACCATATCGAGAAGCCATATGCATGCAAATCAATGTTCTAAAATGCGCGAAAATGCGCCGCCTAGGCGCGATGCGTGACCAAAATGCGTCGAAAAAGTGGTATGCGTGTAAAAATGCGGTCAACGGTTTTTTTAAACGCGCCTAGGCGCGCCTAATCCCGCCTAGGCTCCGCCTAATCAGTTTTTTTTTTTAAGGGTAAAAAATCTATTTTTTTATATAAAAATATATTTAATGTCTTAAAATAATTAAAATAATATTAAAAATACGAAACGCATTATGACGCTTATTCTTCGCATTGACACGCCTAAACTTGTGATTCTTGATTCTCGACCTCGACGCATCGCAACGCATTACGCATTTTAGAACACTGATGCAAATACCAAGTTTCCTCGACAATTAATGTAGTAAATATCAACCATCTTTGGGTAAAATATCAGAAAGAAAAGAAAAACATTACTATATTTCAAATTTGAGCCATTCCTCACGACAATCTGAATATACAAGCTTTATATTAGAAGTTGAAAAATACCTCTTAGCAATGAAAGCATCATTGTTGTACATAGAATTTTGCGCATGAACACGAGATAGCATGTCTAAACTGATCGTCGGGTAATGTGTGTAGCTAATAACTTTACATCCAAACAACCGAGCAATGGGATAAGTAAATGCATATCCACTGGTATCTAAATAATAAAAAGGAGTAAACTTGCACAAAGCTTCCCATGAAAGGTACACTGAACCAAAGCTCTGACCAATCATAGTGAATCGAGGATACATGTTTTCTTCAACCCATTTCCTCTTATAAAGATGCACCACCTGATAAAAGGAGCATATTAATCAATCTTAAGAAACCGGTAACTAAACTAAGCAACTCAGAATATTGAGAAAAGAAAGAAAAGAAAATAACTAGGCAAAAACTGCTACATTCTTCAATCTCTCATGAGTCTCATTCATTTCTTGCCCCCAAACCTCCAATTTGCATGTCAATTTGATATGTAACACAAAAATAGCAAACTATACCTGAATGTTGATATTTCTTACAGTGGGCCTGTTTTGCTAGGCTTTTGCTTCTCAAGCATTTTCTTCCCATCCAAGCAATTATACAATGTTCACCCAAATTGCTTAAAGCTTTTGTGCCATTTTTACGCACAAAAAGTGCTACACATGGAACTTTTCACATTTTTAGCAAGTTTTAAGACATTTTCCCCTTGCATTTTATCGTTTTTCCAAATATATCTTCCAACCAATGAAGCATGAACACAGACGTGTTTGACATGTCTGAATGTGCTCAACAAGTGTCATGGTGTTGGAGTTTGATAGCGTAGGAACCCGGCACTCCCGCAATATGTTTGTGCTCATAACCTCCAACCACAAAACCATACTAGTAATCACATCCACACTCTACCCCCAATCTGACAAGTCCGCTCCCCCTTCTCTTCTCATTTTCAACCTAGACGTATGGCAACCATCCACCGACACCAAAGTTCCCCTACTCTCTCTTACTCCTCATTTTCAATCTAGACGTACATCAACCATCCATCAACGCCTAAGTTTGACACATCTACAACCACTAGAGACACAACTGGCCAAACCACCGCTGCCATTCCCCATTGTAATCATCATGCCTCTGCTATTGACTTTTCCCACCCGTTTACTCATATCCACTAAGAATTTCCTAATTGCCTCCAAAGCCACAAATCTTGGTTCTATTCATTTGAATGGAAACAAAAAGACAAGAATAGAAGCACACCATTAATGTCTACACTAAGCCCTATTTGGTTATACTTAAAATCGAAATTTTAGTAAATTTTGATAAAAGCTATTGACCTTGTTAAATAAAAGTTGGAAGTCTCGTGGAATGTGTGACTAAAATTAATCGTTTACTTTAATTGAGATTTTTAATCAACTTTTTTAGCTAAACCACGGAGTGACTCGGAATGCGCTTACATCACATTGATTTTCTATCTACAATTAAATTCCATTTTGTAATGAAAAATTTGTCTTTTTAATTTTGACTTTCTTTCTTCACCACATTCGACCATATTAATATAAAAAAAAATCTAACACATCTCAAATATAATCTACAACGAGCCTGCTCCTCTATTTAATATTCTAAATTGATGCACCGTGTTCTCCATTACTTTAATTTATTTCAACAATTCCTAGATACATGATTCATACAACTACACGGGATTACGTCACTGCAAAATCCAAAGGGTGCAGTTATGCATTCACTCTGTCTACTTAAAAATAAACAAAAATCGCAATTCTAATGGCACATGTAAACATGCATGTGTCTAAATGTAGCATTGTTCATAGGACATGAAAGCGAAAAATTTACACAGATTAGTATAGGATTCCGATACTTACCTACGCATGTGTATGGGTAAGAAATGGAATGTACCTTCGGAGAGTGGAGTAATTTAACCCCAAAACGATCAAGGGCTCTGGCAGAGAGGGATTTAGGGGATGCATCATGATCACCGGTATAGATGATGCAATCAAGATCGGGTGACTCTTCTTGGATTGCTTTGACTGTGCACCAGAGAACTCGCTCACCTCCACCGCCATCGTTTGTGTAAGGATGGAAGAATCCCACGGCTTTGTTCCTATTTCTCCGGCAACTAATTACAGCTGAGAAAAGTCGGATAACAAATGCCAATAACAAGCTTCCGAGTGACAAAGTCGAGAAGAGTAGCCATTTTTCCATTCGATAATATACTTCAATTAAATCTTCAAAAATCAAATTTAGTACATCCACACCTGTCAATCATCATAAAACCCTAAAATCAACACGATGAAATAACTTCGATATATAGAATACATAAAACCAGCAAAGCTTCATGCAAAGCTACTTTACAATTTTCCTTTAACAATATCAATTACGTCAACTACTTTAAAAAACTATATTAGTACTTAAATAACGTAAATTTAACATATATATATATATAAGACGTACAAAGCACGACTTATTATTAGTATATATTAAAAATGAGAATGAGTTATTCACCATAGCACACGACATTTACATAAACACGGATACAAAGATGCTTATTTTCCTGAAAAAATATAAATAATCAGGATGCACTACCACTACAATTTACATTGTAAAAGATTACAGTAGTTAATAAAATTCCTAATCTATTGTTGAAGCAATTGAGCAATGTCCTCCCAAGTGTTTTTAAGTGTCGGGTAAGTGTAGACTCCATACCCTTTTGTTGACATTTGGAGAATAAAATTTAACTTTGAGAAAGGCAAAAAAATAAGAGAAAACATCACTATTCATTAACCCTTTGACTATATAAACTTATATGTCCTATATTCTGAAATCCATTCAGTAACAATGTAAGCAAATCAATAAATAAAGAAGTCTCAATCATTCACAGTATATAAAGACAATCAACTAGGAAGACACAATTGGACAAAACAATTTTTCTTCTAGAATTCAATATTACCTTCCCCAGTCTAAATACATCAACACTTAAATAGAACAAATATCTAGGAAAAAGATCACGTTTCAGTTTAAAACGTTTATAATGCATTTCATGGTAGACTTGGCGATTTATAAAATAAAACAGGAAAATTAAACTGCAACCAAAAGGACAATTTCCCAATCCTGTTATTAGTCTGGCAGCAGAGACAGCCAGGTGGTTCATTTCATTCTCGCCCATATTTCGATCCAGAATTATACTCATCAAGATAACATTTAATCGTAATTTCTATAAACATTCCTTAGCAGACTCCATTTTTTTAAAAAAAAGTTAGTTCATCGTCGCTCTGTATCAATAAAACGGATTTTAATACATTCATTAACAACATCTATACAGATATTCAAGCTACAATAGAACGGCCTTCGTTGCTATCTGTAATCTGCCTCCCAAAAATTCCATATCTTCAAGATCCAATTTTGGAAACAATAAAACAAGGAAACAAGGAAAAGATCGCAACAATCACAATTTTCCGGAATCCCTCTGCGAAACCCGTAAACTAAAACAATTGGAAGAAAATATATACCTACAAATCGTATAAATACTTTCAGCTGAGCCGATATACAGCAAACAGGGGCGGACCGCGGAACCGGACGGGGAGGGTGCCGGTTAGGAAGAGCAGGGGCGGATGAGAGAGAGCAGGGCCGGACGTTGCACAGTGTGGGAGAAGACGAGAAGTTGAAATTTGAGTAGATTTTGTTATAAATAAATATAAATCATCACCAAATTCCATCGCCTAATTTCTACCTAATTTCTTAACTAACTACTACCTAATTTATATTGTAAATAATTATTGTAAATGACTTTATCTTCCTATAAATAGAAGCATTCATTATTGTATTTCCTACACCTAATGGAATGAGAATTCTCCTCTCTATTCTCTCCATCTCTTTCTCTCTTATATCGATGTTAGATTTTGATAGTTTTACAACACGTTATCAGCACAAGTCTCTAACCTATTGAGTAATATAACGGAAGTATGCTATACAGTTACATCTAAATGATGAACATCTGTATCAGAAATCAAATTATTATTAATCAACATTTCATATTTCAAATCTAGTGTTTTTGGTATTAGAAAATCATTTATGCATCATAGATTAGAAAATTAATTCCAAGTCCATAGAAAAATTGGAGAAATTGTGTAACCCGAAACTTTCAAAGCAAATTCACGCACCTAACGGATTGGACTATTATGAATACCTTGACTGAAAGATATGACTCATTCACTCATGAAAGGTAATTATTTCATTACGTTGACACCGCCTATATGGTCGGTTTAATTATTTCATTACGTTGACACCGCCTATATGGTCGGTCTAATTATTTCATTATGTTGACACCGCCTATATGGTCGGTCTATCAATTGAATACATATAAACACCTCAGTTGTTGGTTAATTCTAACATATTAGAAGATTGTTGTCAACATATATACGTGGTGGTATAACCCCAGTATTAATATTGTACATAACATATTAGAGGTTGTTGTCAACATATATACTTGGTGGTATAACCCCAGTATTATTATTGTTAATATATATACAATATTATTGTTATTAGATATTTCATTTAATGGTACCAGAAGTTATCATTACCAAAAAGTTGGTGAATGTTGATAAAAAAATATTTTATCAAAAGGTACCAGAAGTTACCATTATTTGTATTGAAAAGATAAATTATCCAAGAAAAATGTTGATGTATACTAAGATAATATCACATGATAGCACGGATATGGCTAATGTGAAAATAATCTCATCAGTATTATGAGATGAATATTAGATGATAAGTGTTTGGAAAAATTCTTACACGAGCACTTATGTATTCCAGAAGAAGTACATATTTACTCCAGAAGAAGTAAAAATTATCATCTAAACATACTGAAATGATATTATCATTATTGCTCCTGAAGAAGCATAAACGAGTCATACATGCAAAATACAAAACGGGGAAACATTTATGATCCTCAAAATTAGAGATGTGTTTCGGGAGTAGCCGTATCCTACTACCTCTAATCTTTTGAGGAAATAAAGAAAAATGTGTGTTTCAAGAGTAATAATACTCCGTACTCTACCAACTTAAATCTTTGAAGTACACAAGATTAAACATTGATAAAATCCTAGAAATTTATGGTGTGTCTCAAGAGTGAGAATACTCCGTACTCTACCACCACTTATTCTAGGGTTTACAAAGATAAATTTACATTAACCGGATTCCATTTTCGCTTGATTCCCCTTCCTTGCGACCAATCTATCTTAACTCCTGCTGGATCTTGGATGGGGATGTATGATTGCAATTTATCCAGCAGTTCCTCGATAGTAGGAGCAGAAATGAGGATTCTCCTAGAAAATGGAGAGATGAATCCATGTTCCACAGCATAATCAAGAAATGTCAGCAAACCATCAAAGAAATTGTTAACATTTAAAAGCCCAATATGCTTGGTATGGAGATTTAATTGAGCCCATGAGGTAATATTAAAGATTTCCTCCAAAGTACCAAAACCTCCAGGAAGGGCTATGAAGGCATCAGAACCATATAACATGCAAGTTATGCGTTCATGGATAGATAAGGTTTGTACTTCATGCCCTCGTGTTTTGCCTGCGATATCAACTAAAGGAACGGGTATAACACCTATCACTCTTGCTTTCTCTGCTTGAGCGGATTGTGAAACAAAACCCATCAATCCACTGCTACCTCCTCCATACACGAGAGTGATACCTTTCTCTCCCAATTTCTTTCCAAGATCCACTGCTGCTTCTAGATACCCAAAACTTTTCCCTACTTTTGATCCACAAAATACACAGATAGTTTTGATCTGTCGAAGTTTTGGTCCTTCCATCTTTGAGAGAATAAGGAAGGAAAAACTTATGAGAAAATGATATTTTAGGATGCATGAACTAAGAAAAATGTTTGGCTATTTAAAAACCGAAAAACTTTACTATTTACTGCTCGTCTTTTGAAAAAGTGAAGATTTACTTTTGACAAAATCACCCTACTCACCTTTCGGTGATTTAATATTTTTAACCAGCCTTTATCAAAACTCGTGAAATGAAACAGAAAAATATTTTATATGTGCATATATATCAAATGATTTACCTTGTATCAATGCTGAATAGCCAAAACATCATTGTTTATAACAGCCTGGCAAACATGATCTTTTGCTATTATATTTTTGAGACTATAACGCTCTTTATCGTCGATAAATTTAACCCATAAAGATAGTAATTCACGCTGCACATACCCACTAGGGTGCGTCTCAAGAGTCAATCGGATATCATCCAATGACTCCTTACTTAGTCCACCCTTAATGAAGTCTATCTTATCATCTCGATTTATGGATGAATATCCAATTGATTTACAACGGGTATCACATATCCATCGAGCACATTTGTAGCAACTATTTAATCTTTTTGCTCTTCGCTTCTTTGCAAAAGTACTCTTACCTAAGTCAGACTTGTGCTTAGAAAATAAATCTGGAAATTCACCAGCTAATCGAACTTTTGCTTCGATCAACCAGCGAACATCTTCTGGGATACCATGATCCATCAGCAACCTCAATCTTTCGAGCCTAATTATATAAATTTTTCTCAAATCATTTATTGGAAGATTGGAATAATATTTGCAAATATTTGAAAGTATGATATCCATTTTTGATGGATCTAACCTTCTTCCCAAAAAGATCTATTTAAAAGGATAAAGGAGTTGAGTGGATCCACGTGATATTGATTCCAGCAAGAAAGCATGGAATAGAATAACGAAAAGTGGGAACAAGAGTTAATGCGCCGTTAACTTTCTCGAAAGGAAGATTTGATGATAAGATTAAGATCATGAGATATTTCCTTGGATATTGTACCTGATTTTTTGGTATACTGATTTGAACTATACAGAAATACGTACTGATGAAATGAATATTGTATTGAACCAGAAGTTCATACGTACAAGCGAAATATATATATAGTATGAACCAGAAGCTCATAAATGAAATATATATTGTATTGAACCAGAAGTTCATACGTACAAGTGAAATATGTATATAGTATGAACCAGAAGCTCATAAATGAAATATACATTGTATTGAACCAGAAGTTTAGCGATATTGTATTGAATCAAATATTCATACATAGAAATGAAATAAAACCGTATTGAACCAGAAGTTCTATAATAAACGGTTAGATTATCAAAAGTTTCAAATTATTTTCTATGAGAATAACTTATTCAGAAATTGTTTATCATACAACAATATTCTATGTCAAACAGGGATTAGCTCAAGAAGCTTTATGATTTGTAAAAGTGCGATATGTATACAATCCACCAAAGTGCACTTAGATATATGATTGAGATTATATCCCTAAAATGATGACATGTGTTATGGCATTTTAGCCGATTGATATAATATAATATTTGTAAACATTATGGGGAAAACACGCCTGAAGCGTAATTATGCCTGAAGCATAATGACTATCGATTCCAAAAATAAATATCTCTTGAATGATTAAGATGATCCCTTTGAGGCTAAATACTTATGGTGAGTAAAATGGACATAATTAAATGTAAGAGACTCAGGTACCTGATGATAGAACATATAAAGAGATCTCTATGTTATATTGAGATGGAATCGATAAATAAGTCGACTGCATACCCTCTTATAAAAATGAGGTTGATGAAATTATAATACTTTGGCCAAGTATATAACTCCAATGTAGGGATTATTGTTCAAGAACCTGAAATCCAAATACTTAAATGTGTAAAGTCAGTAATTATATGTACAAATGAAAAATATTTTACAGTCGTAAAAGATGACTCGTTGCGCGCAAAATTTTTCATAGAACTGGCATAACATATGGTGGATAGACTATAGTCTAAATCACTAGCTTGAGCTCTTTGATATACCAATGAGTGAGATCAAAATGTATGATTCTCATCTCGGTACTTTGAGAGTATTCTTTAATGTACCAGTTGATCCGGTACGTTGGGATTTCAAGTAAAATGATTGTAGATTATATGTCGAAATTGATATCTATTTCAATGATTGATTATGCTCCTGCAAATTAGAAATTGCAATTTATAAAGTGCAAGAACATACATGTATAAACCATTGAAAGATTCAATATGCCCAGATTAGTATCACTATAGGATGATACAAATGACTCCATGATATAATATGTTGAAAGTGAAATTGGAGTGTACTATTTATGACATCCGGGAAATTTATTATTCACTAGAAGTGAATATGAAAATGAATATGTTTAATTATTCACCAGAAGTGAATTCTAGATTTTATTATTCACCAGAAGTGAATTCTAAATTTAATTATTCACCAGAAGTGAAAGATGCAATCGATAAATTAGTACAATATTGCTTAATATAGCATGTTATGACATTATGAGCTATGAACAATTTATATAAAGCTCATCATAAATTATATGATTGCACCAATATACTTGTGATATTCCATGAAAGGAATAAATGCGCGTTGCACTCTTTTTCCCTTAGCTGAGGTTTTGTCCCACAGGGTTTTCCTAGCAAGGTTTTTAATGAGGCAACAGTTGAGGCGTATTGATGAAAATTAATGAGAATAATGTACTCTTTTTTCCTTTCGCTGAGGTTTTGTCCCACAGGGTTTTCCTAGCAAGGTTTTTGAGGCATTATCATAGCTATCGACAAGCTATAATTCAGCAACACATTGTTATACTGGAATGATATCAACAAATGAAGAAAATCATAGACATCTTATGAAGAATGCTATACAAGGAGATTTTTATATTCCAGACAAAAGATGATATCAATGTTTGAGAAGTTCATGAATCCTCAATTGCACACTTCAGGGGGAGAAACATGCTGTACTCTTTTTCCTTCGCTCAAGTTTTATCCCACTGGGTTTTCTTAGCAAGGTTTTAACAAGACAGAGGCTGTACTCTTTTTCCTTAGTTCAGATTTTATCCCACTGAGTTTTTCTGACAAGGTTTTAACGAGGCAGCATTTCAGAATTTCAAGATTCAGTACATGATTTGTTCTACTCAAACGTTAGACTCAATGATTCACCATGACCAACATCAGGGAGAGCTTCTGTACTCTTTTTCCTTCGCTCAAGTTTTATCCCACTGGGTTTTCTTAGTAAGATTTTAACGAGACAGACAATTGAGCAATAAGTTATTCAAGGGGGAGTGTTATAAATAAATATAAATCCATCACCTAATTCCCTCACCTAATTTCTTACCTAACTTCTATCTAATTTATATTGTAAATAATTATTGTGAATGACTTTATCTTCCTATAAATAGAGGCATTCATTGTTGTATTTCCTACACTTAATGGAATGAGAATTCTCCTCTCTATTCTCTCCATCTCTTTCTCTCTTATATTGATGTTAGATTTTGATAGTTTTACAACAGATTTGGATTTATTTGATTTTTCAAAAAGAAATAGGTGAGTAGTCATTTAGAGGAGAATAAATTTTAATTAAGGTGTTTATTCAATGTAAATTTGAAAATGGAAAGACTTTTAAACATTTGGAAAGGCTTTTTAAAGATTTTAAAGGATTTGAAAATTTTGAGTGTATTTAATTTAAGTGGCGTTCTGTTTGTATTTTATTTTGTATTTTTATTTTCGAAAATATTTTTTGTTTCCTGTTTTTATTTTTGTTTTCAAATTTGCTGAAAACGCATTTGGTTTGTCATTTCTAAAAACTGTTTTTGAAAATGAAAAACTGAAAAATACGTTCTGTTTGAAATTTTATAGAATACTACTTAAAAACTATTTTTAATTAATTTGCTTGCAGAAAACTACGGCTCAAACTTAAATTTCTTTTCACAATACACTGAAAACATGATTACATGCAACACACTAATGTGAGCATTAAGAGTCTATATTAACAGGCTTGGTCAAGTTCGGGATTTGAGAAATTTCTAGTTCTATTAAAATTCAGAAAATAAAAGTTCTTTCAAAACCACCAGAGTCCATTTATCAAGACATTTTTTGAAATATAATAACAAAAATTTTCTCTTATTATTATTATTATTTTTTTTTTGTAATGTTGAATTCAATAAAACTTTATTTAAACTTAGTTCCAAGTTAAGATAATTCTAAAAAAAAAAAAAAAAAAAAAATCCCAAAACCCTTTTTCCGCGTTTTGAACATTTTTTGTTGAAATACACATAAAACGCCCAAAACAAGGTTTTTGGCGTTTTGTGTACAATTTTTTTTTCCAAAATACGTTTTCAAAAATGGTAAAAGAGAACGCGATTTTAGTGTTTTCGAAAATAAAAATAGAAAACGACCTCAAAACAGCAAAGAAAACAGGGCCTTAGATTTTAGAGATTCCTTAAAAATTTTGAGATATTTAATATAGATTTTAATGGACTTTCTAAAAGTTCATAAAGTTATGATGTATTGGATAAAGATTTTTAAAAGTCATGTATTATTTAAAATGTCAATGACTTTTCAAGATTCCTACGAAATCCTTTCTGTATTAACTTCTAAACAGAAAGTACAATCACAAAATCTTTTTATTTGTCTCTCATTAATCTCCAAGATTTTGAAAGATTTTAATAAAAAAAAATAATCTTTTACATTAAAAAATTGTTTCTTCTATATTTTTTTTCCTTCTTTCATGTTATTTTTAGAAACCTTAAACCTACGACTAAATAAATCATTGCTTTCATTCCCTTCAACTTGTTGATTTTTTTTCTTTTTAATATTTTGATTCTCTTCTTTTTTAATCATTTTCTTCAATTTTTCTATGAAAATAAATCCAATTAAAACTTTATAAGATCTTATAGAAAAATAATAATTAAATGTATCAAAACAAATAATAACTAAGCAAAGTAATTCTACAATTTTCTCCAGAAAGATTTGTATATTCAAAAATATTAGTTAAAAGTCAATCGAAATCTATAAAAAATTGTATATTAAAAATATTTTAAAAAATTATGAACATAGTACAATTTTTATGTTGATATCAAACGTGATTTCATTTTTCTCTCATTTTTATCACAAATATTTCTCTATATTAAAACTATTTATCTCTCAAATCGCGTTTTTTGATTCACTTGACATATGATTATTATTAAAAATTAACATTCACGTTATAGGAAAATTAATCTATTAATATTCAAAATTTTCAATTGAAAAAACAAAAGTCTGTAAAATTTTTTGAAAATCTATAAAAGTCTTTTAAATAAAAGTCTACAAAAATCTTTAAAAGTTTATGAAAGTCATTTAAATAAAAATCTGCAAAAATATTTGAAAGTCTATACAAATCAATAAAAGTTAATAAAATCCAATGAAATCCATTAAAAAAAAGTCCATTAAAAAAAGTCATTAAATGTCTTTCAAAATTTACATTGAATAAATCCATCTAAGTGTTGTAAAAAGCGCAAAGGTAACAAAATCACATACGCTGGTTTGATGAGTGTGCCTGGTGTATTAAAATTTGATGAATTATGCCGAGAATTGATGGAGTTAGCAAATTTAGTGGTATATGATGATGTACTAGCTAATGAAATAATAAAATGGATCAAAGATCAGAAAATTGAGTTGGCCATTACAAAAGGGAGGACATGTAGTCACGACAATCTCCTTACATAAGAAAGTGTTCAAATTACATCTTCTAGCTTTGGAGAGACAGGGAACACATCCGTAGTAAAAAAAAAAAAAAAAAAAAAAAAATTGATCCGAAATGCACTAAAAGAAAAGGAGCGCCTAGAAAAATACAAAAAAAAAAAAAAAAAAAAGCTCTAGAAAATGCATCTAAACGGCAGAATGTATGGTTAGATATTTCTTTCATGTATCATCCTTTTGAATTGGATATGATGTGATAACAAATCTAATACATTGACCTTTTTCCTGAGTGCACAAGGGTGTTCTAAGTCAAACAAAGGGAAGAAGCAGGGACAACTTATTGGTTCAGTTGGTGATCTCAGTAATGTGCTAGTAAACCAAAATTCTACCAACGACAACACCTGGAGTTGATATAATGCCACCAGCTCCTACAACTGCTCCTACTCGCAAGGAATGGAGGACGGATATTTTTTTTCCTAAAAACATCCGTAAAGAACTTGGTTGTTCAATGACAGGAACTTTAGGGTCACCATAAGTTTGCTCACCCGCCACTTGGCGGGTGGGCATTGGGTATCAGCGAAGCCCCGCGGGCCCCGCTTGATACCCCCAATAGGAGGGCGACAGGTGCCTCCAGGCCACATGTGCCCACCGAGGGCACTCTAAAATTTCTATGTTTAATGAATATTTCTAGTGTTTCATTAATAGCATGTCTTTTTATCTAACAGTATTTTAGCTTTAGAATGACTTGATGTTGTCGATGGAAACATAAGCAATACTTACCTTTTGTAGGTGTCATATTCAAACATTCAATTTTTTTTACATTTGAATACAGGCTGTCTTTTATCATCTCTTCAAGCAAATTTGTGCTAAAAGCTGGATAAAATTTTAGCAGTAAACAAATAAGAAAACATAAAGCTTATAATACACAATCAGATAAAATTCATTGAAAGGTAAGTAAAATTGATCGTATCAACTTCAATGTGTTACACCCTGGATTAAACAACTACTACGACAAACATAAATAGAACTACTATTATACAAACTAATAACTTGAACATTTTACATGCTTTCCTTTCCCTTCAACTCCAGCTTTTCCTTTGCCTTTGCCTTTGCGAAATTTTATTTTGATCTCAATCTCCGATGCTCGAAAAAACAGTTTGATTAACCAATAGAACTCTTTGTTATGCTCAGGCTTCTCATATTCAATGCCAACTTGTCTGCAACTATGGCATACTTTGCATTTGTTTAGCAGCATGTCAAGATCTGAAATGATATACACAAATTTTAAAACTAAGCAACAAGAAAATTACACAATCACACTACTCAACATGAAAAATGATTTCTACAAAATTCAAGTAGAATTCTACTACTTGAGCTAAGCTTAGGATTTCAACAAATTTCAACATCAGAATGTATATAACCCAGTTTAAACAACTAGTATACAACTTAAACAATGCTAAGCATTTAAACAAAATTCAACCTACGCATGGATATAATTCAGTATAACCAAGCTTTAAACATGAACCTGTTGAAGGAAATTTGTGAATAGTGACGTCAAATAAGTAGAATGAAAATTTGTAAATTCAAGCCGAAAATTGGACAGAGTAACGGTAAGGAAAGTTCAAACAAGAAGAAGAAGAAAGTAGGGATAAAGCCGAGGCAAGAGTTGGACTCTTTGTCCTTAAGTCGAATTTGCCTCGCAACGGTGCCTACAGATTTCGACAATCGACTCCCAAGATACAACGGTTACACTTGTGTTTGTAGCACTCCAAAACACAAGTACAACAAACCAAATTTAGGCTTATATACTTCAAGGATGAAATGAAGAAAATCAAAATAACAAATGCAATGATTTGATTTTGGAGAGAAGAGAGGATGAGAGATGTTTTGCATATCAAACTTGTGAGAAATATGACACCCAAAGGATCCTATTTATAGATCATGAAAGGATGTTGACGAAATGGTTGAGGCCAAACCATGCACCATTTCCAAACAATGCACCTTTATGAAAAGGTGCCTTGTGGCCGCACGGTTTTACTAAAAAAAATCGGAATTTAATTTGACGTATGAAAAGGTGTCTTTTTCGTAATTTCTCATTCATCCAATATTAGTTTTCGAAATACCAAATATACCCTTCAATACATGCAGAGAAATCAAAATTCTCTTTCGGGGGCGTTGCTCCCGTTTGTGCGCCCCGAAGCGGCGAAGTGACAAACAATTTTGCCTAAACGGATTGAGTCGAGCTTTTGAGTATTTGGTCGAAGTCGACATGAAGTCACTTTGATCGATTTTCAATTCTCGATTTATTAACAATATCCAACAGAACCAACCAAAGAAAATCAACTTAACCTAAGATAAGGAATTGAAGATGATTCAATCACATAAATTCATAAGACTCTAGGAAAAAATGGAACTCAAAAACATAGTTTCATCAACAACCTCTAAAGAAACACAAATGGAAAAATCGCAACCACAAAGCCAATAATAAAAATTATAATAATTCGAGCAGAAATTCAAAAACAAAAAAGAAGTGAAAAAATTCAACAAACTAAACAACATAATTCAACCTCAAACTTTAACTACAGAGCAAAAATTCATCTATAAAATGAGAAGGGATGCCTGATATACCAATTCAACTAAAGAGCATCTATGAAAAACACTATCACTAAAATTTTTTTAGAACAAATCGAAATTAAATAACTAGGATTTAAAGGAAAAAAGCTACAGATCTTCAACCAACCTTGTTCGACTAAAGAATTTGATGTTGACTGTGAACATGAGTGGCGACTGTTACCATAAAATGTTCGCGACGACTGCGAGCCCTATTTGACGAAAGAGCAGCGACGACGGAAGGACGAGCTATGACAGTTCAATCTCAAAAAATTCAGCGAACGAGTCAAATGAATAAAAACACGAGATTAATAGGTTAGGTGTGTAATATGGAAAAATAATAGAGGGAAAATTTTTAATCTTGTTTGAAGTGTAATTACTATTTATTTTTTTCCAAGAATTCAAACCCCAAACCAATGTGGCGCGATTTCTTCTTTCTCGGGGTCTTCCTTTTTGCAGTAACGATTCTCACCATCTCACTCCACTCCCCTATTCTAGAATATTCTTAGACTCTATAAATAGCTAGCACATGGGAAGAGAAAGGGAGTGTTGCAAAACAGATTCCCTACTCCATTTCTTTCTCAATTATTTTCTCTACCAATTCTCGAATCTCTATCATAGTCTTCTTCTATTCTCCCTTCTCTATTTCAATTCTCCATTTTCTCTGATTATGTTTTCCTTTCTCTATTTCTTCTTTTCCATTGTTAATTTCTGCTGCAATTATTCTTCTATAATTACAATTAATATTAATATACTGGATGTTGTTACCTTTATTTCCCTGATTCCTTCTTGTTGAGTACTTGAATTTGGATGGAAAGTTGAGCTTGTATTGGTTGAGTTCCCTTAAAACTAAGCTTCAACCATAACAAATGGTATTAAAGCGCTACAATTCCTGGGAATGACTAAATCCTTGAAGAAAATGTGTGATAGCTATGATATATTAATGGAAATAGTGACGAAGAAAATAAATAGAAATCAAGATTTGATGATCTCGATGTTAGCTGAAATGATTGGGAATAATCAGTACTCAAAGAAGAGAAGGTTGAAGCATGTGCGCCTTATTCTGATCTTACAACAGAAAACTAGATCGAAGAAGAAGACCTTAATCTACCAAAAAGTGATTTCCTAATATTTACTAGAGAATTTGAACTCTATTGCTTTGTGATGCAACCCACGTAGGAATTGTAGCTACGCAACCCACAAAATATTGAAATCGACCAAAGAACGTCAAGAACCATGATTTATGGATCAAATTAAAATTAATTGAACCAAGCAACCAATACAATCATAAGGATATATTGACCTCTTGATCACAAACAATAATAATTCTCACCGAGATTTGAACAAATAACAAGAATAACTCACAAGTTCGAATTTTATTCAATGGAGAATAAGGTTGTGAAAACAAAATAGCCTCTCAATAATAATATCAAAGTTGTGTGTGGAATAATGAAAATTACATCCCTATAAATAGGGTCAAAACCTGACTAAAGAGTTTTAATTATATTAGGTAAGAAATACCTAAAAATAAGGAAATAAATAAAAACCCTAAAATTACGGATATTGACTTTTACGGCCGTAACCTTGTTACTGACCCATATTTACGGCCATGATGTATTTCCTTACGGCCGTAAGTCAAAAAAAATCCAAATTCCGGTTTTTGAGCAGTGACTCTTTTACGGCCGTGAACTTCAGCCCTTACGGCCGTAATCCTTTATTCCTTACAATATCAATTTAAGCAGTGCGCTGGTTACAGCCGTGAGTAAATATATGTTATGGCCGTAACATTGAAGTTTCACAATTTTCTTCGACGCATTGAATGAGGTTGATCCACTCGTCGTTTTGGCTCGATCCCAACATGAAACTTGCTTATTTTGATGACACGAACATTATTTTCATCCATTGTTGCTTGAAGATTTGTATTCGGGATCTGGATCACATCACTTTGATTATAATAAACAAGATACTTTTATTTCTAACACCACTTATTCTAGGGTTTACAAAGATAAATTTACATTAACCGGATTCCATTTTCGCTTGATTCCCCTTCCTTGCGACCAATCTATCTTAACTCCTGCTGGATCTTGGATGGGGATGTATGATTGCAACTTATCCAGCAGTTCCTCGATAGTAGGAGCAGAAATGAGGATTCTCCTAGAAAATGGAGAGATGAATCCATGTTCCACAGCATAATCAAGAAATGTTAGCAAACCATCAAAGAAATTGTTAACATTTAAAAGCCCAATAGGCTTGGTATGGAGATTTAATTGAGCCCATGAAGTAATATTAAAGATTTCCTCTAAAGTACCAAAACCTCCAGGCAGGGCTATGAAGGCATCAGAACCATATAACATGCAAGTTATGCGTTCATGGATAGAAAATGTTTGTACTTCATGCCCTCGTGTTTTGCCTGCGATATCAACTAAAGGAACGGGTATAATACCTATCACTCTTGCTTTCTCTGCTTGAGCGGATTGTGAAGCACAACCCATCAATCCACTGCTACCTCCTCCATACACGAGAGTGATACCTTTCTCTCCCAATTTCTTTCCAAGATCCACTGCTGCTTCTAGATACCCAAAATTTTCCCTACTTTTGATCCACAAAATACACAGATAGTTTTGATCTGTCGAAGTTTTGGTCCTTCCATGTTTGAGAGAATAAGGAAGGAAAAACTTATGAGAAAATGATATTTTGGGATGCATGAACCATGAAAAATATTTGGCTATTTAAAAACCGAAAAACTTTACTATTTACTGCTCGTCTTTTGAAAAAGTGAAGATTTACTTTTGACAAAATCACCCTACTCACCTTTCGGTGATTTAATATTTTTAACCAGCTTTTATCAAAACTCGTGAAATGAAACAGAAAAATATTTTATACGTGCATATATATCAAATGATTTACCTTGTATCAATGCTGAATAGCCAAAACATCATTGTTTATAACAGCCTGGCAAACATGATCTTTTGCTATTATATTTTTGAGACTATAACGCTCTTTATCGTCGATAAATTTAGCCCATAAAGATAGTAGTTCACGCTGCACATACCCACTAGGGTGCGTCTCAAGAGTCAATCGGATATCATCCAATGACTCCTTACTCAGTCCACCCTTAATGAAGTCTATCTTATCATCTCAATTTATGGATGAATATCCTATTGATTTACAACGGGTATCACATATCCATCGAGCACATTTGTAGCAACTATTTAATCTTTTTGCTCTTCGCTTCTTTGCAAAAGTACTCTTACCTAAGCCAGACTTGTGCTTAGAAAATGAATCTGGCAATTCACTAGCTAATCGAACTTTTGCTTCGATCAACCAGCGAACATCTTCTGGGATACCATGATCCATCAGCAACCTCAATCTTTCGAGCATAATTCGATAAATTTTTCTCAAATCATTTACTGGAAGATTGGAATAATATTTGCAAATATTTGAAAGTATGATATCCATTTTTGATGGATCTAACCTTCTTCCCAAAAAGATCTATTTAAAAGGATAAAGGAGTTGAGTGGATCCACGTGATATTGATTCCAGCAAGAAAGCATGGAATAGAATAACGAAAAGTGGGAACAAGAGTTAATGCGCCGTTAACTTTCTCGAAAGGAAGATTTGATGATAAGATTGAGATCATGAGATATTTCCTTGGATATTGTACCTGATTTTTTGGTATACTAAAAGTAATAAAGGTATACTGATTTGAACTATACAGAAATACGTACTGATGAAATGAATATTGTATTGAACCAGAAGTTCGTACGTACAAGCGAAATATATATATAGTATGAACCAGAAGCTCATAAATGAAATATATATTGTATTGAATCGGAAGTTCATACGTACAAGTGAAATATGTATATAGTATGAACCAGAAGCTCATAAATGAAATATACATTGTATTGAACCAGAAGTTTAGCGATATTGTATTGAATCAAATATTCATACATAGAAATGAAATAAAACCGTATTGAACCAGAAGTTCTATAATAAACGGTTAGATTATCAAAAGTTTCAAATTATTTTCTATGAGAATAACTTATTCAGAAATTGTTTATCATACAACAATATTCTATGTCAAACAGGGATTAGCTCAAGAAGCTTTATGATTTGTAAAAGTGCGATATGTATACAATCCACAAAAGCTCACTTAGATATATGATTGAGATTATATCCCTAAAATGATGACATGTATTATGGCATTTTAGCCGATTGATATAATATAATATTTGTAAACATTATGGGGAAAACACGCCTGAAGCGTAATTATGCCTGAAGCATAATGACTATCGATTCCAAAAATAAATATCTCTTGAATGATTAAGATGATCCCTTTGAGGCTAAATACTCATGGTGAGTAAAAGGGACATAATTAAATGTATGAGACTCAGGTACCTGATGATAGAACATATAAAGAGATCTCTATGTTATATTGAGATGGAATCGATAAATAAGTCGACTGCATACCCTCTTATAAAAATGAGGTTGATGAAATTATAATACTTTGGCCAAGTATATAACTCCAATGAAGGGATTATTGTTCAAGGACCTGAAGTCCAAATACTTAAATGTGTAAAGCCAGTAATTATATGTACAAATGAAAAATATTTTACAGTCGTAAAAGACGACTCGTTGCGCGCAAATTTTTTCATAGAACTGGCATGACATATGGTGGATAGACTATAGTCTAAATCACTAGCTTGAGCTCTTTGATATACCAATGAGTGAGATCAAAATGTATGATTCTCATCTCGGTACTTTGAGAGTATTCTTTGATGTACCAGTTGATCGGGTACGTTGGGATTTCAAGTAAAATGATTGTAGATTATATGTCGAAATTGATATCTATTTCAATGATTGATTATGCTCCTGCAAATTAGAAATTGCAGTTTATAAAGTGCAAGAACATACATGTATAAATCATTGAAAGATTCAATATGCCCAGATTAGTATCACTATAGGATGATACAAATAACTCCATGATATAATATGTTGAAAGTGAAATTGGAGTGTACTATTTATGACATCCGGGAAATTGATTATTCACTAGAAGTGAATATGAAAATGAATATGTTTAATTATTCACCAGAAGTGAATTCTAGATTTTATTATTCACCAGAAGTGAATTCTAAATTTAATTATTCACCAGAAGTGAAAGATGCAATCGATAAATTAGTACAACATTGCTTAAGATAGCATGTTATGACATTATGAGCTATGAACAATTTATATAAAGCTCATCATAAATTATATGATTGCACCAATATACTTGTGATATTCCATGAAAGGAATAAATACGCGTTGCACTCTTTTTCCCTTAGCTGAGGTTTTGTCCCACATGGTTTTTCTAGCAAGGTTTTTAATGAGGCAATAGTTGAGGCGTATTGATGAAAATTAATGAGAATAATGTACTTTTTTTTCCTTTCGCTGAGGTTTTGTCTCACAGAGTTTTCCTAGCAAGGTTTTTGAGGCATTATCATAGCTATCGACAAGCTATAATTCAGCAACACATTGTTATACTGGAATGATATCAACAAATGAAGAAAATCATAAACATCTTATGAAGAATGCTATACAAGGAGATTTTTATATTCCAGACGAAAGATGATATCAATGTTTGAGAAGTTCATGAATCCTCAATTGCACACTTCAGGGGGAGAAACATGCTGTACTCTTTTTCCTTCGCTCAAGTTTTATCCCACTGGATTTTCTTAGCAAGGTTTTAACAAGACAGAGGCTGTACTCTTTTTCCTTAGTTTAGATTTTATCCCACTGAGTTTTTCTGACAAGGTTTTAACGAGGCAGCATTTCAGAACTTCAAGATTCAGTACATGATTAGTTATACTCAAACGTTAGACTCAATGATTCACCATGACCAACATCAGGGGGAGCTTCTGTACTCTTTTTCATTCGCTCAAGTTTTATCCCACTGGGTTTTCTTAGCAAGGTTTTAACGAGACAGACAATTGAGCAATTGAGCAATAAGTCATTCAAGGGGGAGTGTTATAAATAAATATAAATACATCACCTAATTCCCTCATCTAATTTCTACCTAATTTCTTACCTAACTTCTACCTAATTTATATTGTAAATAATTATTGTGAATGACTTTATCTTCCTATAAATAGAGGCATTCATTGTTGTATTTCCTACACCTAATGGAATGAGAATTCTTCTCTCTATTCTCTCCATCTCTTTCTCTCTTATATTGATGTTAGATTTTGATAGTTTTACAACAGATTTGGATTTATTTGATTTTTCAAAAAGAAATAGGCGAGTAGTCATTTAGAGGAGAATCAATTTTAATTAAGGTGTTTATTCAATGTGGATTTGAAAATGGAAAGACTTTTAAACATTTGGAAAGGCTTTTTAAAGATTTGAAAATTTTGAGTGTATTTAATTTAGGTGGCGTTCTGTTTGTATTTTATTTTGTATTTTTATTTTAGAAAATATTTTTTGTTTCCTGTTTTTATTTTTGTTTTCAAATTTGCTGAAAACGCATTTTGTTTGTCATTTTTAAAAACTGTTTTTGAAAATGAAAAACTGAAAAATACGTTCTGTTTGAAATTTTATAGAATACTACTTAAACTATTTTTAATTAATTTGCTTGCAGAAAACTACGGCTCAAACTTAAATTTCTTTTCACAATACACTGAAAACATAATTACATGCAACACACTAATGTGAGCATTAAAAGTCTATATTAACACGGCTTGGTCAAGTTCGGGATTTGAGGAATTTCTAGTTCTATTAAAATTCAGAAAATGAAAGTTCTTTCAAAACCACCAGAGTCTATTTATCAAGACATTTTTTGAAATATAACAACAAGAATTTTCTCTTAAATTCTTTTTTGTAATGTTGAATTCAATAAAACTTTATTTAAACTTAGTTCCAAGTTAGGATAATTCTCAAAAAAAAAAAAAAAAAAAAAAAAAAAAAAAATCCAAAACCCTTTTTCCGCGTTTTGAACATTTTTTTGTTGAAATACACACAAAACACCCAAAACAAGGTTTTTGGCGTTTTGTGTACAATTTTTTTTCCAAAATGCGTTTTCAAAAATGGTAAAGAGAACGCTATTTTAGTGTTTTCAAAAATAAAAATAGAAAACGATCTCAAAATAGTAAAGAAAACAGGGCCTTAGATTTTAGAGATTCCTTAAAAATTTTGAGGTATTTAATATAGATTTTAATGGACTTTCTAAAAGTCCATAAAGTTATGATGTATTGGATAAAGATTTTTAAAAGTCATGTATTATTTAAAATGTCAATAACTTTTAAAGACTCATACGAAATCTTCTCTGTATTAACTTCTAAACAGAAAGTACAATCACAAAATCTTTTTATTTGTCTCTCATTAATCTCCAAGATTTTGAAAGACTTTAATAAAAAAAAATCTTTTACATTAAAAATTTGTTTCTTCTATATTTTTTTTCCTTCTTTCATGTTATTTTTAGAAATTTTAAACCTACGACTAAATAAATCATTGTTTTCATTCCCTTCAACTTGTTAATTTTTTTTTCTTTTTAATATTTTTTCTTTATATTTTGATTCTCTTCTTTTTTAATCATTTTCTTCAATTTTTCTATGAAAATAAATCCAATTAAAACTTTATAAGATCTTATAGAAAAATAATAATTAAATGTATCAAAACAAATAATAACTAAGCAAAGTAATTCTACAATTTTTTCCAGAAAGATTTGTATATTCAAAAATATTAGTTAAAAGTCAATCGAAATCTATAAAAAATTGTATATTAAAAATATTTAAAAAAATTATGAACATAGTACAATTTTTATGTTGATATCAAACGTGATTTCATTTTTCTCTCATTTTTATCACAAATATTTCTCTATATTAAAACTATTTATCTCTCAAACCGCGTTTTTTGATTCACTTGACATATGATTATTATTAAAAATTAACATTCACGTTATAGGAAAATTAATCTATTAATATTCAAAATTTTCAATTGAAAAAACAAAAGTCTGTAAAATTTTTTGAAAATCTATAAAAGTCTTTTAAATAAAAGTCTACAAAAATCTTTAAAAGTTTATGAAAGTCATTTAAATAAAAATCTGCAAAAATATTTGAAAGTCTATACAAATCAATAAAAGTTAATAAAATCCAATGAAATCCATTAAAAAAAAGTCCATTAAAAAAAGTCATTAAATGTCTTTCAAAATTTACATTGAATAAATCCATCTAAGTGTTGTAAAAAGCGCAAAGGTAACAAAATCACATACGCTGGTTTGATGAGTGTGCCTGGTGTATTAAAATTTGATGAATTATGCCGAGAATTGATGGAGTTAGCAAATTTAGTGGTATATGATGATGTACTAGCTAATGAAATAATAAAATGGATCAAAGATCAGAAAATTGAGTTGGCCATTACAAAAGGGAGGACATGTAGTCACGACAATCTCCTTACATAAGAAAGTGTTCAAATTACATCTTCTAGCTTTGGAGAGACAGGGAACACATCCGTAGTAAAAAAAAAAAAAAAAAAAAAAAAAATTGATCCGAAATGCACTAAAAGAAAAGGAGCGCCTAGAAAAATACAAAAAAAAAAAAAAAAAAAAGCTCTAGAAAATGCATCTAAACGGCAGAATGTATGGTTAGATATTTCTTTCATGTATCATCCTTTTGAATTGGATATGATGTGATAACAAATCTAATACATTGACCTTTTTCCTGAGTGCACAAGGGTGTTCTAAGTCAAACAAAGGGAAGAAGCAGGGACAACTTATTGGTTCAGTTGGTGATCTCAGTAATGTGCTAGTAAACCAAAATTCTACCAACGACAACACCTGGAGTTGATATAATGCCACCAGCTCCTACAACTGCTCCTACTCGCAAGGAATGGAGGACGGATATTTTTTTTCCTAAAAACATCCGTAAAGAACTTGGTTGTTCAATGACAGGAACTTTAGGGTCACCATAAGTTTGCTCACCCGCCACTTGGCGGGTGGGCATTGGGTATCAGCGAAGCCCCGCGGGCCCCGCTTGATACCCCCAATAGGAGGGCGACAGGTGCCTCCAGGCCACATGTGCCCACCGAGGGCACTCTAAAATTTCTATGTTTAATGAATATTTCTAGTGTTTCATTAATAGCATGTCTTTTTATCTAACAGTATTTTAGCTTTAGAATGACTTGATGTTGTCGATGGAAACATAAGCAATACTTACCTTTTGTAGGTGTCATATTCAAACATTCAATTTTTTTTACATTTGAATACAGGCTGTCTTTTATCATCTCTTCAAGCAAATTTGTGCTAAAAGCTGGATAAAATTTTAGCAGTAAACAAATAAGAAAACATAAAGCTTATAATACACAATCAGATAAAATTCATTGAAAGGTAAGTAAAATTGATCGTATCAACTTCAATGTGTTACACCCTGGATTAAACAACTACTACGACAAACATAAATAGAACTACTATTATACAAACTAATAACTTGAACATTTTACATGCTTTCCTTTCCCTTCAACTCCAGCTTTTCCTTTGCCTTTGCCTTTGCGAAATTTTATTTTGATCTCAATCTCCGATGCTCGAAAAAACAGTTTGATTAACCAATAGAACTCTTTGTTATGCTCAGGCTTCTCATATTCAATGCCAACTTGTCTGCAACTATGGCATACTTTGCATTTGTTTAGCAGCATGTCAAGATCTGAAATGATATACACAAATTTTAAAACTAAGCAACAAGAAAATTACACAATCACACTACTCAACATGAAAAATGATTTCTACAAAATTCAAGTAGAATTCTACTACTTGAGCTAAGCTTAGGATTTCAACAAATTTCAACATCAGAATGTATATAACCCAGTTTAAACAACTAGTATACAACTTAAACAATGCTAAGCATTTAAACAAAATTCAACCTACGCATGGATATAATTCAGTATAACCAAGCTTTAAACATGAACCTGTTGAAGGAAATTTGTGAATAGTGACGTCAAATAAGTAGAATGAAAATTTGTAAATTCAAGCCGAAAATTGGACAGAGTAACGGTAAGGAAAGTTCAAACAAGAAGAAGAAGAAAGTAGGGATAAAGCCGAGGCAAGAGTTGGACTCTTTGTCCTTAAGTCGAATTTGCCTCGCAACGGTGCCTACAGATTTCGACAATCGACTCCCAAGATACAACGGTTACACTTGTGTTTGTAGCACTCCAAAACACAAGTACAACAAACCAAATTTAGGCTTATATACTTCAAGGATGAAATGAAGAAAATCAAAATAACAAATGCAATGATTTGATTTTGGAGAGAAGAGAGGATGAGAGATGTTTTGCATATCAAACTTGTGAGAAATATGACACCCAAAGGATCCTATTTATAGATCATGAAAGGATGTTGACGAAATGGTTGAGGCCAAACCATGCACCATTTCCAAACAATGCACCTTTATGAAAAGGTGCCTTGTGGCCGCACGGTTTTACTAAAAAAAATCGGAATTTAATTTGACGTATGAAAAGGTGTCTTTTTCGTAATTTCTCATTCATCCAATATTAGTTTTCGAAATACCAAATATACCCTTCAATACATGCAGAGAAATCAAAATTCTCTTTCGGGGGCGTTGCTCCCGTTTGTGCGCCCCGAAGCGGCGAAGTGACAAACAATTTTGCCTAAACGGATTGAGTCGAGCTTTTGAGTATTTGGTCGAAGTCGACATGAAGTCACTTTGATCGATTTTCAATTCTCGATTTATTAACAATATCCAACAGAACCAACCAAAGAAAATCAACTTAACCTAAGATAAGGAATTGAAGATGATTCAATCACATAAATTCATAAGACTCTAGGAAAAAATGGAACTCAAAAACATAGTTTCATCAACAACCTCTAAAGAAACACAAATGGAAAAATCGCAACCACAAAGCCAATAATAAAAATTATAATAATTCGAGCAGAAATTCAAAAACAAAAAAGAAGTGAAAAAATTCAACAAACTAAACAACATAATTCAACCTCAAACTTTAACTACAGAGCAAAAATTCATCTATAAAATGAGAAGGGATGCCTGATATACCAATTCAACTAAAGAGCATCTATGAAAAACACTATCACTAAAATTTTTTTAGAACAAATCGAAATTAAATAACTAGGATTTAAAGGAAAAAAGCTACAGATCTTCAACCAACCTTGTTCGACTAAAGAATTTGATGTTGACTGTGAACATGAGTGGCGACTGTTACCATAAAATGTTCGCGACGACTGCGAGCCCTATTTGACGAAAGAGCAGCGACGACGGAAGGACGAGCTATGACAGTTCAATCTCAAAAAATTCAGCGAACGAGTCAAATGAATAAAAACACGAGATTAATAGGTTAGGTGTGTAATATGGAAAAATAATAGAGGGAAAATTTTTAATCTTGTTTGAAGTGTAATTACTATTTATTTTTTTCCAAGAATTCAAACCCCAAACCAATGTGGCGCGATTTCTTCTTTCTCGGGGTCTTCCTTTTTGCAGTAACGATTCTCACCATCTCACTCCACTCCCCTATTCTAGAATATTCTTAGACTCTATAAATAGCTAGCACATGGGAAGAGAAAGGGAGTGTTGCAAAACAGATTCCCTACTCCATTTCTTTCTCAATTATTTTCTCTACCAATTCTCGAATCTCTATCATAGTCTTCTTCTATTCTCCCTTCTCTATTTCAATTCTCCATTTTCTCTGATTATGTTTTCCTTTCTCTATTTCTTCTTTTCCATTGTTAATTTCTGCTGCAATTATTCTTCTATAATTACAATTAATATTAATATACTGGATGTTGTTACCTTTATTTCCCTGATTCCTTCTTGTTGAGTACTTGAATTTGGATGGAAAGTTGAGCTTGTATTGGTTGAGTTCCCTTAAAACTAAGCTTCAACCATAACAAATGGTATTAAAGCGCTACAATTCCTGGGAATGACTAAATCCTTGAAGAAAATGTGTGATAGCTATGATATATTAATGGAAATAGTGACGAAGAAAATAAATAGAAATCAAGATTTGATGATCTCGATGTTAGCTGAAATGATTGGGAATAATCAGTACTCAAAGAAGAGAAGGTTGAAGCATGTGCGCCTTATTCTGATCTTACAACAGAAAACTAGATCGAAGAAGAAGACCTTAATCTACCAAAAAGTGATTTCCTAATATTTACTAGAGAATTTGAACTCTATTGCTTTGTGATGCAACCCACGTAGGAATTGTAGCTACGCAACCCACAAAATATTGAAATCGACCAAAGAACGTCAAGAACCATGATTTATGGATCAAATTAAAATTAATTGAACCAATCGACCAAAGAACGTCAAGAACCATGATTTATGGATCAAATTAAAATTAATTGAACCAAGCAACCAATACAATCATAAGGATATATTGACCTCTTGATCACAAACAATAATAATTCTCACCGAGATTTGAACAAATAACAAGAATAACTCACAAGTTCGAATTTTATTCAATGGAGAATAAGGTTGTGAAAACAAAATAGCCTCTCAATAATAATATCAAAGTTGTGTGTGGAATAATGAAAATTACATCCCTATAAATAGGGTCAAAACCTGACTAAAGAGTTTTAATTATATTAGGTAAGAAATACCTAAAAATAAGGAAATAAATAAAAACCCTAAAATTACGGATATTGACTTTTACGGCCGTAACCTTGTTACTGACCCATATTTACGGCCATGATGTATTTCCTTACGGCCATAAGTCAAAAAAAATCCAAATTCCGGTTTTTGAGCAGTGACTCTTTTACGGCCGTGAACTTCAGCCCTTACGGCCGTAATCCTTTATTCCTTACAATATCAATTTAAGCAGTGCGCTGGTTACAGCCGTGAGTAAATATATGTTATGGCCGTAACATTGAAGTTTCACAATTTTCTTCGACGCATTGAATGAGGTTGATCCACTCGTCGTTTTGGCTCGATCCCAACATGAAACTTGCTTATTTTGATGACACGAACATTGTTTTCATCCATTGTTGCTTGAAGATTTGTATTCGGGATCTGGATCACATCACTTTGATTATAATAAACAAGATACTTTTATTTCTAACAAGTCTTGTCTCTTGAGCATTTCATGTACAAATATTCTTAAAGCATTCAAGGGCTCAAATTGTTATTCATTGAAGAAGAAGTGATCTAAAGGGACTCGAAGAAAATAAGAACACTGAAGATTATAGTTTTGAATTTCTTAAACGAATCTTCAATTTATATGTAAATGTATTGATTCGTCAATTTTTAGCAAGTACATAAAGCTCAAATTATTTTTTTCGTATTCATCACTTGCATAAAACATTCTCGACTCTACGAAATAGATTTTGGAAAAGGACACTTTTTGATTTAAAAAACAATTTTTCAAAATATTCATAATTTGGTCAATTGAAATATATTGGTCGACCGAAAGTCTTTTAGACTGAAATTCCAACGATTTAAATATTATAATGGCTATATTTGAACTTTCGGTCAATCAAAGTGAACGATCGAAACAGCTCGATTGTCAATTCTTGATATATAAATAGTCATTTCTTTTGCATTCAATTTTCAAGAGCAATTAAGAAAGTATATTTATTGAAAATCATTGATTTAGTTTGATTTGCTACGCAAAAAACTCACAAAAATCTACAAATTCATTTTTGAAATTATATAATAGTCAATGAATCATAATTTCACAAAATGTTACTTTTGATTGTTCAAATGCAATAACACCATTACATTCATAATACAGACACCACTCGTGCATCGCACGAGCTGGACTAGTATTTTATTGAAAAAAAATCAAATTCCATTTATTTATTCAAGAAAAAAAAAGGAAACACAAGTGGTGTTGGGTAAGTTAATGATATATAATAGAACATCATATGTGAGAATGACCAAAATACAAATGCAACTGGGACTAGTCAAGAAAGAGCCCACAGTTCAATGGGGTCATCCTGTTGTGATTTGATTTCTCGTACTAGCCATAGTTATTCAGATAAAAAAGCAGTGTTCCAAAATAAAGGATGAGATGGGTAGTAGTTTCCAGATTTTAGTGTCTGCTGTATGTTTAGAGGCACATGCATTATATTTTGTATAGAAAGTTGCTCAATTATTTGAGGGGACAAGAAATGCAGAAAACTACAACTGGTGAACTTAAGTCCATGTTGGATAGAAATTAGATTTTTAGCTTATTTTGATAAAAGTTGATGAGATGTTTGATTAAAAAAAGTTGTGAACCCATGAAATATGTGATTGTGATTAATTATTGACTTTGACTTTGATAAAAATCTGATTTTTTAATCAGAAACAAACAAGACCTAAAGAATACACAAACGTGGCTGTGAAAAGAGTGAAACTTTCTCATACTGCACTTGATCACTGTAGAACTGCAACAAGGGAATTAGCTCATTAGTTCCTCGTATAAAATTATCAACCTTGTATGTTATTAGTGTACATATCTTAAGGCTACAATGCATAGGTTCTTCCGTTGCCATACCCGTTAGGTATATCATTAATTTTTTATTTTTACATGAGATATTTTAATCACACATTGTTGTAGATCCTGATATAATTTGAAGAAAATTGTTGTAGATTCTATGTAAAATTATTTTTTACTATAGTTTAGTTATCAGTTGAGATTTATATGTTTGTCTTTTTCTCTCCATTAGGTTTGAAGCAGTAACCAAGTGCACAACTTGTCGAAGTAATTTTAATACTTTAAATCAATAGGTAATCCTTATAAAACAGTAGGTATCACAGCTGAACCAAGCTAATTTCTTGTCTCGCCCCCACAATAAATTCAAATATATTGAAGGTTAATAGTTAAGGAGTGGAAAATTCCACTTAAAAACAATTTTTTTGGAAAAAGAGGAGTTGGGGTCTACCCTTAGGGCAAGGGGTCGACCCCATCATATTTAAGTAGCTGCATGGGTATCGATCCCTCTGCAGGGGGCCAGCCCCTACAGTTGAAAAGAGTGTGTTAGCCCCTCTTTAAAGCTGTCGATCCCTTGAGCTGAATTTTTTTGTACTTTTGTGTCTTTTTGACTTCTGGAGAGATTCCAAATGATACAAATGTATGCAATACATAAATTTTAACAAAATATGCATCAAGTATGTTAAGTAATTTAGAGAAGAATTCATATTTCCTGATAAGTATGTTTTTCATACTTATTTTGACTTTAAATTTAGACAATTATAAGTATTTTAGGATATTATATTGCTAATTATATTATATATTTGTTTTAGGAAAAAATCGATTTTGGATGCAAAACGGAGAAAATGGACTAAAATCGTGCAAAAAGGACCAAATTGCAACAATTCATAGATGAGACGGACAACAAAATGAAGAACAAAAATGTCAAAGGAATTAATTGCAATTTACTACCTAATTAGAATTGGGTTTGAAGACTAATTTGAAAATGACTCCTTGGACTACAAGTAGGGGCTTGGCAGATTACATATAGATATATAAAAAAGACTCCTTTTGGGACTAAAGTGAGGGCAGCCGACTTATAGGAGAAATGATATACATATATTTCAACAGGGAGTCTCGGTGGGGGAGAGTTGAGTTGGAGAGAAATATAGACATATACACATTGGTTTTGCTTTGGAATTAATTAAGGTTGGCTGGTGGACTGTGGTGGAGAGAATCTTTGAGAATATATATACATATTGGGGGAGAAGATAGACACTGCCGAGTTGAGGAGACAAAAAGGGAAGATAGTGGTTGGCTTTGGTGAGAATTTGGAGGCTACTAGGAATTAATTAAAGGGTATAATCCTACAACAAAAAAAGAGGGACGTTGCAGCTGGGAATAAAAACAAGACTCGGCTGGAGGATAATTCTTGGTGGTCGGCTGAAATAAAAAGGAGTGCAAGGCTCGCAGATTTTTGGGATTCAATCGAGTGATGTCTATCAATTCTTTAATTGATTATTCATCAATTAATATGCTAGACTAATCTCTTTTATGTATTGGATGAAGATGAAATTTGTTATTTATTTATTTATTTTAATTCAAGAACTAGTAGTTTAATAATTTATTGTGTTGTCTTGATTGATCTTGCATGCTTTATTGTTATTATTTGATTGATTGGCCACCAATTAAATATATTGTTGCTTTTTGTAGTCCTGGAAAAGTCACAATACGCTAGAACATTGCATGATCAACACATGAACACTACATGTTAGGAATAACATTATAACATGTGCAATCTAATTGATAATTGTGTAATTTAATGCGTTCTAAACATTAGTATTCGGATTAGGAATAAATTCGATTCATGTTTATGATAGATTTAGTTTGTCTTGAAAAAGAAAATTAATTACATGAGAATTATCGATTGTCAAGCAACGCATGAATAATTTAAACTACAAAATTGTTGAATTGAGATAGATGGTAACAAGTGGATTCAGATTCCAATACATGCTCCCTATTCATATTTTAACTCCCCAACATTTTTATTTTCTTTATTATTTATTCATCGAAATTTTTAGAATAGACAAATAAAATCATCTTTTTATTTTAATTGTTTTCATTTATTGAATCGACGATAAACTGATAATTAAGACTAGATATTATTCCTCGTTGGAACGATACTCTCAACTCATCACAATTATTACTTGTCAACGATCTCGTGCGCTTGCGGGATTTGCACGAACAGTTCCCAAAAGATGAAAAATGAAGTTCATTCAATCGATCTATATTATTATTATTATTATTATTATTATTATTATTATTATTATTATTATTATTATTATTATTATTATTATTATTATTAATACCACACTACAACAAAAATGTCTAATAGTGACAAATTTTTTACTACGTGTGGTGCAAGTGTCACAATTTTTGTGACACTTGAAAGCATAACTAAATATTGTGATGGTTTAAAGTGTTGCGAATAATTATAATCATATAAGAATAATTTAAAATATAATTTATTTGTAATTTAGTGACACTTAAAATTGTTACTAAATATTATAAGTGTGCCAAGCGTCACAAATAATTATATTCATACAAAAAATAATTAACAAATAATTTATTTATAATTTAGTGACATTTAAAATCATTACTATCCAAAACTCACTATCCAAACGTCAATATTTTTGCATATTTCACTGAAGCACGAAACACTCCCTCCAATCCCAAATTCTCTTCCGTTCAAATTCTTCAAAACTCAACCCAAATTCTTCGAACTAGTTTCACACCCGTGCCCGGTCATATTCCATTGACAAAGTATAATGTACTGAAATGTGCCAATGAGAAAAACTCTTTAAAGAAACCAAACACAAAATAAAAATTATAGTAATAATTATGTTACAAAAAATATTACAAATTTTGGAAAACTTCTATATACACAACATTAGTCGTCACATTTTCATTTTCGTCCAGCAAATATTTTGAAGACAGATTCAAGAACCTTTTATTTTTTTTTATCAAAATGCACTAGTGGACAGTTGTTGAATTGCTGAGTATCAGGAAATTGCAAAACAAAAGTTGCAAAAAATTGTGTATGACTATTATGCATCTGGTACAGAGGACCAATGGACTCTGGTTGAGAATCGCAATGCTTTCTCAAGAAATCTGTAAGTTGCTAAAGTTCCCCTCTTAATGAAGATTTGGTGTACTTTTGTTGACCCAAATTATCCCAGTAAATCATGTCAATATCTATTTTTTTGTTACAAAAACAAATTTATGAAATTCATTGGCTCATTCCCTAGTTTGGTTCATATAAACTATATTTCCACTAATCTGTACAAGCGGCATAGCGCTTTAATTTAAAATAAATATAATTTCTTCGATACTAAGCACACCTTTCAGCTTTAACCACTGCCACGGTGCTAATAACTGATTATTAAATTTGCTTTGCAATTTTTAAGGCGAAGAAAAATCCTGGTACAAATTATCAATCTTTGAGGGCATTCTTGGACCAAGTAAAGAATGCAAATGAGATGAAAGTTGACAGGTAGACAATGTTACTATGTCTATATGCAATTTTTCATGTTCTAAATTTACTGCTACCAATACACTTCCTCAATGAATGTTGGCGCATTGTGAGCATATCATTTTGTAAAGTTAGATGTTTTGTTTAAAATACTGATGAGATCTCAGTCGGGGAATCTCGTCGAAAACGCGGAATAACGAAATTTAAATCCTAGGAAAGATCTAAATCAGATCTGACACGAAAAATAACAAGAACACGAATAAATAAACGGGAATTAAAAGATAGATTCGACGGTAAAACCTTGACCCAACAATCACGACGCAATTAATGAAGATGCGGATTGAAGAACCAAGATTGGTGAACGCCACAAGGGTTGTCAATTCCTTGATAAGTTCGTTGGGTGAACGCCACAAAGAACGGATCTTGGATAAAATCGAAACAAAAGGGAAAAACTCAACATTTAACAAGAGAATCCTCTCTCAATTTAATTCATAAACTCAAACTTGTTTTTTTTTAAAATGAATGGAAAGGAATATAAATAAGCAAAATAACCTAGTCTCTAATTTACTCCAAATAGAATTCTAATTAAGCTAAAATTCCAAATTATGCAAATAACTTAAAATAAAAAAAAGGAAACAAAATAATTGGAAAATTCCAGGAAAATCTAGCACTGCTTATTTACGGCCATGACGAACCCTTTTACGGCCGTAAAGGCCTTTCTGATCAAAAACTAATTTATTATTTACGGCCGTGAAATTCCCCTTTTTTGAATGTTATGGCCGTAACTTCCAAGCTTACGACCGTAAGCCTCGTTCTATTGAAATTCTCCTTTTTTCTTCGCTAATTGATTACGGCCGTGAATATATGTGTTACGGTCGTGAAGGTCCTTTTTTACGGCTGTAATGGAATTTCTGCCCAAATTACTTCGTTTTCTTGATTCGGCTCGATCCGTCCCTCTTCTCGGTTCGACCCCAACACGGAACTTGTTCCGTTTTGCACGTAGATCACTGTCATATTGCCGATGGATCGACTTCTCCCTTCGATGCCTGGTCAGGATCACATCATACTCCCTCTCTTGAAAAGGATTCGACCACGAATCCATTTTTGGTTGGCTTTTCGGACTCCTCCTGTTTTTCTGAGCTCGATGATCATGTTTAAGCTTTGTAAGATCCTTTAGAATTTTGGCCCGCTCATTTTGGCCAATGAATTTCTTTCCCGCTTTAAGTTCATGGCTTGATTTATATCCCTGCAAAACAGATTTAATAGAACTGGGGAGGGATGTGTTAGGAAATGCAAATAAACTCATTTTTGTGGTGGACTCTCTTTCCTTTTTCTTTTCACTCTTAAGCTCACATTTTTCTGAGGTCGTGGCCTCAACTCTCTTGTTTTCAATTTTCACACCCTCTCCTTTTTCTGAGGTCGTGGCCTCAACGCTCTTATTTTCCCCTCAAACTCGCTCTTTATTTTCAATTGGTCCTCTTGGACCTCTTTAGGTGATAGCGGAGCAAGAGTGATCATTTTCCCACCCTTCACGAAAGAATATCGATTTTTAAACCCGTCGTGCACTACCCTCCTATCATGTTGCCAATGTCTCCCCAACAAAATATGGCCAATATGCATAGGTACCACGTCACAAACCACATCATCCTTATAACCCCCGATTGTAAAATTGACCATAGCCTGTTTATTTACCTTAATTTCTCCCGACTCGGTCAGCCATTGCAATTTATAAGGGTTCGGATGTTTTATCTAGCTCAAACCCAATTTCTCAACCAACATGGTACTAACCACATTAGTACAACTCCCCCCGTCAATCACCATACCACAAACCTTTTTACCCACTAAGCACCTAGTATGGAAGAGATTGTCCCTTTGCTCACCAATTTCATCCACCCTGACCCTAGCACTAAGGACACGCCGATTAACAAGTGAATCTTTAACAGCATAGGTCAGCCCTTCCTCATCACTACTACTACTAGCCCCAACATCCACTAACTTAGGCATTCCCTTAAATTCATCCTCGGAACTAATTTCACCATTATCACGTAAGATCATTAACTTCCTATTTGGACACTGGGATGCTATATGACCCGTACCCAAGCACTTAAAACATTTAATATTTCTATCCCGAGTAGTTTGAGAATCAGAAATATTTTTACCTTTCGTTGTGGGCTCCTCCTTCCCTTTCGGGTTATGTTCAACGTTGGATTCTTGCTTCGGTTGTGATGTAGGATAAGATGGTGAGTGTCTTGCTGCCCCCTTTCGCCTTAGCTGTCTTTCCACCTTCATGGCCATATGCACCATATCCTCTAGCTCCACATAATGTTGCAGCTCAATGACATTAGCAATGTCTCTATTCAGCCCACTCAGAAACCTAGCCATCGTTGCTTCCCGATCCTCCACCACGTTAGCCCGAATCATCGCCACCTCCATATCCTTGTGATAATCCTCTACACTCCTCGATCCCTGAGTCAAACCCTGCAGTCTCTGGTAAATATCCCTATAATAATGAGTCGGCACAAACCGCTTCCTCATTATGGTTTTTAATTCACCCCAAGTCTCCACTGGCTCCCCTAGGTTCCTCCTCCTACCCGTAACTAGTTGATCCCACCAAATATTTGCGTAGTCGGTGAATTCAATCACGGCTAATTTCACCTTCTTCTTTTTCGAATAATTATTACAATCAAAAATCCGTTCAACCTTTGTCTCCCAATCCAAGTACGCTTCCGGATCACTCCTACCCTGGAACGACGGTATTTTCACTTTAATTTTTCCAAGGTCGTCATCAACATCATCTCTACCCCCACGATGCCTCCTAGCATCACGACGCTCCCTATCATGCCTCCTCTCATACCTATCTCATCTATCCCTCCTTCGCATACTTCCCAAAGATATACTTCCACTTTCACTTCCCATGCCCTCATCATTCATACTAACCTCACGCCTATTACCTCCCCTAACCCGAGAACCATCATGAGATTGATCACGAGGTCTTTGTTCACGTTCTGCACCTCGATTCTCCATCTGTGCCACAAACATCTCAAATTGTGCCCTCATTGCTGCAATATCATCATTCCTTCTATTTACATCCCCGAGCTGTTTTCTGTCTCCAATAGAAGATGAAGATGTGGAAACCTCTCTATCAGACATTTTTAAGACACGAACAAGGAAATTCGGAATATTTGGGAATTTTCGAAATTTTTTTTTAATCTTCCAGAGAATTGGACTACGAGTATGGCAGAAAAAACGAAACTGGATTTGGACGGAAAATCGAAGAAGAAAAACACTTTTTGAATTTTTGGGACTGACTCTTATGGATCAATAAGAATCAAATTGAAGAAAATTATGACTGACACGAAGAACACAAAAAAAATCAAGAAAATTCAAAAAACGCAAGAATCTGAAATAGATCCAAGCTCTGATACCAGATGATGAGATCCCAGTAGGGGAATCTTGTCGAAAACGCGGAATAACGAAATTTAAATCCTAGGAAAGATCTAAATCAGACCTGACGTGAAAAATAACAAGAACACGAATAAATAAACGGGAATTAAAAGATAGATTCGACGGTAAAACCTTGACCCAACAATCACGACGCAATTAATGACGATGCGGATTGAAGAACCAAGATTGGTGAACGCCACAAGGGTTGTCAATTCCTTGATAAGTTCGTTAGGTGAACGCTACAAAGAACGGATCTTTGATAAGTTCGAAACAAAAGGGAAAAACTCAACCTTTAACAAGAGAATCCTCTCTCAATTTAATTCATAAACTCAATTTTTTTTTACAATGAATGGAAAGGAATATAAATAAGCAAAATAACCTAGCCTCTAATTTACTCAAAATAGAATTCTAATTAAGCTAAAATTCCAAATTATGAAAATAACTTAAAATAAAAAAAAGGAAACAAAATAATTGGAAAATTCCCGGAAAATCTGGCGCTGCTTATTTACGGCCGTGACGAACCCTTTTACGGCCGTAAAGGCCTTTCTGATCAAAAACTGATTTATTATTTACGGCCGTGACGAACTTCTTACGGCCGTGAAATTCCCCTTTTTTGAATGTTACGGCCGTAACTTCCAAGCTTACGGCCGTAAGCCTCGTTCTGTTTAAATTCTCCTTTTTTCTTCGCTAATTGATTCCGGCCGTGATAACATGATTTACGGTCGTAAATATATGGGTTACGGCCGTGAAGGTCCTCTTTTACGGCCTAATGGAATTTCTGCCCAAATTACTTCGTTTTCTTGATTCGGCTCGATCCGTCCCTCTTCTCGGCTCGACCCCAACACGGAACTTGCTCCGTTTTGCACGTAGATCACTGTCATATTGCCGATGGATCGACTTCTCCCTTCGATGCCTGGTCCGGATCACATCAAATACTTACTGATTATTTTTCAAATTTTACTTCATGTAACCTCATAAGTGTTGAATTGTTGCAAATGCGTTATGTAACGTACTTTTATTTCTTTTCATCCTAGAACATTTTCTGATTTTTTTTTATGCTCATTAGGTTATTGAAAGTGGAAAATTGTGACGAACGGTGCACACAATACTTCACCACCTAATGGAAGTGATACTAATGATTGAGAGCAAGAGGAAGAATATAACTATTTTGAGGTTTCATTAAGTGAATTCTTTAGATCATGTTAAAGAATATAATTTTTATTGTTTTAGATCTTATGTTGAGGTTCGATAAACCGTAATATTTGAACAATTAAATATTTTGTTTTGTTAATTGTGTATATTGGTGAGATTTTGTGTAGATTATCATGTCTTTTTGTTGTGAATTGATGATGTATTCCAGATAATTTGTGTTATATTGAGGATGGTTTAATAGGTATAATTCCAAATTCAACAATAATTTTTTTAATATATATATATATATATATATATATATATATATATATATATATATATATATAATTAATGGCACTTTTATGTTACTGATAAGTGTGATATTTACGTTTATTTTATGCACTTATATCCTCGAGTAAGCAATAATGTGATTCTATATAAGTATTATTAATGCATTTTATGTTTTATATTGTATATGATCATAAAAGAAGAGAAAAGAAGAAAAAGGACCAAAATGCACTCAAAACTGAAGTTTGGGGACTTAGGCGCAAATAAGGTTATGGCCGTAAGGTAGCACAGTCACGGCCGTAAGAGTGTTAACCGTGTTAAGAGAAATCAGCAGAAACACGTTTACAGCCGTAAAGGAGAATTTACGGCCGTAACCTTCAAATGGTGAAAAATGAGCAGAAACCATGTTACGGCCGTAACTTCAAATTTTGAGAAATATGCAGAAACTCATTTACGGCCGTAAAAGAAATGTTACGGCCGTAACTCTCCAGTCAACAATTTCCATATTTTAATTCTTTCCGTAATTTTGGGATTTCTTGAGCCCAAAGTTAGGGCACGAAATTAAGGCTATAAAAAGGGACTCTCATGACAGAAAAAAGTGTGATATAATTATTAAAAGAGGAGCGGTTTGCTTGGAGCGTGGAAGAGAAATAAATCCGGAGAAGAAGATGAATGAGATGCAAAATTCTGGGCTTTTCACCATGACTATGCGCGGCTAAGTTTCCATACCTAGTTCAAAGGGAAGTTGTATTTCATATCAATTTGTTTATTGCTTTTCCAAACTAGTAACGTAGTTCTAAATTCTTTACTTTGATTTGTTGGATTCTTATGCGTTTTTAATTCAATCAATGCAATTCTTTATTTGATTAAGGCCTTATCATTTAATTTGTTGTATTGAGATTTGCTATTTTGAATGATTGGATCTGTAATTGTCTTGTTGTTCAAATCATAGTAGCAAGTGGAAATTTAATAATTTTCATAGAGAATTCCAACTTAGGTTAATTGTCACGAGCTTGTGTGATTGATAATCTAATGCACCATAATTCTTCTTAACCACTATATAGTCGTTGTCTTAAATCTAAAGAGCTTATTTTAGGTTATTCAATGGGTAATGTTTGATTAGAGAGCTTATTCTAATTAAATGCAATTAAGGGAGAATAGGAATAGTTAGAGCTTGTTAACTATTTACGGGTGTTAAATCAACGAAGAAATTAAACTTGCGTTGCTTGGAAAGTGATAACATTGTGATAGAATACAACTGAACCTGAGAACTAGGACTCGTCAACATTTGATATTTATTCCAACCATTTTAATTGCTTTATTTTATTAGTTAAATCATTTACAAACAACTCAAAACAAAACCCCCCCTTTACGATTCTAATTGACATGACACTAAGTTAGTTCCCGTTCCTTGGGGGATCAACACTTGCTTCCATTGCTACATTCTTAGTAATAGTGAATAAGGAATTTATTTATTATTTTGGTACATCACGACACGCATCAAATTTTTGGCGCCGTTGCCGGGGAACGGTTAACCAATTTAGTGTTTAATCAATTAGAATTTTATTTTTTCTGCGTTTATTTTATTTTTATTTACATAATTTTTCAAAAAAAAAAAAAATTCATATAATAATTATTTGTGTTTCTTTGCTTATATGTTTAACACTCGGTCAACTAATTGTGAACTTTTTGATCTTGACCCAGAAATTGAGAGAACTTTTTGGCAGCAAAGGAGAGCAGCGCGACAAATGGCAGCTAACAACAGAACTCTTAAACAACTGGCTACTCCCGATGTGGCTCAGCAGCCCTTGTGCATTACGTTTCCAACGGTGGAAGAAGGAAAAACTTTCGAGCTTAAATCTGGGCTCATCCACTTATTACCAACTTTTCGAGGGAACCCCGGCGAAGATCCGTATAGACACTTAAAGGAGTTCCATGTGGTTTGCGACAGTATTAGACCCACGGGCATTACCGAGGAGCAAATTAAAATGAGAGCCTTCCCATTCTCATTGAAGGATGCCGCCACCGACTGGGTCTATTGTCTACCATCGGGGACAGTCACTACTTGGAATGACATGAAAAGACTCTTCTTGGAAAAATACTTCCCTGCATCGAGAGCTGGTACCATCAGAAAAGAGATATGTGGGGTGCACCAAAACTATAGCGATCCAGAATTTTTATGCAATAAATAATTATTTTAATATTTAGAAAATTGTGTCGCTACTATTTCATTTATTATTTTGAAGTTAACGCCGCGACGAATTCGTCTAGCCAAGTCAAGAAATATCGAATTTGTTCGATTTTAAATTAAATGTCCGAATTTCTAAAATTATGTTATTTTAATTGTTTATTCAAAGTATTATTTTCAAAATTATTTTGAATTCCAAATTTATTAAAATATTTCAATTTTCCTTATTCAAATTTATTTTCAGTCCAAAATATATCAGTTTTAATACAATTCCTTATACAAAAACATCATCATTATATATACAAATTTTACATCTATTTCATATTCCATCTCATTATACAAACACCAAAGCAAAGCATCTTCATCATTATCATCATCTACCCCATCTTCATTTCAATACTCATGGCACAACTCACACTTCCATGTACTTAGATTCCACAATACAATATATATAAGCATACATCTTCATCACCTGCACCAAGCTCCATCTCCATCCCAGACGAGTGCAACCACAGTCCACCTACACCCTCTGCTCAACCAAACAACCACCACCTAGTGTCAATTCAACAACAAACAACCAAACTGCAATTCCCAATCTTCATATCAAACCACTACCATCACCAAACAGAGTTTCAACAATTCTGCTGCTATCAAACACCCAAATTCACCAAAGCTGTTGATCCACCATTAACGAAGCAAGTCACCATCGGATTCCACCATTTCCACCACCAGCAATGGTCACTGATTTCAATCAACCAAGACATGCCGCACCTGCAACCGCCGCAACCTTCATCATATACATCAATCTGTAATCAATCATCATCACCACTATCAACCAGCATCATCATCAGATTTTCACTAACTGCACAAACCATGATCATCACTGCCAAACCAGTTCACTGCCATGGCTCGCAGCCACCTCTATTGCCGATCGAACCTCAGTCACTGCCCCAGAATCACCACCAATCTGTATCACCTCTTCCACTAACACCACTGCACGATCAAATCCCTCAATCTGCCATAATCGATACACCAAAACACCCACTGCCTACTGCTCAACATCAAACCCAACTCCAACCACAACCCAAATCAAACCCAAAGAAAAACCCATGAATCAATGAGTTCATTTCTTACCTCAATCACCATTTTTCCGCCGAAAATCGCTCACCTTAAATCGCGATGTTGTTTCGGTTTTTCGCAACCAAAGAACTCGCACTGAACCCTCAATCTTCAACCCCTGCCTTTGACGCCCCTCGCCGCACTTGGCGCCGGTACTGCGCCGGCTTAGCACCGGCAGTGTCTCGCCTTTCCGCCGCCGGTCATTTCTCTGTCTTCGTTCTCTGTTGGTCGTGAGAGAGAGTAATGTCGAGAGTGAGAGTAAAGTGAGAGAGAGAAGATAAATCTGATGTTTTTAAAAAAATGATTTTCAGAATTTGCAAATTAGCCCCCTAAGTTTGAAAAGTGATCATTTCAGTCCCTGAAGTTTTAAATTGTTTCAAATCAGTCCCCAAGCTTTAAAGTTTTGCAATTCAGTCCTTTTAGCTTTTAAACTTATCAATTTCAGCCCTTAAGTTTTAAATGAGTTTTAATCAGCCCCTATTGTTTTAAAATATATTATTTCAACCCTATTGTTTTGAGTTTCCGACTCAACTTTCAAAAGTAGTCATTTTAGTCCCTCAACTTTCAAAATATCTATTTTAGTCCCTGAACTTTCAAAAGTATTCATTTTAGTCCCTCAACTTTCAAAACATCAATTTTAGTCCTCAAATTATAATTTATCATTTTGAACTATATATTCGATAGACTAAAGTGACTTATTGGCTAAGACGAAGCGTACGGAGAATTTAAAGAAATTGAAGTCATTCCCGCTCAACTTTGCACTCGTCGGATTTGAGGTAGACTCGCACTTATTAATTGATTTAAATTATGATTTCATATGAATGTCATGTGACTTGTGAAAGTCAATTTTTAAGAAAAACAAGTATGTTTTTATGAAAGGTAAATATACCTTATGTTGTTATGAAAAGTAAGTATACCCTATGTTTTTACGATAATGTTTTATATGTTTTGGATCATTGCTATGCACATAAGAATTCTTACCACCTAAGTTCGGTAGAATTCTGTGTCTCCATAAGTTTATGAGGATTTACCACCTAAGTTCGGTAAAATTCCTGTCTTTCCATATGTTTATGAGGATTTACCACCTAAGTTCGGTAAAATTCCTGTCGCGTATGTTTATGAGGATTTCGATCCTATCTTATGTTATGATGGAAATGATCCCTATGAATTTCATGAATTATGTTTTGGTATACTTACTGTTATTATGATTTTACTACATAAGAATTCTTGCCACCTAAGTTCGGTAAAATTCTTATGTTTATGAGGATTTCGATATTATCCTATGTTATGATGAAAACTTACTGTTATTATGATTTTACTGCATAAGAATTCTTGCCACCTAAGTTCGGTAAAGTTCTTGTGTCTATTTATGTTTATGAGGATTTAAATCCTATCTTATGTTATGCTTTCAAAAGAAATTATGCTTGACATAATTAAAATGTTTTTATAAGTATATGGTTTTCAAAGAGCTGTTTTCAAGAGCTATTTTCAAAGAGCCTATGATTTGTAAAATATGTCCCGTGCTGTAATGCACAATATGAGTTTTATCAAGAGCAGTTTTATAAAGAAGCTCTATCAATGCCCGTTTTATAAAGAGCCGGGATTTATGTGTTTAATCATCTTATAAATTAAATTAATTTGCGATGAGTCTACTGAGTATTTCCCCCATGAAATACTCACCCTACTTTTTAACAGTTTTGCAGATTTCGGAGACGGTGGCGAGCGATGAATGATGGTGGCAATAATCGTTAAACGGTTGAAAGTTTGACGTTAATGATTTCCGTATTTTCCAAACAATCGAATAATTTAGAGAAGTTCATTTATTTGAGAAATTATGATATTGGCAATTTCTTTACAAAATTAATGGTTCGATTTACTATTTCAAATGGTTTCATAAATGTTTTCAATTTTATCGGCCATTACAGTTTATTTAATGTTGCAAAAAATGAATTTCAATTATTTCTTCCGCAAAAATATTATTCGAAAAATTTAGACAGAAAATGACGTAGTGAATCGGGTATACGGAACTCGGGGCGCTACAAGTTGGTATCAGAGCTAGTCTGCGTTTCTGTAGACTGGAAAAAAATTTTCAAAAAGAATTTTCAAGAAATATTTTCCATTTTAAGATTTTTATTGATGAAGATTGCCACTGCCATCATTCGTTCCACCAACTCCGAGGTAAAGAAGTTTATGATGTTTAAAGTTATTTCAGTATTTCGAATACTCATTTTATTGATTTATGAGAAAGAATGAAGAGTATTTCGGATACTTATGATTTATGAGAAATAAGAATGTATTTCTTCGAAAATAATGATGTTGTTATGCTTTGTCATAACTTATATGCTTTAATGTATGATTATGAGAAATTTTTTTAAAGAAAACGAGTGTTGAGCATAATGGGAATAATATGATTTTATTGAGAATTAAGTAATGGATATTATGTTGAGTTAATTTATTATGCCTCTATGTTGAAGAGAAATTTATTATGAAGTTTGGCTTTGTGAATAAATTTTGGGAATATGATTTATGGCATATATTTATAAGTATGAGTAACTTTTGAGCCAATTAAGGTATGAAAGGAAGTAATATTGTGATATTGAAAAATATGATTTGAAATTTCTATGTTGAGGAATTATGAATTGAATTATGGGATATTTTGATGATATTGAAGTGTTGGAATCGTTTTCAATATTTTTAGATCGTTGTGATCAAATGTGGAGTTATTTATTATTGTGAGTTATGAAGTATGCTTATGGTTTGGATAAGTCCAAATTACAAGGGAGACTCTATCCAGAATTTTATCATTTGGAATTAAGAGCATAATATGATAAGCATCTACTAAAGGAATTAAGTTTAGACATGCAAGTTCATTTACATCAAACGAGATTTAGTAGATGATAACAGAGATTTTATTATTTTCTCATAAGGAGAACACACAAGAGTCACACTGGAAAGGAAATACATGAAAAACACGAAAGCATAAGAGAAAAACATGGAAAGATCCTCAGAATGAGAGATGTGTTTCCGGAGTAGCCGTATCCTACCACCTCTGATTTTTTTTGGGAAATAAAGAAACCTTCAAAGAGGTGTGTTTCGAGAGTAAGAATACTCCGTAATCTACCACCTGGAATCTTTGAAGTACACACAAGATTTAAACATTAAGGAAATCCTAGTAAATGGAGGGGTGTCTCGAGAGTGAGAATACTCCGTACTCTACCCCCACCTATTCTAAGATTCAAAGAGTTAAATTTACATTAACCGGACTCCATTTTCGCTTGATCCCCCTTCCTTGCGACCAATCTATTTTAACTCCTGCTGGATCTTGTATTGAGATATATGACTGCAGCTTATCCAGTAGTTCATCAATAGTAGGAGCAGAAATAAGAAGCCTTCTGGAAAATGGAGAGATGAATCCCTGTTCCACAGCATAATCAAGAAAGGTTAACAAACCATCAAAGAAATTGTTAACATTCAGAAGCCCAATAGGCTTAGTATGGAGATCTAGTTGAGCCCACGAGGTAATGTTAAAGATTTCTTCTAAGGTACCAAAACCTCCGGGCAGGGCTATAAAGGCATCAGAACCATATAGCATACAAGTTATGCGTTCATGGATGGATAAAGTTTGAACTTCATGCCCTCGTGTTTTGCCTGCAACATCTACCAAAGGGACAGGTATAACACCGATTACTTTTGATTTCTCTGCAAGAGCAGATTGGGAAACACAACCCATTAGACCACTGCTACCACCCCCATACACAAGAGTGATACCTTTTTCCCCCAGTTTCTTTCCAAGATCTACAGCCGCTTCTAGATAACCGAAGCCTTTCCCTACTTTTGATCCACAAAATACACAAATAGTTTTGATCTGTCGAAGTTTTGGTGCTTCCATCTTTGATAGTAAAGAAGGGAAAACTTACGAAGAAGATGTGATTTTGGGATGCCTGAACTATGAAATATGTTTGGCTATTTAAAGCCGGAAAAAAAAAAAAAAAAAATTTGATTGATTCTGAAAAAGTAAAGATTTACTTTTGACAAAATCAGCCCACTTTTGAATATTTTTATCGTATCGAGGCTGTCACCTTTCGGCGATTTAATATTTATTTCCAGCTTTATCAAACCTCGAGAAAGGAAAATATATTTATTTCCAGCTTTATCAAACCTCGAGAAAAGAAAAATATATTTTATTTCCAAAACGCGTGAAAGAAAGCAGCAAAATATTTTAAAAAGATTTACCTTATATCATTGCTGAACTGCCAGAAGCCTCATTTTGTAAAACAGACTGGCAAACAGGATCTTTCGATATTATATTTTGGAGACTATAACGATTTTTGTCCTCGTTAAACTGAGCGTATAAGGAGAGAAGTTCACGTTGTACATAACCACTTGGGTGCGTCTCAAGAGTCAGTCGAATATCATCCAAAGACTCCTTACTCAGTCCACCCTTTATGAATTCGATTTTATCATCCCGATTAGTAGAAGAATATCCTACTGATTTGCAACGTGTATTACAGTTCCAACGAGCACATTTGTAGCAACCACCCAGTCTTTTTGCTCTTCGTTTCTTTGCGAACGTGCTTTTGCCTAAACCAGGCATATGTTTTGGAAATGTTGATGGTAATTCACCAGATAGTCGAACCTTTGCTTCTATCAACCAGCGAACATCTTCTGGAATATCATGAGCCATTAGCAACCTCAATCTTTCGAGCCTTATTCTATAGATCTTTCTCAGATCATTCATAGGAAGACTGGAATAATACTTGCGAATGTTAGAAAGGATGATATCCATTGTTTGATGATTCAACCTCTTCCCAGCATGAACTATTTAAAAGCGCAAGGATCTGAGTGAATCCGCGTGATGTTGTGTCCAGCAAGAAAGCGCAGGATTATTTTAATGAAAAGAGGAGACAAGAAGTAATGCGCTGTTAAATTTTATCGATAAAGGAGATTTGATTGGAGATTTGGAATATTTTCTTGGATTATGGGTACTGATATTTTGTTTTAATAATGATAATCTTGGTATAATGTGATGATACGTGGAAAGTAAAATGAGTACCGTATTGAATCAGAATTTATACGTATATACAAGTGAAAGAAATACTTTGCAGGAAATGTGGTGACATTTAAGTATAGAATCTTAGTTTTGGGAGATATTTGTTTACTGAATTTTGGGTTACAAATATTGGAAAGATAAGTTGATGATATTATGTTGATATGTTTGGGTATATTACGTAGAGAAAATATTCAGGAATTGTTTTGATTATTTTGAGAATATTCGATGATAAGAAGAAGAGATTCTGATTAAGTATTCAGAAATTATAAGATTAAGTAAGTTTAATTTCGAGGACGAAATTATTTTAAGGAGGTAAGATTATAGCGATCCAGAATTTTTATGCAATAAATAATTATTTTAATATTTAGAAAATTGTGTCGCTACTATTTCATTTATTATTTTGAAGTTAACGCCGCGACGAATTCGTCTAGCCAAGTCAAGAAATATCGAATTTGTTCGATTTTAAATTAAATGTCCGAATTTCTAAAATTATGTTATTTTAATTGTTTATTCAAAGTATTATTTTCAAAATTATTTTGAATTCCAAATTTATTAAAATATTTCAATTTTCCTTATTCAAATTTATTTTCAGTCCAAAATATATCAGTTTTAATACAATTCCTTATACAAAAACATCATCATTATATATACAAATTTTACATCTATTTCATATTCCATCTCATTATACAAACACCAAAGCAAAGCATCTTCATCATTATCATCATCTACCCCATCTTCATTTCAATACTCATGGCACAACTCACACTTCCATGTACTTAGATTCCACAATACAATATATATAAGCATACATCTTCATCACCTGCACCAAGCTCCATCTCCATCCCAGACGAGTGCAACCACAGTCCACCTACACCCTCTGCTCAACCAAACAACCACCACCTAGTGTCAATTCAACAACAAACAACCAAACTGCAATTCCCAATCTTCATATCAAACCACTACCATCACCAAACAGAGTTTCAACAATTCTGCTGCTATCAAACACCCAAATTCACCAAAGCTGTTGATCCACCATTAACGAAGCAAGTCACCATCGGATTCCACCATTTCCACCACCAGCAATGGTCACTGATTTCAATCAACCAAGACATGCCGCACCTGCAACCGCCGCAACCTTCATCATATACATCAATCTGTAATCAATCATCATCACCACTATCAACCAGCATCATCATCAGATTTTCACTAACTGCACAAACCATGATCATCACTGCCAAACCAGTTCACTGCCATGGCTCGCAGCCACCTCTATTGCCGATCGAACCTCAGTCACTGCCCCAGAATCACCACCAATCTGTATCACCTCTTCCACTAACACCACTGCACGATCAAATCCCTCAATCTGCCATAATCGATACACCAAAACACCCACTGCCTACTGCTCAACATCAAACCCAACTCCAACCACAACCCAAATCAAACCCAAAGAAAAACCCATGAATCAATGAGTTCATTTCTTACCTCAATCACCATTTTTCCGCCGAAAATCGCTCACCTTAAATCGCGATGTTGTTTCGGTTTTTCGCAACCAAAGAACTCGCACTGAACCCTCAATCTTCAACCCCTGCCTTTGACGCCCCTCGCCGCACTTGGCGCCGGTACTGCGCCGGCTTAGCACCGGCAGTGTCTCGCCTTTCCGCCGCCGGTCATTTCTCTGTCTTCGTTCTCTGTTGGTCGTGAGAGAGAGTAATGTCGAGAGTGAGAGTAAAGTGAGAGAGAGAAGATAAATCTGATGTTTTTAAAAAAATGATTTTCAGAATTTGCAAATTAGCCCCCTAAGTTTGAAAAGTGATCATTTCAGTCCCTGAAGTTTTAAATTGTTTCAAATCAGTCCCCAAGCTTTAAAGTTTTGCAATTCAGTCCTTTTAGCTTTTAAACTTATCAATTTCAGCCCTTAAGTTTTAAATGAGTTTTAATCAGCCCCTATTGTTTTAAAATATATTATTTCAACCCTATTGTTTTGAGTTTCCGACTCAACTTTCAAAAGTAGTCATTTTAGTCCCTCAACTTTCAAAATATCTATTTTAGTCCCTGAACTTTCAAAAGTATTCATTTTAGTCCCTCAACTTTCAAAACATCAATTTTAGTCCTCAAATTATAATTTATCATTTTGAACTATATATTCGATAGACTAAAGTGACTTATTGGCTAAGACGAAGCGTACGGAGAATTTAAAGAAATTGAAGTCATTCCCGCTCAACTTTGCACTCGTCGGATTTGAGGTAGACTCGCACTTATTAATTGATTTAAATTATGATTTCATATGAATGTCATGTGACTTGTGAAAGTCAATTTTTAAGAAAAACAAGTATGTTTTTATGAAAGGTAAATATACCTTATGTTGTTATGAAAAGTAAGTATACCCTATGTTTTTACGATAATGTTTTATATGTTTTGGATCATTGCTATGCACATAAGAATTCTTACCACCTAAGTTCGGTAGAATTCTGTGTCTCCATAAGTTTATGAGGATTTACCACCTAAGTTCGGTAAAATTCCTGTCTTTCCATATGTTTATGAGGATTTACCACCTAAGTTCGGTAAAATTCCTGTCGCGTATGTTTATGAGGATTTCGATCCTATCTTATGTTATGATGGAAATGATCCCTATGAATTTCATGAATTATGTTTTGGTATACTTACTGTTATTATGATTTTACTACATAAGAATTCTTGCCACCTAAGTTCGGTAAAATTCTTATGTTTATGAGGATTTCGATATTATCCTATGTTATGATGAAAACTTACTGTTATTATGATTTTACTGCATAAGAATTCTTGCCACCTAAGTTCGGTAAAGTTCTTGTGTCTATTTATGTTTATGAGGATTTAAATCCTATCTTATGTTATGCTTTCAAAAGAAATTATGCTTGACATAATTAAAATGTTTTTATAAGTATATGGTTTTCAAAGAGCTGTTTTCAAGAGCTATTTTCAAAGAGCCTATGATTTGTAAAATATGTCCCGTGCTGTAATGCACAATATGAGTTTTATCAAGAGCAGTTTTATAAAGAAGCTCTATCAATGCCCGTTTTATAAAGAGCCGGGATTTATGTGTTTAATCATCTTATAAATTAAATTAATTTGCGATGAGTCTACTGAGTATTTCCCCCATGAAATACTCACCCTACTTTTTAACAGTTTTGCAGATTTCGGAGACGGTGGCGAGCGATGAATGATGGTGGCAATAATCGTTAAACGGTTGAAAGTTTGACGTTAATGATTTCCGTATTTTCCAAACAATCGAATAATTTAGAGAAGTTCATTTATTTGAGAAATTATGATATTGGCAATTTCTTTACAAAATTAATGGTTCGATTTACTATTTCAAATGGTTTCATAAATGTTTTCAATTTTATCGGCCATTACAGTTTATTTAATGTTGCAAAAAATGAATTTCAATTATTTCTTCCGCAAAAATATTATTCGAAAAATTTAGACAGAAAATGACGTAGTGAATCGGGTATACGGAACTCGGGGCGCTACAAAAACAACAATGAAACATTATATGAGTATTGAGAGCGTTTCAAAAAGCTTATCTCCAACTGCCCCATCATCAGATTAGCGAGCAACTTTTGGTGCAGTACTTCTACGAAGGTCTAGCGCCAATGGACAGAAGTATGATAGACGCCGCAAGCGGAGGTGCGCTAATGGACAAGACACAAGAGCAAGCACGGGCTTTAATATCCAACATGGAGGAAAACACTCAGCAATTCAAGCCGAGTAGGGATTCCCAAGTCCGTTGAGTAAACGAGGTAAGTAGTTCCAATATTGAAGGTCAATTATATGAACTGATGAATCTTGTTAAGCAGCTTGCTGTAGGGAATTCGAAACAAGCCAAAGCCTGTGGAATCTGTTGCAAGAAGAAAACAATGAACAGGTAAATGCTGCTGGAGGCTTCCCTTTCCAAAGGCAACAGTACAACCCATATTCAAATACGTACAACCCCGGGTGGAGAGATCACCCCAACCTGAGTTACGGAAATAACAAACCCCCGGGTTTTACTCCAAACAAGTCACAAGGACAATTCCAGCAACAAGGGACTTTCCAACCACAGGGGCAATATCAACAAAAACCTCAAAATTCAGGTACGTCTCTTGAGGATATGATTAAGATGTTGGCAACTAACACGATGCAATTCCAACAGGATACCAAGTCAAGCATTCAAAACCTGGAAAATCAAATGAGCCAAATGGCCACTGCCATAAATAGATTGGAGGCACAATCTGGAGGGAAGCTACCATCGCAGCCCGAGGTAAATCCCAAAAATGTGAGCGCCATAATTCTCCGGAGTGGAAAGGAAGTTGTGGGTCCACAATTGGAACCGGCTGCACCTGAAATGGAGGAAGATGAAAAGGAAGGGGTCAGGAAGAGAAATGACACTTAGCAAAACCCTCAGGTGAAAACTGACTCCCATTTAAATGTTAAACTAACACCTCCACCTTTTCCTAGCAGGTTAGCAAAGGTGAACAAAGAGGGCAAGGAAAAGGAGATGTTGGAAATGTTCAGGAAGGTTGAAATCAATATACCGCTATTGGAGGCCATCAAGCAAGTCCCCTGGTATGCAAAATTTTTAAAGGATTTATGCACTAGCAAACTAAAATTGATGGGGAATGAAAAGGTAAGAATGGGAGAGGATGTGTCGGTGCTCTTTCAGAGGAAACTACCTCCCAAGTGCAAAGACCCAGGCATGTTTACCATACCTTGTCAAATAGGTAATAAGAAAATAGATCATGTAATGATAGACTTAGGAGCATCCATAAATGTAATGCCTAGATCCACTTACACTACACTAAAACTTGCCAAAATGACTGAAACTGGTGTTATCATTCAGCTAGCCGACCGTTCCAATGCCTATCCGGATGGGGTAGTTGAGGATGTGCTAGTGCAAGGAGGTGGATTGGTGTTTCCAGCGGACTTTTATATGTTAGATATGAATGATGATCATTCACCCAGCTCGACTCCTATTTTGCTAGGCAGACCATTTTTGAAAACATCTAAGACTAAGATAGATGTTAGTAGTGGCACACTTTCCATGGAATTTGATAATGAAATCGTTCAATTCAATATTTATGATTCCGTGAAAAACTTTGATGATGATCCTGTTTATTCTGTTAATGTGAATGACTCTTTAGTACAGGAAGTTCTCGATATTGGTGGAAAGGACTGTCCAAAGTTATCGAAATCAGGTAAAATCTCATCCATCTCATTACCAGTCTCTGATGAAAAATCTCTACCCCCTATTTTGCAGGCACTGATGAAGAGCATGAAGAAGAAATTAAGCATTGGGAATCCACCTAATCCCGGTTGAATGAGAAAGGACTCAGTCGAGCCAACGACTGTAAACAGCGGCGCTGCTCGGGAGGCAACTCGAGGAGGGAGTTTCTTTATCCCCTCAACCCTTTATTTTCGTATTTTCATTTTTGGCTTATTTAATTTAGTCATTTCATTCTCATATATATTATTAAAAAAAAAATTCAGTGACCTTGTTACGGCCGTAAGGTACTCAAGTACGGCTGTAACACAATTCCAGTAAATTTATTCAGAAGCCAACTTACGACCGTGAGACTTGATTTTACGGCCGTAGTGGATGCTTGCAATTTTTTCCAGATTAGGACTTACGGCCGTCAGTGAGACATTCACGGCCGTAATTCCAGAAATTTCAAATTTAAAAACTGCTTCACTCACGTATCCCTGCTCCTACCCCTTTTGAGCTGCAGATGCTGGAATTGATGCGAGCCTTCCAAACTCAGCTGAATGCCATGCAAGAAGATCAACAACTTATGCTGGAAGAGCAGAGAGCCCTTCGGGAGGAGATTCGACAGTTGCAGAGACCCCATGACGATCAACCGCCACATTAGTCCGAGGGAGTTTCTTTTCTTTTTCCCCCTTTATTGTTTTACTTTTCAACGAGGACATTGTATTGTCTAAGTGTGGGGGGGGGGGGGGGGAATTGAATTGTTTATGAGCTTAATGTTTTTATTTTCTTTCTGTAATCGAATCGTTAAAATTCAGTTTGAGTCAGCATCATTTTTAGCTTTGTTCTCTACTTGTGTCACATATCTATGCATTTAGGCACTTTGATAGGAAACAGCCCACTTTTGGTGCAATTTTTTGAAAAAATAATTGCATAATTGGATATAAATTGAGCACATAGAGATCATCTCGTCCAAAACTTCAAAAATAGGTTGAAAATGAAAAGTGAAATTGTCAAATATCTACAACCTAGTCAACCCAACTCACAATAGACAGATTATTCCTTCATATATAACCCTGAACGTCCCAATTATTATACTTTTGTGAGTAGTGATGGTTTGAATACTCTTAACCGTTATCCTCGACCAATGGACTTAGATTTGGAATGAAGACCAAGCAATGACCTATAACTCATAATTGGATGGGAGAAACACATGAAAACCATAATTTGTGAGCTTTTGAACCTAAGAGCTGTTTTTAATACTTATGAGTTCGTGATTCTTTGATGTGTGTCCTGCATGGTTGGGTTATGCTTGGACGTGCTTTCTTGTGCATACCGTTGTAGCTTCTTAACTTAAGTGCAAACTATAGCAAAGGCAATAGGTTAAGCCAAATTTGACTTGCTAAAAGAGCCTACCTTGCTACATGGACCAATAGAAGCCTTTTGAGCCTTAGCCTTTATTTGTTTTTTTTTATGCCACGCTACAAGCCACGAATACCCTTTCTTTCGCATGATCTTTGTTTTGAACCCATAGAGAAGGGATTCGCAAGCTTTTGTTGATTGAGGATTGTGCTATGGTCTAATTTTAAGAAGTGAAATAGTTATCTTGTGTTGGGCTATGGTTGTGTAATGGACGGAATTCACGAAATGTAATTCTATCTTGTGCCAATTGGTGACTGCGTAAGGATTTGAAGAAAAAAAAAACAGAGAAAAAGTTGCAGTCTATACTCGAAAAAAATTGAAAGAGAAAAATCAATGAAAAGGAAGTTTAGTCATGAAAATTAGTAGTTGAGGATGTCAAACACTCAACTTGTGAAAAAAAAGAAGAGATTCGAGTGTGAATAAAGTTGGGTAGCGGGAAACAATGAAGTTCATATTAATAGAGTGAAGGAAGTAATGTCATTTTGAATTGACTTAGCTTGCAAAATTCCTTCTCGACTCAGCCTAAATATATCATTTTTCCCTACCTGACCTGAAGCCCCGTTACAACCAAATAAAGACCTTCGCTTTGCACTTGTGTTATTGTTGGTTCCGGTTATGACATCTAGGCAATCTGTGGTACTGACTTATCCATGCAGAGAGCTGAGCGAAAATTCAACCCCTTATACAATTTGTGAGACGAGAGAAATATCTTGTGAGGGTGTTAAAACCCATTACATATGCTTCTGAGTGGTTTGAATTGCTTGGTCTAGGGTTGGTGCTATGAATGTGGTCGGGGGTACTGTGTTGACTGAATTCACTTCATGAACAACTCGGTTTACGAAACTGATTTCCACTGGAGTTGGGCTAACTTATTCTCCTCGTAGTCACACATAAATGGTTGGGATGTGAGCAAACACGAGAGGTGCAAGGAAATAAACCATATCGAGCCATGATTGAGATGGGAAATAAAGGGCGTTGCATCTCTAGCACACACGAACACAATCCGATCATGCAATGGAACATTTTTGTTAAAGAAAAGTGGGTTGCAACCTCAAGTCTCTAAATTGTAATCTATTGTTTGAATCCTATTCTTTTCTTTGCAAATCTTTGTTCGAGGACGAACAATGTGTGGGGAGATTTGATAAGTGTGATATTTACGTTTATTTTATGCACTTATATCCTTGAATAAGCAATAATGTGATTCTATATAAGTATTATTAATGCATTTTATGTTTTATATTGTATAGGATCATAAAAGAAGAGAAAAGAAGAAAAAGGACCAAAATGCACTTAAAACTGAAGTTTGGGGACTTAGGCTCAAATAAAGTTATGGATGTAAGGTAGCACAGTCACGGCCGTAAGAGTGTTAACCGTGTTAAGAGAAATCAGCAGAAACACGTTTACGGCCGTAACCTTCAAAGGGTGAAAAATGAGCAGAAACCATGTTACGGCCGTAAAGGAAAACTTACGGCCGTAACTTCAAATTTTGAGAAATATGCAGAAACTCATTTACGGCCGTAAAAGAAATGTTACGGCCGTAACTCTCCAGTCAACAATTTCCATATTTTAATTCTTTCCATAATCTTGGGATTTCTTGAGCCCAAAGCTAGGCCACGAAATTAAGGCTATAAAAAGGGACTCTCATGACAGAAAAAGTGTGAAATAATTATTAAAAGAGGAGCGGCTTGCTTGGAGCGTGGAAGAGAAATAAATCCGGAGAAGAAGATGAATGAGATGCAAAATTCTGGGCTTTTCACCATGACTATGCGCGGCTAAGCTTCCATACCTAGTTCGAAAGGGAAATTGTATTTCATATCAATTTGTTTATTGCTTTTCCAAACGAGTAACGTAGTTCTAAATTCTTTACTTTGATTTGTTGGATTCTTATGCGTTTTTAATTCAATCAATGCAATTCTTTATTTGATTAAGGCCTTATCATTTAATTTGTTGTATTGAGATTTGCTATTTTGAATGATTGGATCCGTAATTGTCTTGTTGTTCAAATCATAGTAGCAAGTGAAAATTTAATAATTTTCATAGAGAATTCGAACTTAGGTTAATTGTCACGAGCTTGTGTAATTGATAATCTAATTCACCCTAATTCTTCTTAACCACTATATAGTCGTTGTCTTAAATCTAAAGAGCTTATTTTAGGTTATTCAATGGCTAATGTTTGATTAGAGAGCTTATTCTAATTAAATGCAATTAAGGGAGAATAGGAATAGTTAGAGCTTGTTAACTATTTACGGGTGTTAAATCAACGAAGAAATTGAACCCGCGTTGCTGGAAAGTGATAATATTGTGATAGAATACAACTGAACCTGAGAACTAGGACTCGTCAACATTTGATATTTATTCCAACCACTTTAATTTCTTTATTTTACTAGTTAAATCATTTACAAACAACTCAAAACAAAACTCCCCCTTTACGATTCTAATTGACATGACACTAAGTTAGTTCCCGTTCCTTGTATGATCGACCCTTGCTTCCATTGCTACATTCTTAGTAATAGTGAACAAGGAATTTATTTATTATTTTGGTGCATCACGACACGCATCAGTTACTAAAGCATAAAAATTAGTAATACTTTTATATGTCACTAAACGTTGAAAATATATATACGCCCAATTGACAATGACATTTGGAGGTGTCACTAAGATCCATTTAATAGTGACACTTTGGAAGTAGGTGTCACTAAAGTCCATTTAATAGTGACACTTGAAACCTTCACTAAAGTGAAGCGTCACAATTTATTAGTGACGTTTTCAAGCATCGGAATATTTAGTGACATTTCAAAGTGTCAAAAATTTTAGTGATGCCTACAAGCGTCACAATTTATTTTCTGACACGCTAGATATACACGCTTTTTGAAACCGTCACAAATTTTTTTATGAAACTTATAAGTCTCCCAATATTGCTAAATAATTGTTACTACTAGACTCTTTTTTTGTAGTCCCAGATAGATAATCTTGTAAGTAATCTTTTTGGCCATTGCAATATGGCACTTATAAGGATTAAAATGAAGCTCATTCAATCGATCTATCTTATTTTTGTAATTTGTTAGCCTTATGCAGCGTTGAAAGCAATGGAGAAGATGTGTTAACGAGTCCAACTCGGGGAAACTCCGAAAATATAATGTGTATGTACTATTTCTTGCGCACAAATGCATCCTAGAATTGAATTTAACTGTTTATCGGAGCCCTTCGCGGAGTTAGATTCTAAGTAGGCAATATATATATATATATATATATATATATATATATATATATATATATTGTTGGAAGTATTATTAAGCATGCGAGAAATGTAATAAATAAAAAATGATGAGAAAGAAAAGTCAAACCAAATATATGGTTAACGAATTTGCAGAAAATGGTGGATTGAGGCCAGAGTTCGACTCTATTTCCTTAAGACGATTTTGACCTGCTACAAGTGCTAAGAGTTGATGCCAAACGCCACCCAAGATACAATAATCCCTCACTTGCGGTATGGAAGCACTCCTAACAGCAAGAACGACAAACCAGAAAAGTCTCGTACTCCATCGACTATGGATGCAGAAATATTTTATGGCAGAATGCAAGAAATAATGCAGAATGAATTTTAATGATGAAATTCGAAAATCAGGGGTCCTATTTATAGATTTCCAAAAGCTGCAGGCCAAGAGTTGAAACTGGTTTAAAGTTTGTTTCTGAATGGACACAACTATTGGTTTGTGGCAGTTTTAGTCCGAACGGTTTCAAACATGTTTGAAAAGACACATTTTCAATTTAATTTGAAACACCTTTTCAATTTATTAATTTGAAATTTGGAAATAAATAAAATAAATAAATATTTTTAACTTATTTTGTCCAAAAAGAATATAGGAACGACCCACGACCCGACCGTGACTGTGTCGAGACGAGTCGAGCCGGATGAGTGGCTACGCACTCACGTGGGGGCTTTGGACTAGTCTAGACATTGTCTAAGACTTTGCCCTTTCAAAAACTATTGGTACCCCTTGGGGCCCAAACCTATATCCAAACTTGATGTATATAAATTGGTTCAAAATTCTTTTATCTTCCTATGTGGGATTAAGTTCCCACATTTGCTTCCAAATTTCAATATTTCTACTTTCAAGTTGCCAACTTTTAGCATTAATTTCTCATTCATTTGGAAATGATTTTGTGAAATTAAATATATCACGAATAACTACTCGCGGAGTAGAATGTGTTTGACCATTGATCTGAACAAAACAGATAACGGGTCCCACCCAAATTATTGGTCAAACTTGACCCATTTCACACACACACACACACACACACATATAAACTTAGATTTTTTTTTTCTCATCATGTCATAAGTATTTACCAATAAGATGCTTAGATAGTGTTTGAAAGCAATTATTTGCCATGAAAACGGAATTAATTTGTTACTTTTTATTTTTTTGTGTTGTTTGATAGCACAATTTTTGCTTGAAAATCATTTCCTACACACTATAGTCCTACTTAATGATAATTGCACTTTGCCTTGTTTTGGTGAAAAATAAATTCTTAGCATATAGCAGTTTGTTTGATATTGTTTAAAAAAGAGTTTTTTGAAATGAATAGTGATTTTAGGAGAATGAATGATAGAAAAGTCAAATATTGTAGGCTTGACTTTTAATAGATAGTTGAAATTGAGTACTGTAGAAAAAAGAGAAAATTTTAATGAAAATCAAACAAGGGCTAGGTGATAATTGGTTTCCAACTTTACATGGCAAATTATAAATACCTTGTTTGATAATTTTTGTTGTTGTAAATTGTTATAAACTAGAGAGAAAAAGAGGGAAAAGTAGAGATACCAATAAATTTGTGTATTTTATTATAAACCAGAACCCCCATATATGGGGGAGAATAAGGATATACAAAGTATTAATGTCTAGGGTTACAGGGGTACAATTGTCATGCACTATTACAAGAAAATATTTACAACACTCCCCCTTGAATGACATATTACAAAATATCTGCCTCGTTAAAACTTTGTTTGATAAAAATCCAATTGGACAAAAATATCAAATGAAGGAAAAATAGTACAGTTATTCTTGGAGTATTAAGATGAATGCTGCCTCGTTAAAACCTCGCCATGAAAACCCAATGGGACAAAACCTTGGCTAAGGAAAAAGAATACAGCTACTCCCCCTAATGCCGATCACTGTAAATCATTGAGTCGATGCATCCCAATTTTGTGAACTGATTTCTTGAATGTAGATGTTGACAATGCTTTTGTAGATAAATCAGCAACATTGTCACTCAAGTGAATTTGTTAAAAACTTTAGAGTATTTTGATGCTACCTCATTAAAACCTTGTCAGAAAATTTCAGTTGGACAAAACATGAACGAAGGAAAAATAGTATAGCTACTCTCCCTGATTCAATCTGTATTGAATCATCCATATAGTTACTCCCATCTCTATTGAATCATCCATCTCTTGATCTCTTCAGGAGTCTTGTATAGGATAGTATATCAATTGACATTGATAACAGCCACCTCATTAAAAACTTTGCTAGGAAAACATTGTGGGACAAAATCTCGGCTAGGGAAAAAAGAGTTTAGCGATATTAGCTCCCCCTCATGTGAACATTACAATTATTTGGATATTGTATATAATTATTTCAATTGTTAATTGGTGCAATATCGAATATGTTCACCAAGTATATATAAATGGCACATATCTCATATTATTTGTTCTTCGAATATAAATTCAATTATTTCTTTGAACTTGAAGAACTATAAAATATTTCCAATCATTTTAACACGCTGCATCGAGCCATGTTCTATAATCAATATTCATCAATGCATTTAATGCATTTCTCAAATTTGAAAGTGACTTATTCACTTTAATGAACAATTAACTTATTCACTTCAGGTGAATAATTAACCATGAATTTAAATTTTGAAAATCAATTGTCACAATTTTCAAATATTATTCACATTCCATTATAAACCGAGTCTTTTCAAAGCGTATTAAATATTTAGATCGCAAAGTATATGTATACTTTGATCAAACAAGTTTCTTGAAAACTTGAACTATATATTTCAGATATATTTAATCCTTCAAGGATTATACTGTATGCTTCAAAAATCGTATATGTTTCACATTGCAATTGTCAAATTGCTACCACCAAATTTGAGCTGTGAAACTTTAGATAGGTAATGATTCCTATATTTCAAATAGATCTTCTCTAATCATTTCACTTCAATCCCAAAGTACCAAGGTATTGATTACCCTTTTTAATCTCACTCATTGGAACTTCAAAGAATACTCTCAACATATCGAGTTGATAATCATACATTTTGATATCATTCATTGGTACATCAAAAAGCGCAAGCTAGTAATTAGAGTCAATCATCTTTCCGTATATACATTTCTAATAATCATATATTTATTGGCACTTATTATGCATTTCCAGAAAAATAATATATTGTATATGTACCAGATCTTTGAAACATTCGTTGCGCAACAAGTCGTGTATTACGACTATACCTATAGACGTTTTACTAGCTTTACACTTTAAAGTGTTTAGACTTCAGGTCCCAAAACTTCATGTTTTGTAATAAGTTTAATTGAGTCTGAATGCATACTTTTGCCAACTATTTTTATGTCGATTTTCTTCGACATAGTTTCTTTTATTATCCTCGCTATCATTCATATTATGATGCGGCTAGCTTCGCATTTTACTTTTGCATAAGTGCTTTACAAAGTGTGTCGACACAATTATCATTTCAATTCGATTTCTTCCCCTACAAGACATAACTATAGAGATCTCAATTTTTCAATATTTCAAGTACTTGAACCTCTTTTGGAGATTTATGTTCGAGTAAATCCCGCAAGTGCACGGGTCGCACAAGTAATAAAGTGGATGATGAGTCCGTGTATCGTTCCCACGAGGATTGAGATAAATTATATTTTAGATTACTAACTCTAATCGAACGGACAAAATCTAAATTAACAAAAATAAGAAATATAAAAGAAGCGATTTTATTTTGTTTGAATAAAACTAAAATTGCAAATATGAAAAATGAGGATTTTAAATATACGGAAGGGAATGTATTAGAATTCTAATTCACCTAGCGTTATCTATTTCAATTCACGATTTTCTAATTTAGTTCATTCATGCGTTCTTACCAATCGATAAAGCTAATATATTTAATTTTCTTTTCCAAGACAAACTAAACCTACCATAAACACGACCCGAATCTATTCCTAGTCCGAATGCGAATGTTCATGATGCATTAATCAACAATTTATTAAATAGATTCCACACGTCATATTGTTATTCCTAACATATAGTGTTCGCGTGTTTATCTTACCTCGTTCTAAACCTATTGTGACTTTTCCAAGACTACAACAAGCAACTAATTATCCAATTGGTGATCAAGCAATTAAATACTTCAATGGGAATGCAAGAATAAATCAAGAAACACAATAATTTATTAAATTATCAATCTCGAATTAAAACAAATAATAACTAGGGTTCATCTCATCCAATACATAAAGGAGCTTAGACTAACATATTAATTGATGAATAATCAATAAAAGAATTGATAGACATCACGGATTTAATGCACAAAAGAAACTGAAATTCTGCTCGTTGATTCAAGTTAGCCGACTGCCTTTCTACCAATTTTTATTCCGCCGATCTTCTGCCCCTTTTTTATACTCCAAAGCTGTCTACTTCTTTCTTAATTCCCTCCGACCAACCTCTCCTTTAAAATATGGCAGCCGAGCAGTTGGGACTATTTTCTCTCCCTTTAATGCAATAGCCAACGCCTTCCTCCCCAATTGTCTACTAAAGTCGGCTACCTTCCAATTGGTAATATGTGTAAATATATGTCGTCTCCTCTCTTTTGTCTCTTCTACTCCTTTGATCCCCAATCAGTAATCTGCCGAGCCCCTCTTTGTGTCTTTCGGCCCTATGTATATATATGTATATCACAAGTTCAGCCCCCCTTAATTAACCCCAGCAAATATGTATATATATGTGCCGAGTCCAGATTAAATCTAGGTCATAAAAGCCCAAGTATCCATTAAGGTTTTAAGCCCAATTCTAATTAGTGGAGAGTCTATATCAAGTCCTCAATTCTTTCAAATATTGTTGAATTGGTCCTTGAGTCTTCAATTGTACGGTCCATATCTTCATTTATGCTACTTCAAGTCTTCCAACTTTTGATTTGTTCATTTGAGCCTCACTTTGTCATTTTTTGTACGGTTTTGATCCATTTTCTTCGTTTTGCCTCCAAATGAGTCCAAATTCGAGTTTTTCCTAAAACAAACAAAATAAATACATAATTAGCAATATCATATCCTAAAACACTTGTAATTTTCTAAATTTAAAGTCAAGATAAATACGAAAAAACGTACTTATCAATTTACAATTAATTATGTCAATAAATACTCTCTCACGAGTATGCCTCCTTAACAAGACCATCATAATCATTTGCTCTATTTTTATTTATTTGGGGATTTTTATTCGAATCAGATATCTCTACACTATAGGCGTGTCATATATCAATATAAGATAGAGCACCTGTATCTAATATATGAGATTTTATCAATCTCTTACAAGTATTGCATCTTGTAATTATGCTATCTTTGAACATTTCGTTCATATTTTCAATCGAACTTCTGGTTCGTTTTTGTCAATTGTGATGATATATACATAGCATAATATGATGCATGTGTATGATTTTAAGCTACTAATCTTCCCCCTAATTTTGAGAAAATTGTTCATCAAATTGACAATCATTTTTTCGACGTTATAAAATATCACCAATTTGGGATATATATTCAAACCACGAATTGTTCTCAATATTATTTATTTTCCATTTCAGTGCATTGTGATGGATTAATTGCACTATTAAAAAATTAGATGGAAAAATTAGGCTATAACCATAAGCCAATTATAACAGGGAGAACTATGATGTTGGCATGATGCTTAATAAAATTCCCTAAATAAAAAGGAAAGTATTTTGTTCTCAATTAAATTAATTGGAGGCGTTTAACAAGCAAAAATGTTCAGCCTTTTATCGACATTCCAACTAACACTTATTAAAATGTTGACATTCGTGTCCGCTAACATTACCATGACGCATTCTTGATTATATAATCTGAAAATTATGTTCATAATTTAAAATTTGAGGAATAATTTCGCAAACTTCAAGTTGCGAACACCATGAAATCATCTAGTATATGTATCAAATATATTAGATATAAATAATATTTAGATGATCAACGTGAAGGATGATGGTGACCCATTTATCACCCTAATTACTTTCAGAAATATAGGGAATTTAATCCCTATTTTAGCTAGTGACAGTCAATAAAATTCATGAAAGAGAACAAACATCATATATGATTGGATTGAAAAATCTTCTGATTCTTCATTAAGTATCCATTTTAATTTCGCATCATTATTGATCCAGTGATGGTCCAACTGGTCATGCCAAATAATAAAATCAAATTTAACTTCTGGTTCAATATAAGATATAATTCAATGATTAAATATTATATAATCATATATTATTCAAGTGGTCAAACTAATCAATGTTCTTATGACATTACTTATATGTTTTCCTTTAGGGATAAACATGAACTCAAATGAGATATTCTTCGAAATATATGCTACTTCGAAAAGCACGTTTTTATTAGTTATTCAAAATCAATATGACAATATTCTTCCGAAATATTGTAATATCATACTCTTTCAAGAGCAGTTAATATTATTTTATAATTGTTATGCTTCTTCGGGAGTAACAACATATAAACATATTAGACTTGAATATGTAGTGTGAAATAAGATTTTGCTTCTTCAAGAGCAAAAACGAAATATTCTTCTAGAATATTTTATTAAATAACTCAAATGAGATATTCCTAATGTGCAATATTTTGCTGGAATATCGATTTAAATAAATATTCTTCTGGAACATTGATTTAGATTGTTTCTTTTTCTAGAATAGTGATACAATATTTTTCTGGAATATTGTACTATAATATTGAATGAAAAACATACATTCAAACAAATGTTTATTGAAAGTTGGTATAATCAATACGATATGATAAGATTGAATAATTATACCACTTTCCATGGAAATTCAAAGTTAATAGAATACAAATATTTACTTTAGCAGAAAAAGAAACTATATTATTCGTGAACAAATATAAAATAATAAATTGAAATATTTATCATAAAATAAAGTTGTTATTCTTCAGGAGTAACAACAAAATATTGTTATAGAATATCAAATTAATAACATATCTCATAATATTGTGCTCTTCGAGAGCAAATATATTTCATTATAATATTTCATATGAGATAAAATTATGATTCTCCTGGAATCACCAAAATAATATATTATTCTATATCATAATAATCTTCTGGATTATTAATAAATTCAAAATTTTGAATTTCTTTGAGAACAAGAGTGAAATATTTATCACATGAGCAATAAAATAATATTCTTCTGGAATATTGAAACGTAGCAATAACGCAATATTTTTCTGGAATATTGATTCGAAACTCATTCAATTATAACAATAATTAATATCTGTTGTGTTGTGTTGAGTAGAGATGACAATGGGTAGGGTATGGGTCGGGTTTGGCAAACTCATACCCTACCCACTAGAGATTTATAATACCCATATCCTACTCATATACTCATTTAAGATTGCGGGTCGGGTACGGGTAGGGTGCGGATATTCTTTTATACCTATTTAAAACCGGTTGCGTATTTTAATTTTAATAATTTTTTATTATTATTATTATTATTATTATTATTTTGACATTAGTGGCAGCAAAAAGTGGTAATGTGTATATATATACACATAGAATACTTGTTTAAAAATAATATAAGTATCTAATTGTAATTTTTTCTTGAACTTCACATGTAATAATATACTAGTTAACAATCCCTCTGCAACATAAAAATATCAAAATTAAGTAAAGTATAACAATGAAGTATAAGTAGACTCCAATTGTCCAAAAAATAAGTAAATATCAAAGAGTCTACTTTCCAAAATTATATATTGTTAAAATTTAAATACAATAATTTTTTTAAAAAAATTAATGGGTATATGGGTTGGGTATGAGTTTTTTTACAATACACATACCCTACCCATACCCATGTCGAGTTTGTAAATCTACACCCATACCCTACCCATAAACCCATTAGGTCCAGTAATTTCCACCCATTTGTGTCGGGAACTGTAACACCCAAAGTTCAAAACCTTAAACCTAGGCGTGTTAACTTCCATTCACATTAAATGCGGAATTTAAATCGTTTACACAATTAAAATATTCAATTAACTATTATAAATTTTACAGGAATTTCGGCAGAGTCTCCTCTATAAATTGGACATAGCCAACCTGTAGAGGGACATCAAAACCATTTTAAAAAATTTAAAACATCCATCACATCTCAATCACATTCATCATCGCCAAACCAATTCATTCATTCCCCAAACTCCTCAAGCATAAGATTTTTCCAAAATATCATCAGACATTGACAAATGAAATAAGAAGTAATTTAACCTCTAATACGTTGTCCATACTTAGTCAAACTAACTTCAACTAAACCATTATCAATAATAATGAATGAAGGAATAAATTTAAATGATAACTTGAATAAATTTAACTTTATTAGATAAGGCGACCACGGGTACTGTCTGAGTCAGCCGCCAGGTACTCTCCGCTGATCATCTAACTTTCATCACCTGAAATATGGGGAGGGATTGGGGTGAGCTAAAGCCCAGTAAGTAAACTTTATGCATGAATGCATGCTTATGACATGAAATTCCTTAAACCATTCAAAGTAATTACCCTCTTTTACTATACTTTTCAAGATATTCATACTTTCTAACCTTTCACTTAAACATAAAAACAAAACTTTAACTTCATTTCTATCGTGAACTCACTTAGTGTATCTTCTAGCCAATCATAATGCAGTGGGCAATATTCCTTATTTAGGACAAGATTATCATTTCTCCACCGCATAACGGTTTAATATTTTTCACCGTCAACCGGTTTAGCAATCGTCACCGCAAAGCGGTTTAATATTTGCCACCGCCAAGCGGTTTAGCAATCGTCACCGCAAAGCGGTTTAATATTTTCCACCATCAATCGGTTTAGCAATCGTCACCGAAAAGCGGTTTAATATTTGCCACCGCTAAGCGGTTAGGTAATCGTCACCGCAAAGCGGTTTAATATTTGCCACCGTCAAGCGGTTAGGCAATCGTCACCGCAAAGCGGTTTAATATTTGCCACCGCCAAGCGGTTAGGAAATTGTCACCACAAAGGGTTTAATATTTGCCACCGCCAAGCGGTTAGGCAATCGTCACCGCAAAGCGGTTTAATATTTGCCACCGCCAAGCGGTTAGGCAATCGTCACCGCAAAGCGGTTTAATATTTGTCACTGCTACATCAATTTAATTCGGGTACGCCGGTCTCCCTCGCCCCATTTCCCACTCACACCTTTCATGGCATAGAAGTACATCAATTTATTCTTAAAACTCGGGATACATGCATTTTGAGGAAATTTAAACTTACTACATTCTTCTTTTAAAATCATTTGACTTCCCCAACTCAATGAAAATGCATGCTGGACGATGTAACGACATAATAACATATATGCTTAAGCCTTCTCTTAGTAACACATACATGTATAAAGTTCATAGAAGGCACCACAAGTAAATAAAGTTCAAGAATATAACTTAAGTCCATTAATTACACCTGAAACATTTTACTTCAATGAAAGTAGGGGAAGTTTACTTACCTGTAGTCCTCAGTAGTTACTTTGCCTAATATGCAGGTGGAAGTCTTGGTTGCCCGCGACGTCAATGTACCGTTTCTCCTAATTAATTCCCATTCATTAACAAAATATGGCTTTTAGTGAAAAACCACATTTAACACTCTTAAATAAGGTCGAGACTTTCATGTGACTCATAATATAACAAGCACATTAAACTAAAGAATTTCCTTTCATACTTTCGAGTTCCCAAAACATATACTTTCATGTGACGTATAATACAACCAACACATTTAACACCACATATAATATCATACTCGAAATAATACATCAAGTTCGAGGAAAAATTTTGAAATCTTATTTATTAATTTCACAATTCAAAACCAAGCATTCTTATTTAAAAAAATGATCTTGGACTAAAATTTATAACTTTGAACATAACTTCAATTTAACTAACTTGTTCCTAAAATATTAAAGTTTGCTCTCCTATACTATTAACCCAAAATTCCAAAAACTACACATGTTTGTTTAAATAGTCATATACATATTCATGATCGTATATACGTACATTCACACCTCAAATTTAATATTATAGCACATCAATTAATCTAAATTTCATGAGTCCTCAGTCTGAGAAATTTTATTTTCACATAGTCAGAATCTGAGTATATACCTATGCCCACATAAACAAAAAAAATCCAAACTTTATATATTTACACGCATCTATACATACATAATAATATATACATTCATATACATCAATACTTATTCACATAACATCATTAATTCCCAAATTCATGGTTAAACTCGAAATTACACAAAAATTAGAATATGAAATTAACTGAAAAATCTGAATTTATACATATAGATTGCATACATACGTTATTTACATAGAAAATATATATATATATATCGAATTATGTATGTGGGTGTGCGTGAAATAGTGTGAAACCGTGCGTGTGGGCGCGGTTCGTGTGTGTGTGTGTGTGCGTGTAACGCGAAGAGGAAGGGGGGAAGAGGGGGAGGGCTTACTGGCGGTGGTCGGTGGGCGGAGGTGGTGAGAGCCGAGGGAGGGGAAGCGATCGGAGACCGAGAGAGAAGTGAGAGCGAGGTGAGAGATCGGTTTTTTTGCGAGAGAGAGAGACCGAATGAGAGAGAGAGGCGTGAGTGAGGAGTGATTAGGTTAGGTTAAGGGTTTTAATCTTTTGAAATTTGAAAATCAGTCCCTCAACTCTTCTCTTTGGTCGAAGTAAGTCTATAAGTTCTATTTACCCTCAATTGAAACTACACTTTTCCCCCGAATTTCAAATTGGCATAATAAAATAGAAAATAACATGCTGAGGCAATAAAAAAATTATTTACATAGGATTGCACGTAAATAATTCAAATAACCAATTTATAGTCTTTCAGATTGGTACATTGATCGAGCCGGCGTCCAAGTTCTTCCACTGCAAAATAATTCCAATTATAGACATTAAAGGTCATAAAATCATAATTTATAATAACATTCCCAAGAACATTACGTGAAATTTAAAATTGCACGAGAAATGAAAAGCGGTCTTACAATTCCTTACCCCCTAAAAGAAATTTCGTCCTCGAAATTAAAACTTACCGAAAAGGTGTGGATACTTGGCACGCATTTCATCCTCGCGTTCCCAAGTAGCCTCTTCTACTGCATGATTCCTCCAAAGGACTTTAACTAGAGTTATCTTCTTCCTCCTAAGTTCCTTATCTGCCTTCAGTAGGATCCTCACAGGTGATTCCTCGTAAGTTAGGTCCTCACGAAGATCTAACGACTCATAACTGAGGATATGAGAAGGATTCAGAAGGTCGCTGATGTTCGGCCTTAACTTGCTGACAAGTGAGACAACGTTGAACATACTCCGCCACGTCCCTACTCATGCCAATCCACCAAAAATGTTGTCTCAAATCCCGAGCCATCTTAGTACTTCCGGGGTGGATTGAGTAAGGAGTGTTATGAGCTTCCCTCATAATTTCTCGCTTCAATTCCTTATTATTGGGGACTACCAGCCTATTACCCTGTCGAAGGGCACCATCTGTGGAGATAACAAAATCGGTGCGCTTCCCATCAACTACTTCAGTGCGGACCCTTGAAGTATTGGGGTCTTCTAACTGTAGAGCCTTGATTCTTTCCAACAATGTCGATTCCAATGTTATGTTAGCAAGATAACCTGTCTTGTCTTTTGGAACGATCTCCAACTCTAACCCTTGGATCTCAATTAGTAACTGTTTTTGGACAACTTGCAAGGCATTCATTGTTCCATGACTTTTTCTGCTAAGTGCATCAGCTACGACATTAGCCTTGCCAGGATGATAATTAATGACACAATCATAATCCTTGACAAGTTCCAACCACCTGCGCTGTCGCATGTTCAGTTCTTTCTGTGTGAAGAAATATTTGAGACTTTTATGATCGGTGTAGATCTCACATCTGACCCCGTAGAGATAGTGCCTCCATATTTTTAACGCAAACACGACGGCTGCCAACTCGAGATCGTGAGTTGGGTAATTCTTCTCGTACTCTTTCAATTGCCTTGAAGCGTAGGCAATTACCTTGCCGTGTTGCATAAGAACACAACCAAGCCCCTTCAATGAGGCATCACTGTAAATGACTAATCCTTCATTTCCCTGTGGAATGGTTAAAATTGGCGCAGTTGTCAACCATGTCTTTAACTCCTAAAACTCTGTTCGCAATCCGAATTCCACTGAAATTTTGTATCCTTTCTGGTCAGCTTAGTCAAAGGCGAGGCAATCTTGGAGAATCCTTCCACAAATCTCCGATAGTAACCAGCTAATCCAACACCATATTCATTTAAAACATATTTTAAATTATGCTTCTTCAGGAGTATTGAGTCAATATTCTTCTAAATTATTTGAATTATAATTCATGCTTTTCAGGAGTAAGTAATATTCCATTGGAATATTAATTATACTGTTGCGCTACTCCAGGAGCAACAACAAACTATTGCTAAAGATTTTAGATATTTACTCTTCTGGAGCAACTGAATAATAAATATTTCAAAATTATGCTCTTCGGGAGCAATTAATAATCTATACGAATATTATTATAATTAAAATTGTGTTACTTCAGGAGCAATCATAAATTATTTTTCTGAAATATTGACAATTATAATTTATACTCTTCAGGAGCAAATAATATTCTTCTGAAATATTATAATGTTGTGCTACTTTAGGAGCAACAACAAATTATTTATAATAGATAGTTCTACGATTAATATTCTTCTGGAATATTAATTATAATGTTGTGCTACTTTTGAAGCCACAACTTAATGAATAATCATTTTGAAGGTAAGAATAATATTCAACAACAATAATACACACATATAAATATGTATGTAATAATGCATGGATTAAACATAATAACATGGGTACACAATCTACACAATTTAGAACATGAATAAACCAATTATTATTGAAAACGAAAAGAAATTAGAGAAATTACCGCATCCAACCTCAATTTTGACTCGGAACAAATAATAGCACTCTGGTTATAATGCAACATGAAAACCAATGATAATTGTAAGCGTGAAACTTTGAGTTAAAATAAATAAATAAATAAATAAAATCAAATTCAATCTCCATTGCCAATGACCAAAGTGAAGACCCAAGTTTCAGATTATGTAGTGATTTGAAATCTCAACTTCCAAATTAAATTCAATTGGAAATCGGCAAGTTCCAAATTGGAGACAAATTCAAGGTTTGGAAATGATTAAAATGATAATCCTTGGTTTGTGTGTGCAAATTCGGAATTGAATTGAGGATGGAGCTCATGCGGAATTCATACGTGTAACTTGAACAAGATTCAACAGCGTTTTGATGTACATGTAAAAAAAAATATTCACATGTAACCAAATTAATTTTGGTACACATGACGAATGATTATGCTCATTCAAAAATTACCTTCTAACTCAATTTGGTAGAGATTCGTGCTAATAACGTGTTATAAATTAGAGAAAAAAGTAGAAACACCAATAAACTTGTGTATTTTATTATGAACCAGAGCCCCTATACATATAGGGGAGAATAGGGATATATAAAATAATAATGTCTAGGGTTAAATGGGTATAATTGTCATTTATTATTACAAGATAATATTTACAACATTAATTGATTTTTTGTCAAGAATTTAACATTATTATTATTAAGTACAAATATGTGAAAAATAATAAAATAAAATTTTTTATTATCTATAATAACTAAATTTTGCTTTATTTGTAATGAAAAATAATGTCAATCAAACAACAAAACTTGAAAAATCCCTCATTTTTCCCATCTAGAAAATTAAATCAATCAAACACATTAAACTTCTAATTCCAGGGAATTAAGTTCACAGGAATTCGTTTCCTTTCCACCCAAATTCCATAATCCCTATCAACCAGACCTCTAGAGATTTGTGTTGATCTACAAATAAAAAATATTTGAGCAATTAGTCTGTAAATAATTTTGGACTTTACAACAATCAAGTAAATGTTGTGACACCTAGCAGAAAAAATAGTTATTTCTCTTTGAAAATGTTGAATGTCAATCTTAGGCGCCCTTATCGTCCATGTCATTAGATTGGTGGATGATATAAATCGTAGATTATGCCCCAAGCTGGTGTGAAGATTCAAATCCACAACTTCTGCATTGTCAACGTTTTTGAATCCCCAATCTTTACCAGTTGTTATGTGTCCCGGGGGCAATAAGTATGTCTCTTTGAATATCATGATGATAGGTAGTAAAGTTGTCTAATAAATGGAATTATTTTGTGTATCTATTTTGTTGCTAAGGAAATCCTTACAATGATATTAGCAATTAGTGTGTTGATTTTACATTCACAAGTTTGAAAACTTAGCCTATGCTTGACAAAAATTTGTTTATAAAATTTACTTAAAAATGGTAACGTGACAGTATTCAGTTGGTCTATTTTGTTGAAAAGTCTAAACTGGTGGGCGAAATTTTTTTACGAATCAAAATTGTTGACGTTTAAAAAAAATGATCTAATGAGATGTTGTCTTGTAACCGTTTATAAACTAATGTTTATGAAATAGGGGCTTCTATCTATATCTATATATAATAATAGATACATGCCAAAAAAGGAAAAGCCCAATTTCCTGCCTAAACTATTTTCTAAATTTAGAAACTTTGAAGAATCATTCAAGACAAATTTAATTAATGCAAAAAAATAATGTAATAAATATTTTAGCAATTATTATGGTACGTAATATTAGAATTTGTGCGATGTTATTAATGACATCAAAATTTTAATTTATTTTAATGTATAAACTATTTTTTGTTTTGTAATAATTATTATTCACTTGATAATTATTTTATTATATTTAAGTTAAAAAATATGTAATCTATCTATTTATACATCTATAAAAACAAAGTCAATGTCAAAAATAACACGCACATAGTTTCTCTAAATCTTAAAATTTATGCACAAAAATAATATGTAAGAAAAATAATGAAATAAATATTTTAGAAATTATTATGGTACATAATATTAGAATTCGTAATATGCTATTGATGACATCAAGATTTTAATTTTAATATATAAACTATTTTTTTGTAATAATTATTATTAACTTGATAATTATTTTATTATATTTCAGTCAAAAAATATGTAATATCGATATCAAATCGAATATCTCAACGAGAATTTTAATACAATTTAACAAGTGAGAACAAACAACATATTGTCCGTAAAATTCTTTCAAAGATCAAATGTAAAAGGTTTTATATTTTTTAATTTTACTCAATACCTCATTCATTTTAAATTATATCATTTAAGTTATTTAATACTATCTATAAATTATTTTTTGTATTAATTATTAATCTTTTTTAATAATTATTGTATTATTTTGAATTCAAGAAAATATGTAATATGATTGTCAAATTGAAGATCTCAACTAGAAGTTTAATATAAGAAAACAGTGAGATTAAACTGAAAATATATTGTCCGTAAAATAGTCTCAAAGATAAAATCATCCTGAAATTTCTTGGTATGTCTTCCCTCTCTAAAATCAATTAGAATTTTTTTCTAATTCGTAAAAAAAAAAAAAAAAAAAAAAAAAAAACGATGTCAATATCATATAAATATGAAAATAAAAGAGAATAAAATAAGAGCGATCATCAATCTATTTTTCTTTCATTTTTATTTTAATAAAATTTCGAGCGTATATCACATATTTATCTATTTTTTCACTTATTACAAATTCTATTCAAATGTAATTTTATTTTCTCCCTTTAAGCTTTAAGTCAATTTAAATTACAATGCTTAAAGAAATTTTGTGGAACAATAAACATACTAACCGTAAAAAAAAAAAAAAAAAAAAATAAGGTATGTATTATTGTACTTTTTTGTAATTAATTGTCTTCATTTTTTCTCATTCTTAATTAAATATTCATTTCATATGTTAACATATGAAAACCAATTCTTTTTATTTTTATTTTTAAAATTAGTAAAGAAAAAATAAAAAAAATTATCAGTATCACATAAATATTTTTTCTTTAAAAATAGAAAATGAAAGAGATTAAAATTGGAGCGTTCATCGATTTATTTTCCCCTTTCCTTTTCATTTTAATAAAATTATGATCGTAAATTTTCTAAAACGGTAAACATACGAACTGTAAAAAAAATTAAGGTATGTGTAACTGTACCTTTTTTTCTAATTAATTATCTTCTTTTGTTTCTCATTTTTAGTAAAATATTCATTTCATATATTAATATATAAAATCGATATTATGTGAGTAAACAAATGATTGTGCATCGCACGAGTATAACACTAGTAAATACAATAAAAAATCATCATGTCACGCCAAACTATACTAAGTTTAGTGTTCTAAAATGCGCGAATAAACGCCGCCTAGGTGCGCATTAGCTCAATGCTTGAGGAAAATGCCTCGCATTACCCATATGCGGGGAATAATACTTTTTACTGAACATAAATCGAAAAAATCGGTGATTAAAGGTCAAGAATCAATAATAAACTGTTACTTTTCCAATCCAATATGTTAGAAACCAATTGAACCAATTCTATTTAAATTAAAAAAAAAAAATTATACTCAGGGATGTATGTAAACATATACAATCCATTTGCAAACTTAATTCAGCTTACCACCGAACAGCCCTTTATAAGGGTAGTAGGTATTCACATCCCACATCAACATCCGATGTGGGATGGGAACTGATAGGCTTCTTCTTTCTTGTTTTCTTTTTAAATTGCTTCGTTTCATTTTTTTTTAATTGTTTTTACTTACCATAATTTGTTTGACTTTTCTCTCCAAACTATTATTTAAATATTATTTTTCTTATTTTATAAGGATTAAAATATTTTGACATTTTGAAACAAATAGTATAATATAAATAAAATTATCAACCATAAATCACTATTTTTTTTGAGTTAGTAATTCTAAAATTAAAGAAAATTATTTATATATTTTTTATTATTTGTGTATTTAGTTTTTATGTAAAAAAATATATTTTTCATATAAAAATTTATTTAATATCTTAAAATTAATTAAAATATTATTAAAAGTACGAAACGTATTATGACGATTATTCTCTGCATTGACACGCATAAATTTGTAATTCTTGATTCTCGACCTCGTCGCATCGCAATGCATTACGCATTTTAGAACTTGACTAAGTTTCACATCCGGCACTAGTAAATTAAAAAGCAAAAAAAAAGTGGCTTTACTTTTTATGTCTGCCATTGTAGTGCAAATAAGGCAAGGAGTGGAGAAGAAATGAAGAGGAAATTGTTTGCCATTATAGGAAAATATTGGTCACTTTCATTATTTCATAGATTTTCCATCATCATTTGCTATAAAATAATTATTACCAGAAATGTTATGGCATTACTAATGTACTATACTCTACACCTATATGTTTTATGAAGATAACCTGTTTGTTTATAAATTGGTTTATTTATGTTTTTAAGATAAAAAGTAGTGATTGAAAATTGAAGAGAAAAATGTAAGATTAAAAAGTAATTTAAAAAATTATATGATTTATAAATTGATTTATATATAAAAAAATGACATTTACCAAACGGAGGACAGATGACTAAATGGTCGATGGCTCTTTCCAGATGCCTTGTTTTATAATAGAGGATTTTTATGAGACCCTAAAACTGTACAGTAAGATTCATTGAAAAGGATCACAAACTTACAAAGAAGAGTTTGAGGAGGGGATTCAATGAAAATTGAAAAGGGCTAATTTCCTAAAACACACAAATTAAGAAAAAAAAAGGTGCTCACCATAACAAATTAATAATTCCACAACAAAGCTTCAAAGCAGCTGGAATCTTCATCATCATCATCACCACCACCACCATCGACGCCGCTCAGCCACTGAGGTGGAGGAGGATCGAAGTCAAACCACCCGTTCTCAACACAAACGAAATCATCCCTCGGTAACAGATAGTCGAAACATGATCCAAGACTAGGCAATTCAACAATCTCACTCAATTCTTCTGAAGTTGTTGAGAGATCTATAGCAGAAACAAGAGATGACATTGATGATGAAGAAGATAAAGTGCGTGACGAAGAAGAAGAAGAAGATTTAATCAAATCAAATTTGTCCATTGCAGCTGCGTTAGCTGCCGCCGCCTGAACATCTCGTGGGCTAAGTGAAACTGGCCGCGGCAGGGCGGCAGCAAGTTCCGGAAAATTGAGTATGGCGGAGCTTCCTTTAATGCTCAAAGCAGCTACATCATGAGCACGAGCAGCCATTTCAGGTGTAGGAAAAGTTCCAAGCCATATACGCGATTTCTTGCGTGGCTCTCGAATTTCAGACACCCATTTCCCCAAGTTCCGCATTCTAACACCCCGATAAACAGGATGTTTTCCATTGATAGCATTTTCTCGGATTCTCTTCATCTTCTTGGTGCCAGATCCTGCATAATTTTCTGTTTTGTGGGTTTTTTGAATCAAACCAGTTTCTGAATTCTTAGTCTCAGTATTCATTGGTAAGATATATGAACAGTGTTTTTGTGTGGGTTTTAGTGCGAGTTCTTGTTTGTGCATTCAAAAACATCAAGAAATCATTTACGAATTACAAAGTGTTGCAGGGATTTCGTACAAAAGAGAGAAATGAATTGAGAAATAGGTTTTTTTTTTAATAAAAGACGTTAGACAAAATTTAGTAAAGAAATGGAAAGAATATATAGGAATTTTATCCATATTTTAATCTTTAACAATCCGCATATTTTATTGGATTCACAAATTTTCAACTACATATTTTATCAACTTTTATTAAAATTTATTATAAATTTTATTTTTATCTCTACCAAACAGAGCACTGGCATAGCATGCACTACAGAGATAATATGGGAGGGTATAACGACACCATCTTTTCTATCATTTCCCAATGACTCATATGACACTTGGAAGACAGGGTAACGGGGTGGGGTGCAGTGTGAGAGAGGACCATTGATTGAAGAAATGGGTCATTTTGCTATACCCTGTGGGCTGTGGTGCAATGAGGTCCCCTCTTGTCCACGCAACCTCTCATTAAGGCACCTTTAATTTGCCAAATCAATACATTAAAAAATAAAAAAGATAACAAATTTAATTTACACAATTTCTCAAATCACTTTTTAACCATTCATATTTTTTTTTCTCTAATTACACAATTTCCTAAATTAATTTTTAACCTCACATTTTACTTAGAATACACAAATAAATCAACAAAATAATTTTAATTCTCCCACATAAGACGCGGAACAGAGCCTAATTAATTTCAACATTGATATCTTTCTAGTTTCATGACACTCTCTATCTGTCTCTTATCATGTAGAACCATTGCGAAATGTGTCAATAAACTTGTTTAGAAACAAGTTTACAATACATATCAATCATTCAAACGCATACATTGAACTGATTAGTCAAAAGGTTAAAGTTGTTAAGAGACAACAAATTCGTAAATTTAACTTATATTTTCAACATTCTCCTTTGCATGTTATCAAAAGATGGCATACAAACATTTTTATAAATAGGTCATAATGAGACTAAAGTTGCCTCCAGGACACATCTCTCAGTGGTAAAGGGGAGGGCTGGTAAGACTCAGCACAACAGTGTGTAGGGTTCGAATCCTGAAATATTGGATTTGTGTCTTATCGTCAGCGGAAGTTACCTAAACTTTGAGTTTACCATCAAGTCTTCCACCCTACCTCTGGGAGGCATAACTTGCGATTAACCTCCTCAACCAATGACTCAGGGTAGAGTCGTTGGGGCCCTCAAGGTGTGGGCTACATCTTTTTTCATAATGAGACTAAAGTTATTGACACGGAAAAAGCTGTTTGTACAGGGAATCCTGGATAAAGCTTTACAAATGTTGCACTGGTAGCACTTGTCTGGTTGATTTTTTTTTTTTTTGGTCAATAACCAGTGAAAAAGGGCCAAGTGGCTCCATGTAAAAAACTCTCGTAAAAATTCCCTGTACACATAGCATGACTCTATTAACATTTGTTCTAATAACATGTTAAATTGTGACACAGAACGGAAATAAGGGATTCAAGCGAAATCGTTTGATAGGAACAAGACTTGGAGTCCACCAAACAGCTCGAAATCCACCAAGAGAATTGAAAGGAAATTTCATGAATTTTATTAATAATATGAATGAATAATCCGTGCACAAGTGCTTTCTTTTATAATAGAAGAAAAGCTCTAATTCTTGTATGACAAGGAAAACTAAAGAAAGAAATTAATTAAAAGTCTAAACGAATAAGGTAAACTAATTCTAACCAAACTAATCACCCTGGCATACCCGAGTGTAAGATAAAAATCAAAACGAATAAAATGAAAATTCAAAAATAGCGCTAAAGTAATAAAACACTGTTTTGACTGCCTAAATGCTGTGAGTTAGAATTGCCTCGTCGAGATACTCAGAATAGACATATTATGCATTTGAAATAGAGGTCGGACACCAAATCTGTATTTTATGATTTCGCCCTTTTCGATCCAATTCTTTTTCAATCCTTTTAGTCGTTTTTTCTATATCAAATTGCGCCCCCAGGGCATAGCTCAAGTGGTGATATGTGAGGGTGGAAAAATCCAATCTCGCTTCTAGCTACCTGGTAAGGGTTCGATTCTTGAAAAATAGAAGAGGCCCTAGGCAAACGGAGTTAAAGGATGAGCCCTCAACCCTGCACAACTTAGAGGTGGCAAAAAAATCAGACTCGACGGGTACCCAACCTAAACCTGTCCCGAATAGGGCAAAAAAACATGTCGCGCGGGTCAGAGGGGCGGGTTTGGGCAGGTAGGGGTACACAAAATAACCGAACCAAACCAAACCAAGCGGTTTGGTTCAGTTCTAAGTCAAAAAAATAATGGCTAGGTTTAATATAATCAAGAACCATTCGGTTTCGGTTCTAGTTCTGGTTCTCTTTCCAGAACCAAGAACCAAATCTGTGGATATTCATCTCACCAAAAACTCAAATCTGAAACTATAAATGTGAAATGTATAAAAATGTTATTTACCATATATTTTACCTCAGACAAAGATTTTAAATCATAAATCTCAATTCTAACTCTAATTCATTTCTCTTATTTTCAATTATAGACACGCATTCATACTGCTTTACTTGCACTCCTATAACACAGCAATCGTTGCACTTCTTAGTCACCATCGACGGCGTTGATGTTTATTTTTTAAAATTTATGTATATATAAACCTCAGCCCAATTCGTCAATTCTCAAGAGTTAACTCGAACTGAAGTTGCAATTTCGTCCCTAACTCACACGGCGTCACAGTAGAATGGGCAGAGTCAGATCTTCATCGTAACATGTAACTATAAGTCCAAACGATATTTATGTTCGATTCTATATATTTTGACAAGTCGGCAAGTTTCCTTTAGATGAATTTTTTCTTCTTTGATTTAGAATAACATGTTACATTTTCTAAATATATGTTTTGTTAACTAAAAAATTCATTTTCTATTTAGTAATGACGTAGATGAATTCTAATGAAGAAGTTGATATAAACAAGTTTTAATTTGAATTTATATCATTTAAAAACTCAAGTAATGGTTCTAGAACCAAATCAGAACTGAACGGTTTGGTTCCATATCTTAAAAAAAATCAATTGGTTTCAATAGTTAAAAAAAAAAAAAAAATCATCGGTTCATGGTTTGGTTTGGTTCTTCTAGAACCAAAATCAAAACAAACCACGTCCACCCCTAGGGGCAGGTTCCCACGACCTGGGCGAGTCATGAGGCGGGTTTGGCGCTCCGATTCTAACCCATCTCGAATTAATAATTTAATAAAAATAAATAAAGAATTTTTTTTAAAAAAAAACTAAAAATTTAAAAAAATAAAACGGGGCGACATATTTGACCCACCCCGATATTTGCGGGCGAATAGCGGGTTTAGAAAAAAAGTTACCCGCTGGATGGGTCACGGGTACCGGACCCGAACCATCCCCGTTGTACTAGCACCACTTGAGTCAGATCTTTCGATTTACATCATTCACTAAGACTCAAGGCAGGATAGGTGAGAATCGTTGAAGTTGCGGTTCAACCCTTTTTATTTTACATCAAATTGACACACAAAGTGTAAACTTCCGTGAACTTAGAGGGTAATATAAGACCTCACAACTTTCTTAGTTGGTTCGTATCGGTTGTTTATCAAGCTTCATAGAAGATCTTAGCTGGCGTAAATTGTAAGTTAGTTAGAGATTGTACACGAGTAAGAAAGAGACAAGACTTCTAGTAGTAATGGTAGGCCTTTAATTGAAGACTTGTGAATAACTCGTGGTTATAAGTTTGTAAGTTTGTTCCAATCCGAAAGAGGTAATTCTTTCCCATGAGCTAATGGATTAGCTTGTGTTCGGCTTTTGTTGATTATAATCAACATATTTTTCAATGCAATTTTTTAATCACGTATTTTTTCTCTCTTCGATTTTTAACCACACATCTTACCTAGAAAACACAAATAACACTAATTATTACATGTTATAATAGTTGCCGAACGGGCTATTAAACATCTTTTCAGGTATTATAATGAAGAAATGAATAAGGGTTGGTGATATTTTTATTAGAGAAGAGAAATGATTTACTATTGACCGGAAACATACAAATGCACTGCATAGGCGATCACATAGTAGAAACATGACGTGATTGCCCATGTATCCAAGTGGAAACCTGAGAGGAAAGCATTGCAACCGATTTTGTCGGCGATCGCTTGATTACAAAAATGGCAGACGAGATATTTTTATTCTATTTTCGTTATTTGGTTCTTTCCTTGTAGCATGATATTCTTCCATTTATGTTGTGATCTCAACCATGTGCGCATGATTTAGGGAGATAATATATCAGAATTGTGGTAGGATGTCCATTATAATTTGTTATATGGTATCAATTGTAATTGTTCAATTCAATACACAAAATTATTTCTCATCTTCTTCCTCTTCACAATTCTATAAGAAGCTTAACATTTACTAAGCACGGTATAATATGCATAAGTAACATTATCATCAATTAATTGATGAATTATTTAATTCGTAGGACTTATCATAAACTTACTCACCAATTATTAATTGATATATCATATTTGCTTGGCAACCTTGCTTATCAGTTCATTTCTCATTCTTATTACTCCAACCCCTTATATCCACGTAATGATGATCTTCTAAAATTTTATTGGTAGAGTTTGGCTTATTTTTAGATTTTATTGCATATAAGGTAGCCATGTCAAGATCATAGTGCCATCAAGCCATACAAATGGAATACATCTTATATTATTATCTTATTTATCATTTAATATTTAGAAACTTGTCCTTATTTATAAACTAAATCAATTGGTACTTTTTTACATTGTGAGAGTGTTTGATTGCTTGTGTCCAATGTTTTAGCTGGTCCCATAGTGAAGCTATCTAGACAACATGATTTAGCAATTGGTCCATTTCCATGGACGGGAAAATTTAGAATTTTGATAAATATATTTTTCACATGCTTCTACACAAGAATTAAATTATTTGTACAAACTAGTATACAAACCCTCACATGAAGGTAGGATCCACACACAATATTTTATTCGTGACTTCCTTATGTGAGGGTTAGTATACTAATTTGTACAACTTTATTTGTACAAGTAGTAAAGTTGTATATATAAATCTGACTAGAAGGTTTCTTGTTTGGTGAAAATAGGATGAAAATAATAGAAATATTTTCACACCTTTAACATTTGATTTTTTTTTTTGGTTAGACTTAGGTGTCTGGGTGAAGTTTAGAGCTATGAAATGGAACTTGTATAAATTATATGCAAATCAGATGAGAAATACGAGCTAATATTTGTTGTTAATTGTAAAGAGTTTATTTGAAGGAATAATTTTTTAAATAGTAATTTTTATGAAAATGTGTGGTTAAAAAGTATGAAATTTTTTATGGATTTATGTGTAATATTATTTTTATTGATAAATGCATAGTTAAAAAGAAGAGAGAAAAATATATTTTATTTATAATGAGGACTAAACAGGGAATATAGCCTCTGGTCGGATCACACAAAGATACCAATTTCCTAAATTATTTTTTAATCATATATCTTTTTTCTTTTCAATTTTTAACCCTACATCTTACCTCAAAAAAATGTGAAAATTTGGTTTATAATCACTAATATATGTGATCCGAACAGAGGCCAAATGTATATTATATAAAACTATTTAATCATATTTGGCTTGATTTTGACTCGAGGCTTGATTAGGACTATTGTGGGTTGACACATATGGATAGGCTTTTTGTGTTGTGCTAGACTTTTATATATACTAGTGCAAGACGTGCGCTGCACGACTCAGAGTCAACTGTAAGAATTGATAATATTTAGAAACAGATGATCGTGTAAAAATTTTAAAAAAGTAAGAATTTTAAAAAGTAGGAACATATGAAGTATTCAAATCTCTGTGTTGAACGATTTGTTTAAAACATTTCACATGTGATCTAAATTGAGAACAAGTATATAAGAAGAATAAATGTCTACAATTAGAAGTAGCAGTAAAGGTAAAGATAAAAGAATGTATAAATAGAAATAACGGTCACGATATAGAAATATTTAATATAGTGAAGGAAAGTTCAATTACAGAAGGAAATTGGTAATTAAAAAATAAAAGAAAATGCAACACCTACTTATATATTTGCTTGAGTCAATGTAATTCTCAAACTCCTTAAATGGGATTTTGTAGATTAATAAAGCAAACAATAATACACTATATGTTCAACACCAGTTTCTTATTGAATTGTTGCTTATCCTGACTTAGCATTGTTGGGAAGAGCCCTGGAAGTCTTCTAAGTCACTGAACTCACTACTGAAAACCCCAGTATCGAAATACTAATAGACATTCAGAGTGAAATAAACTATGTAAAAAACTAAAATAGAATAAAATGAAATTGATGTATTAAAAGAAATCCTAAATCACACAGGGAGCAGTAGTAACAGTTAAAACAAAAAATAAGAACTCAATAAATCCAACAGGTTTTTTATTTCCTAGAACTAAGCTTCATAGAAAATAGAGAAATCTAGTAACTATACTGATACATCACAATAACCAGTAAACATACATGCCACTTTCAAAATATAAGAAATTATTTTGACTCTAGGCAATATATTCATAACTAAACTCACACGACTCTCGAATAATTCAAAGATTTTCACAGTAAGTTTTCAGAAAGTCTAATGAACAATTGAACACAACAAACCTGAGAACTGCAGAAAGAGGGATTCTTGACCATGGGACGTCGGCCGAGAGTACTCTCGAAGCTGAGGTAATTGCAGCCCATACCACTAATCTACAGCAAAATCACTAATCTTGAAAGAGATTACTAATCTACAGCAAAATCACTAATCTTGAAAGAGATTGACCGAACACAGGATGTTAAAAGAAATTCACAAACTGCAAAACTTAAATAGCGATCAAACTGAAAAAAAATCTACAACCTCACATCCTAAATCGAGATTTATTGTACCTTGTTTAAACAATTATTTGGATCAATCTCTTTCTCGATTCATATGTCAGATGAGAACTTGCAACCCTGTCAAGAGGGGGGGGGGGGGGGGGGAGGAAGGGTGAGATTCTTTTTGCGAAATTAGAGCATGGAGCAAAAAATAGAAAAAAGAGAATGAAAAAATTACTTAAACCTTGCAACTCCTCCAAAGTAAATCATATACATATTTTTTTTAAAAAAAATTGGAAAATAAAAATACATGAACCAAATAACGAAAAGGAAAGTGCAGAAACTACTGAAGAAAATAAAATGCCACCAAGTTGCCTATGACCATGAATATAATAGAGAGAGAGAGAGAGAGAGAGAGAGAGAGAGAGAGAGAGAGAACAAATATTTTTATTAATGAAATAAGAATAATGCTATTTGAACATCTAAGTTTACCACCCTATGTGCCACCTCCCTTACATGAGATGTGTATGGCCTCATGTATTAATTAGCGGTCTCACACCCCATGTGAGGGGGTTGTACGCAGGGTGGGCATCCCGTGTATTCAAATAGCATGATCCATGAAATAATTTACTGCCCCGTTCCATTCTGTAAAACTCTATATACACAACATGAGACCACAAATAGAATATGAAGATGAAACATTACTCTAAGATGCTTTTCATTTAAACAGAGTAGAAAGGCACCTGTTTATGGTTGAGAGCAACACTGAAGAATACAAAGACAACAAGGTCAAAATAATTTTCGCTACAGTTGCAATCGTTAATCCCAAGCTAATATAATTGTAATAAAAAAATGAAAAAAATGAACTTCAGGGATGAAAAGGAGGGCAGTAACGTGTTACCAAATTGAAATATTACGTTGCTTGTCAAAAACTTCATTCATACCTGAAAATGGCCATGACCGATCAAAATGAGACATGGATTTAACAAAACCTTTTCAATGTGCCAAGCCATGCTACTTTTCTCCCATGTTAGCTTCTTAGAAAATATGCAATTACAAATAAAGAATTGTTGTAAAAAATATCAATAAATCAGACGATAAAACTGTCCGCGTTAATAACTTTCGACATAAAACAGCAAAAATGGATTTGAATTTGGTTGGCTGGTTTGGCTTCTTCTTCGTTGTTAAGAGTATATGTTGTTCATTGACAAAGTGTCCGAGTATATAATTAAGAGTCATGGTTGTGGTTAAGATATTTGTCCAAGGAATATTAGATAAGTTATGCAAGTTAATTGATATTTTTATTATTATTTTGCTGAAGCAATAAAATAACAATAATTTTTATAGAGATTAATGCTAAGCTGAAGTGGTAACCAGGTTGGTTTCAAGTCTCATTCGGAAAAAAGGTGAAATAAAAAAATTCTAATAATAATCATTTGGATTTTTTTGCAAATATAATATGCTATATATCTTTTAAATACATTCGGATTATGATGCTATAACATGAAATGATACACTTAACTGGAGTCTTTAACTAAAGAAAAAAAAAATGAAAAGAAAATGATGGAGGACAATGTTATTTTGAAAATGCTCTCCTCAGAAGATAACTCGCTTATCAGAATTCAGAAAATTTCCCAGATCTAGAAGGCCAGATTCCATGATAGTGTTAGTTTTGATAATACTATTTGTATGTTTACTTAAGTGTAAGTATTGATAATGTATTAGGGTTATGTGGATTTTATATAACTACATACCAAATTCACTGTCAATCAAGAAATTTAATGTAAGCCCATTGCAAGAGTAAGCGTACTTGTCACCTATAATAATTAACCAAGAGAAGAAAAGAAAAACCATAAATTATGCATACAATTCCACCTATTTTCAAGTAAGAACATGGAACAAGAAGAAAAATGAAGATAGCATAGATTCAAATGCATAACCTTTCTTTACACAATTAATAATGGTTAATCGTAGAATGCTCGGTTGGAATATAACCATTTTCTTGACCCTCATTTTCCCATCCTTCTACCTTTCCATTTGTCCATTGCTATACAAATTTTTTGACTACCTGCTAGAAACCATCATTTATTGGAAAAAATATCACATACATAGAATATTAATATTCTTCTTGCATACAATTCTTAGTGAACTCAACTAATCCACTTTTTAGGAATTAAACAAATTCCAGCACGGCAATACCTAATAAAATTTAGCTAGAAACCCTGAGTTATTTGAGTTCTATTCCTAAAAAATAACAAATAGAATGGAATCACGTACACATAATCAGGCAGAAGGAAGAGTTAGTTCAAACATATGCAAGATTTTAGCCGAAAATGATCGACAATTCACAGGCACACAAAAGTTTCTAAAACAATTGTCCTAAATTGGAAGAAAAAAATCAAAATTATTTATTTCACGCCGCCAATCTCCAATTTCAAGGGAAATGATGTAGTTTTTATGGAAATTTTGACGAAATTTGGAACAAAGACAGAATTGGAGAAAAAGAGCCTGGACAATGACCGCACAAAAGTTGAACTGCAGTCCAACTGTTCTGTAAGGGTGTTAGGTCCCATTGTATAAAGAATTCCATAAACCAATATTTTTATTTAAACAAGCTTGAAATATATAAAAGAAGCTATCAATGCATGGAACAAATCTATACTGGAGAATGGAAAATCTAATGCAAATGAAACCATGTAAAAAACAGATTTATGATCAATTCATTTATTCGATGCATGGATCAAGAACACCCTAGATAATTTTATTTTGGAGTTGGTCAAGATATTTGTACTTAACAAACTGGGAATTTTGTAATGGATGGAAGGAGAAGAGCATGTGCCGCCAATTGATATCTGGGGCATCGGTGGCAGGGTTCCAAAAGGATTGGTAGCATAACTAAAAATTATTGATTTCAAAATCACGAAATCGATTCTGTTGATGCATAAGCATAACTAAATTTTTTTTAAAAAAAACGACAGGACCACAACCCAAATTTCAATCTAATTGAAGTCATGGGAAAATTTAGGTAACAAAGATGTGATTAGTACCTTCATTAAGTTGTCTCGTGACATGGGCATTTCCCCATCAGAAAAGTAAAGAACTGAAATCTTGTAAAATCATCATTAAGAAAAGGAAAATCAAAGTATTATTAATATATACTTGAGAAAGGTAAAAATTTCCCGACACGATCTAAAGGAAAAAATGCGACTTTGTCTACTACAAGTACTACCATATCTCTAGCTTGTGAAGTCTAATTAGATTTGTCAGCAACAAAAAAACATGAATCAAATAGAAATGAAACATATAATATATGATTTTATTGGTTACAGTTATGCTTGTTGTTACTAACAAAGATGTGCACTCAAATATTGACTAAAAAAATATGTAAAATTTGTCTGTAAGAAAGGCACAAGATAGAAGGAAGAGCAAAACCCTGAATAACCGACAAACCACCAATAAAAATAAGGTAGCATCACAGACATTTCAGAAGCTTATTGATCTAGATTGGTTTATAATTGTCGACGTCAATGGGAAGTGCAAGGGAACTCAAATTTTGATGCATCTCATATTCAGATCACAATAATGATAAAATGTTGACAATCAGTCAGTACTCTAGATCACAGGCCTAAAACCTATAGAAAAAGAAAAAAACTTCAAACTCAATGTTCTTCGAGAAGAACATTTCAAATCATCATTTCATATTAATTTCATAGACAAAATGATTATTCAAAAACATAAATATGTATGCAAAATTATTCATCAAGATATCCAAAGACCACTGCAATGTTATTCATCAAGATACCCAAAGACATAAATATGTAGCTAAAGTGTTAAGTGAAGTTTGTAAACATACCTTGTCAAACTCACAAACAAAAGTTTCCAAGGTTTTTTTCTATATTTTCAAGTGGGGTAGTTGTGACACTGCTGATGAAGGATTGTGATTTTGGATAACAAATACCTAAGGTGTGAACATTTATTATCTTAATATTAATATTACTGTAATCCGCAATGGTACATTGAGTATTTAACCTACCTGGAAAACTATCCAATTTTGTACTTTAGTTGTATTAAAGAAACTGTCTCCTCCTAAGTTTTTTCTCAGTGGCTATCAAAATTGCCAGAAAAAAAAATGACTTCAACAAAATAGACATTGGAATGTCTGAGGGGGTTTAGAATTAAATCTTTATTGAAACAATATATGCAGGGCCAAAATGTAGAGCACAAAAGCTGACCTTTGTAGTATCCACCTGAGGAAACTGTAACTTTGACTTGCTACATGGAAAGGAAGCTTGTGGCAATTATCAAGAATAAAGTATGACCGAGTTAAAGTAAATATTACGTTTTCAATAGTATCTTCACAACATTATAAACAAGAAGAACTCCTGTGGTGAAGTAATTAAAGTAATCATAACATGAAACCTTATTGTAGATAGTCATAGAACCCAATTAATTTCGCATACACAAATTTATTTTATCCAAAATATGTACAAATTCAAGAGTAGAGTGTGATTTACCTGTAGAAGAATTCATCACTACAACAAATTCGGCTCGAAGGGTTTCATATCATGATATGAGACTTGAGAGATTTTAAATCTAACATAAAAAAAATAAAAAATCATTAGCGAAAATGTAAGCAACACTACAAGACATGCATAGATAAGCTGCTTTGGCAAGAGCTTTTGCAAAAGCTGGGGATGGCATACCAGAAGGAGGAACACACTCTTGCAAACACCGTGCTAGGTGAATTAAAATCTTCGCAAGGTGTTGTGTAACAATTGTTCACCACTGCAAACAGCACAATATACACAAAAAAAAAGTATTAGGGACAATTGAAAACATCTTGCTTTGTTTTCTTGTTTAAAGATGTTCTGTATGGTCAGATAACGTGTAATAGTGCATGTATTTGTTTTGCATCCTCATGGCATTGAGTAAATCACTTAAGATTTGATGTTGTAAATGATAAAGAGCATCAAATATATTTAAAATTTCTAAATTTAGCAGACATGAAACAGAAATCAAAAGAAAAATTGAACCATCATTTAATTCATCTAATCAGAGAGAAATGTGCACATAACGCAGCTCATTAATGGATCATCAGTTAGATTGTTTAAAAGTTACGAAAAAGTTGATCAGTTACTGAAAAAAGATATTTTTTTAATCATCTTTAATTATAATTATCGATATGTAAATTAATGGATAACTATATCATCTGACTTACTAATAATAAATAGTGTAATGAAGTTTTAAAAGGAAGAAGAATATCAGCACATAGACGAAATGTTCGTTATTACATTTCCAAATGACATAAAAGAGGAAACACAATAGATAATAATCAATTTATTGTAATTTAACTACACAACTCTACATTTGATATTTTGCAAGTAATAATGAAAAAAAAAAAATCCACAAATAAATTTTATATGCAGAAAAACTAAAATAAATACTATATTAACTCCAACGATAACTAACACAATCATCATATTACACGGGACAATAATCAAACAGTGAATATGTAGAAGATATAATCCATATTTATAACCGAACTTTCATCACATAGTTCAGTGTAGCCAAAACAGACTTATATGGAACAACCATAAAAAAGAAGCAACCCAATTCAATAACAAGTTACAAATTGAAGCCACAATTCTTGTCTCCAACAAAGTTCAATTAAAAAAGGGCACATAAAGAATACCATAATTCACTTGTAGTAAGTTCATAACTTTGTATTTCACTTATATACCTTGATGATATGAAAATAACCCCTGGAAGACGAAGAAATGTTTTCTCCATATGGGACTGTGAAATAACTAATTCTCGTGTACAATGATTAAGAAAAAAAAAACTGTTTAATGATTTTATGCAAATTTGGTCAATTTCTATATCAAGAAACAAAGTATAGGCGCTTTTGGGTTTTTGTAGACAATCGAAAGTTTTTATATTGTGAAATGGTGAGTCATTTAGTATCAGCCTCTTCTTCAAGAAAATATAATTGATTGTAGTGCCATATGTATAGCTGTCACATATCACAAGGTCAACAACAGTGAAGCGAGTCAAAAAATTAAATTTACATCAATGTAATTCTTTAAATTTCTAACCTTTTGGCCAACAACTACACAGCTAGAATTTCCCGTTGGGCATGAAATGTGACAGAAACTATAGGATAATTTGTAGGAAAAAGAAAAATTGAAAGCTGCCACATTAAGGAATCAAACTTATAAATAGGTACATAATTATTGTTCAACTGTAACGGTAATGGATGCAATTGCAAAAATACTTCAGGCTGCCTCCTAATGTAGGAGATTGGCAGCCCCTAAAATAGCTCTCAAATTCTTCCAGCAAATAGAAGTAATTGTCTCCCCAATTGTTGGACTGTGTGGAATCTAAAGGCCAATATTTTATTAATACGTATATTTAGGTAGTGTACACATCCTTGAATATTGTAACAAATAAATTTTAGCATCAAATGAAATATCAACATATTGATCTTCAAATGAAGAAGGAACGATGGAACTACTGAGATGCAAATTTGGTTGGGTCATAACATGGACAATGATGATTCATTTATCCTTCAAATCTAAATTAACATTTCAAAAAATAATAAAAAGTTATGTCACAAATATGAGATGCTTGATCATATCCTTTCCAGTTTTGAGATGCTTGATCTCAAAACTCTTGTCAGATTTTTAATCAGAAGCAACCAAACAAAAAAGAAATACTCAGTATGAAAAAAGAAGAATTTTAACATACAACAAGCTTTGAAAGAGTACATTCCAAGATTGTGGCCATGGAAAAGAATACCCTATATTTGAGGCATTAAATCGAAGCATACCTGTTTAAACATATTTAAATTCCAGTAGTAAAAAATGAATAGTACTAATCTTATACACACACAACAAATGTAGGGTACTTACAGGGGATACATCAGATGAATTGATGGCTTGCAAAATTAAAGAAAAAGGGTGAAAACCTTTTATTATGATGAAAAACATAATTTGAGCAGTAAAAGATGAAAGTAGTGCAACTTACCAAGCAAGGACACTAATCTTACAGACACACACAACAAATGTAGAATTCCTATGGCGGAACTTACAAGGGATACATCAGATGAATTGATGCCCTGGAAAATTAAACAGAAAGGGTGAAAACCTTTTATTATGATGAAAAACATAATTTGAGCAGTAAAAGATGGAAGTAGTGCAACTTACCAAGCCAGGACACTAATCTTATACACACACACAACAAATGTAGAATTCCTATAGAGGTACGTACAGGGGATACATCAGATGAATTGATGGCCTGCAAAATTAAACAAAAAGGGTGAAAACCTTTTATTATGATGAAAAACATAATTTGATATCCCCTGATGAATTGATGGCCTGCAAAATTAAACAAAAAGGGTGAAAACCTTTTATTATGATCAACATAATTTGAGCAGTAAAAGATGGAAGTAGTGCAACTTACCAAGCAAGGACATTGAAGAATTGAGCAAAGATAATGAAAAATTGATCGAGCCCATGATAGTGATAAGGACCCTTTACCTTGTTCTACTGTTTTTCTTCCTATGCATACAACTTGTCCAGTTTGGACGAAAGGTTTTATACTTGGGATTTTGTGTCAATCTCAACATAAAAGTTATGCACAAATTAGTCAATTAATGAATATCATAAAAGCCATGTAATAACTATATTATGATCACAATGTTAAGGTAAAAAGATTAATAAGTGATTTCATTCAAGGCATCCAATCAATAAAAGAGAGTACACAGATTAGGCAACAAAAATCAACATCAGGGAAGACGATGAATGATAGACATATGCTTACAAAACTTTAATTTATTATCAGGCTTAAGAAATAATAATTTAAAGACACCTCATATTCATGTTCTTTGTGAATTGAAAAATAAAAATAAAAATCAAACTGTTTTCTACTCAAGTGAGCAAAATCAACAAGCAGGAACAAATTGCACCGAAAATATACAATACTTATAAAGAGTACAATCGAAGTTCAGATTGGGCATCACTCAAAGCACAAATAAATCTGCAAACCACTAAAATATATATGATAAACTCACATAAAGTATTTCTCTAGCTGGAAAAAAACATACGATAGAGCAAAAATTCAAAAACCCGAGCATCAAAAAATTCCAATCGGAACACGTAGGCCAGAAAAATATGAATCACAAAAATGTATCCACAAAAAATCCAAGAGCAGAAGCCAAATCGAAAGCACAAACAGTCGTCTATCATGTGCAAGAGAAAGATAGAGATTTACCATTAAATTTGCAAGGATTTTGATTTTGATTCTCTTGTTTAGTCGCTGTAAAATAAACAACCAGTAAAAAAATCAGAAATCAAAAATTCATAGACTAACCAATAAACAAAATAAACTTTGGAGAAACACTATCTGTGAGAAGTACAGGCAGAAAATGAAAATGAAGGGTAAAGAAAGATGAAGAAGGTGAAGGCGAAGTCGGTGAGTGTAAGATTTCTGATGGCGAGATCGATTTTTTGTTTGACGTTGAAGAGGAAGGAGAGTTGTGGAATCACCGTTGAAGGAGCGGAAGAGACAATTGCAGAGAGAAGGCAGAGAGAAATAGTCGTTGCAGAGAGAAGGGAGAGACCAATGAGAGGAGGGAGAGCGAGGCGGTGGAATTAAATTAATGTAACCTAACGTTGCCTTTAGAAGGATGTATCAGCTCGGCTCCAGCTGAGGAAATCGGCTTATGAACAGTGCAGAACCTCTTGCCTCTTTTAAAATAGTAGGATATATATATATATATATATATATATATATATATATATATATATATATATATTAGTGTTTGTATTTTTTCTTTCTCAATATTACAAGGAGAAATATCCTTTATACAATTATGAATTACACAATCACACTAAAAAGAAAATAATATAAAAAATATCACTAAAATATGAAAATGCTTCATTATCTTTAGCAGGGTTACCTTATTTTCCGTTTTGGATGAAATATTAATTTTATAGAGCATTAAAATTATTGTACTCGGATATCTGTATTTGAAAATAATTTAATTTTTTTTTAAAAACATATATATATATACACACGCACGCACGCACATAAACATTTGATGCATTAGCAATTTGTCCATGTTCTGTTGGGCAGTTTCAATGATCACCAACATTAAGCCACGTAGCGAAATCCAAATCCGATTTGTGTCCGGACCCTAATGTGTCTGTGGTGCACCCATTGCGTGTTCGTGGATCGACCCGTTAGTGATCCTATCTTGGAGGATTTTGTTTTAATCAATGTACTTTAACTGCCCGACAATCCCTTTCAATTAGGAAAAGTTAAAGGGCCCTTTCCGAATGATCTTTAAAGTTAGTAAAAAAATCTCTCTTTAAGTTGAATCATGACTATGATTGATTTGCATCGAGGAATATGCGTTACGGTCCCCGTAACATTATAGTTATAAACGGTTATAGAGAAAAACACGTCCACGTATGCGTATAAATAAAAAAACATTTGAATGATAATGGACTGAGTCAACTTGAGCTCATGAGCTCGGCTTGCTCCTAAACTTATCCACTTGTGCGTATAAACTGTAAACATATAAATTTTCATGTTCCGAGAATGATTTGACATGAACTCATACAAATTTATTAACAAATGAAATTACACATATTATAAATTTTAGAGTCAAAGTCAAGTCTAATTTGAGAGATGTAAAGTTGGATCCAACGTACGAACACGAACAAAATATAGAGAGTTAGTATACTAGAGAAATATTAGAAGTGGATGTTCGATATAGATGATTAAATAGTATTAGATAATTTTAAAGAAAATACGATACCATGATAAATAGTAAAGTGTGAGTAAATTGTTGTTCCCACGAGGATTGTATATTATGTCAAGTACTAAAATCAAATTATAGCAAACTTTACTTAAATTATCGTTGTGAAGTTTGTTGTAAACTAAGAGGAGTTTGCTTTTCACAAACTTTATGAAAATTCGAATTGTTAAAGGTACTAGGATTCTTGTTTCAAAATTTTACTTCAATTAAATTTTAAATTTTACTGTCGTAATTGACAATACTAGTTTGTGTTGAAAATTAATACTCCAAACTTATTTAATACCAAGAAAACAAGATATTTTACATTTTTTTCCTCTCAAAATCTCCAAATCACTTACACAAGAATAAAAATAAATAAATAAACTACTATCTATTTATATTAAACAATGATCCACGCTTAACGTTAGGCGTGAGTGTAGTTCCATATGGTTCTGATTCCCAAGGAATCGAATCGAATCAAGAACCGATGCTTCTTTTGAAAAATGAACCGTTGGTTCTTTTTGCAAGAGAAGATTCGAACCAGAATCGAACCGTTCGATTCTTTTGGTTTTGGTTTTGGTTTCGGTTCCGATTTCCTAAACTAAAATTTTCAAACTTAAGTTATGAAGTCATGGTAGATTCCAGCTGGTAAGAGTCGTAAGATGGTAAGATCATCGACCTTGATCAAAATGCGAATACAACACTCAAAATCCTTGACATCAAAATATTCACTCCTTTCCAGAAAGTAACGTATCTTCTCATCCGCGTGTATGTGTTCCTTTTAAAATTTTCAAACTTAAGTTATGAAGTCATGGTAGATTCCGGCTGGTAAGAGTCGTAAGATGGTAAGATCATCGACCTTGATCAAAATGCGAATACAACACTCAAAATCCTTGACATCAAAATATTCACTCATTTTCAGAAAGTAACATATCTTCTCATCCGCGTGTATATGTTCCTTCTAAAAATTCTTCAATTTCAGCTCGTAGTTCTCCACATTTTCAGGGAACAGTCGCACAAGTCCAGCAAATAATTGAAAATAAGATAACAATTAATTGTAAAATGAAGAGTGGAAATTTATTATTTGTTAATTCTTGAAGAACTGACGGCTTAAGAATTAAAGCTGAATGACAAGCCAGTGAAAGAAAAATGATTTTTGATTTTTTGTTTATTACTTGTTTTGCTTATAATTATTGTAATGTTGAATGAGTTAATAATTGTTGGGTAATTGATATTGACTAATAGACCGGATAACATGCATTAAGATTAATAATTGATGATTTTTTTTTTAATTTATATTTTTAAAAAATAAAAAAAATCGTGTTTTGTTTTGATTCTTGATTTTTAGAACCAGAATCGTTTAAAGTTTTAGTAGAACCGAACTGCTGGTTCTGGTTCTTTTGCCTTGGCCTACTTATCGTGTTTATCCTTTTTGAATTTGCAACAATAATTACTCACGAGAATGCAAGAAATCTGTTTCTTTTTTGCTACAAGCACTCCTCCAGTTTGCCAGTTTTTAACTTCTGCCTTCACACTTCTTCTGGCCAGTTCTTGACCTGTTTCTTACAGCAATTTACTGTTTCCTTCAGCTTTAGTCACCATTGTACGCTCCTCTCCAATTGGGCTTTTGTGGCCTTTAGGAACACTACCCAACCTTCTAATAAGGGATGTGGAAAACGTTTCACTAAAGTTTCCCAGAATTATCACCGAAGACTCACAACCAACCAACCAATTAACCACACTGCTCTATTCATGCCAAATTGCCAATGATAGGAATGAAGAAGATGGATCAAAAACCAGTTTTTCAGAATCCGTTTTTGAAGAAAGTGGTTGCTGTTTGTTTTTTATAGAAACTAGAGCCTCAAAACTGTTTTGTAACAAAAAAAGACCAAAGTAGTTAAATAACCCCTTACAACTAAAAAATTACCAATATGTCATCACATAAAAATCAGTTGGTGAGACATCCTAAAATTCTTCACAATGGATTAGCTGCATGTGTTTGTCCATATTTTAGGACTTACTAATCTCGTCATCGTCCTCACCTGCACAAGGAAAAAAAATTAGAATTAGACTAAGTTAATATGAAGCAAATCTAAACATGTTCGAAATTTGCTAACAGAAATAACCTTATATTGACGGGGTTCTTATCAAAAGATTTTTTAACAAACTTACTTCACCTTCAGATACCATTTCCCATATGAAATGATACTTTACCTCTTTATGCTTTGATCTTTCATTATACAATTTAACCACAAACACTTTCACTGTTTCAATTAGCAAAATATTCAGATTCGATACTTGATAAAGTAACCAAAGGTTTTAATTGTGATTTTCAATTAAAGCAGTTACTTCATAGAATAAAGAAATTAGAAGTAGTTAATTTTTTATCACTGAACAACATCAACATCAACATCAACATATCCTACAAGCAATGATTTTGGTTCTCTTCTTTCATACACTAATCTTAAGTTAGGTGTTCCAACTAGATAACTTATTAACTATTTAAATCCACCCCAATGACAATAGCTTGAGTGAGTGTATCCCTAGCATGTTTTATAACATTTCCCACTTCCCTATAGGACTCAGGTAAAGAATTCAATAAAACTATCGCTAAATCCTCATCTGCAAATTTCTTATCTTTTTGAACTAGACTCGTGACAATTATGCTGAAATTACTAAAATTAGTCTATAAGTCCTTACTTGTGTCCATCTTAAATCTAAACAACTTTTCGAGCAAGTAAATTTTATTAGGCAGGTTCTTAGTTAAAAAAAACATAGCATCAAGAGCAAACCACAAATCTCTAAAAGCCTTAGACTCATCCACTTGCCTAACAATGTTATCAGATAAATGCAAGATAATTGAAGTATATGCAATCTCATTCATTCTTTAATTATATCAGGTTTTGCTTTCAATTTAGCGGAAGATTTTTATCGATCATCAAGGGCCTCTGACACCCTTTGTTGAACAAGAATATCTTGCATTTTCTGCTTCCAAATAGCATAGTCTCAATTTCCATCCAATGGTGACAACTTGACCCTTGAGCCTAATGAAAAAATCTGAAAAATGAGTATATGTTTTGGAAGATGATGGCTTATATTGTTATAAGCACAAATGGTTTTTAATGAAAAAATCCTTTCAAAGAATCATTGTATACGTAGATGAATAACATCCGAAAAGTATATGTACCAAGCAAATGAATGACAAATTACTATGCACAAACAAATCAAAAAAACTTGAATCACAATTATAGCATTTATCACATATTAGAATTTCTTGAAAAAAAAACTAGAGACTATTCACATCAATATGCTAAATATTTACGAATATCAAGAAAAGTCAGATATCAGAACGTTCACATATCACAAATAAAACCCTATATGAGTTCTATCATCAAACAATGGTTACTGACAAGGTAAACTCTAACACTATACGTTCATCTTACTATAACCTCTAGAATAGGAATTACAAAAATTAATTAGAGGGTTAGTTATACAATACCGAGCAGACCACTTATGTTGGTCTATAATAAAAAAATTATGCCAATTGAATTTTGCGAAACCAACATCCAACACTGGTTTCAGTTGTAGTCCACCTAGCTGCCAATGAAGGCTCTGATACCATTTATGTTGAGTTTGCGGCAGTAATTACTCACAGAAATGAACGAAATCGGTTTCTTATTTGCTGCCAGCACTCTTCCAGTCTGTCGATTTTAACTTCCATCACACTTTTTCTTGTCAATTATTGACCTATTTCTTGCAACAGTTTACTGCCTCCTTCAGCTCTTGTCACCGCTGTTTGTTCCTCTATGATTGGGTTCAAATTGTAGCCTTTAGGAACACTACACAACCTTCCAATAAGGATGAGGAAATGTTTCACCTAGTTCCCTGGAATTGTCATCGGAGACTCACACAACCAACCAACCACCCACACCTCCACATTTCATGTCAATGCTGGGAATGAAGAAGGATCGAAAACCAGTTTTTCAGAATCCATTTTTGAAGAAAGTGACTGCAATTCGTTTTTAGAAAAGCTAGAGCCTCAAAACCGTCTTGCAACCAAAAAGACTAAAGTATTTCAATAACCCTTTAATCACTTGAAATTTACCCAATATGCCATCACATAAAAATAAGTTGGTGAAACATTTCCTACATCCCTCTGAATATGTGTGAACGTGGTTACATATAGTTCTAGCCCCTGTTTGGTAGAAATTAAAATCTAGATTTTAATCTAAGTCAAAGTCAACAATCAATCTAAATCACAGATTTCGTGGGACCTACAACTTTTCAACCACACATTTTATCAATTTTTATCAAAATCTACTAAAAATCTAATTTTAATCTCCACCAAACAGGGACCTAGTTTCCAAGAAATCGAATCGAATTAAGAACCGATGGTTCTTCTGAAATAAGAATCGTTGGTTCTTAATATCGAAATATTCACTCCCCTTTAGATATTAACGTATTTCGTCGTTCATGTGTATGTGCTTCATGTAAAAATTCTTCAATTTCTACTCGTAGTTCTCTACCTTTTTAGAAAATAGTCGCACAAGTCCAGCAAACCCTTGAAAACAAGAACAACTGATTCTTGAAGAACCGAAGGATGAAGGCTTCACAGGTGAAGGATGAAGGCTTGAAGCTGAACGACATAACCACTGAAAGAAAAATGATTTTAGATCTATGATTTTTTGTTTATCACTTGTTTTGCTTATGGTTATTGTAATGTTGAATGAGCCAATAGTTGTTGGGTAATTGATAATTACTAATGGACCAGATAACATGCATTAAGACTAAGAATTGATGATTTTTTTAAATTTAATTTTAAAAAAAATTAAAAAATTGTGTGCTGCTCTATTAGTTCTGGTTCTAAACCTAGAACTGGAACCAAAACCGAAATAGAATGATTCTTGACTTTTAGAACCGGAATCATTTAAAATTCTGAGAGATTCGAACTGAACTAGGACCGAATTGGAATCAAACCGAATCGAACCGAACCATTGGTTCCGGTTCTTTTGCCCAGAGATACCTCTGAATCACGGCTGCTTCACACATTGGAAATAAGGAAATTTTTTCCAATATCTATCCCTTTCCAAGTTTGGCAAGTTTTTCCCACACGTTCAAAGCGTCACAAGATCTGAGAAAGTAATTTTTCCATAAGTTTTCTTTCCTCTAAACATTGGAGCAATATCATATTTTTGGCAACTTTTCCAACATTCACTTTGCGTACTTATCTTGGCTTTAAATTTAGACAATTGTAAGTGTTTTAGGATATGATATTGCTAATTATATGTTTATTTTGTTTGTTTTAGGAAAAATCAAATTTTGAATGCGTTTGAATGCGAAACGGAAAAAATAGACTAAAGCCGTACAAAAAAAGGACAAAATGGGACTCAAGTGCAACTTTCAAAAATTGAAGAACTCGAAGTGACATAAATGGAGACATGTATTACACAATTAAAAACTCAAGGACCAATTTGATTTATTTGAGGAATTGAGCCTTTGAACATAACCCTACTTAGGGGGGTTTATTCAATGTAGATTTTGAATGACTTTTAAAGATTTTAAAGGATTTTAAAAGTTTAGGTGTATTCAATTTAGACTTTAGAATCTCCATAAATTTTTTGATGTATTTAATATAGATTTTAAAGGACTTTCTAAAAGTCCATAAAAGTCATGGTGTAATGTATAAAGACTTTTAAAAGTCTTTAAAAGTCCCGTATAATTCAAATTATCAATGACTTTTAAAGACTCCTACGAAATCCTCTATGTAATAACTTTTAAACATAAAGTACAACCACAAAATCTCTTTATTTGTCTCTCTTTAACCTCCAAGATTTTGAAAGACTTTTATAAAAATAAAAAAAAAAAAATTCTTTTAAATTGTAATTTTATTTATTCTATATTTTTCTTCTTTCATGTTATTTTTAGAAACCTTAAACATTTGACTAAACAAATCATTATTTCTCTTCTCTTCAACTTTTTGTATTTTTTTATTTTAAATATTTTTTCTTTATATTTGGACTCTCTTTTTTTTCATCTTTTTTTGGATTTTTTTTATGAAAATAAATCTAACTAAAATTCCATAAGATCTTATAGAAAAATAATAAATAAATTGTATCAAAACAAATAATAATAAGTAAAGTGATTCTAGAATTTTCTCTAAATTTTTTTTTATAAACATAGTACAATTTTTATGTCGATATCAAACGTGATTTTATTTTCCACCCATTTTTTTAATAACAAATGTTTCTCTGTCTTAAAACTATTTATATTTCTCACGTTGTATTTTTTTTTTTTTGTAATTCACTTTACATATAATTATTATTAACGATTCATATTCACATCATACGAAAATTAATCTATTAGCGTTTAAGTTTTTCAATTAAAAATAAAAGTCTTTAAAAGTCTTTAAAAGTATTTGAAAGTCTTTTAAATCAATCTATAAAAGTCTTTGAAAGTACATGAAAGTCTTTTAAATAAATGTTCACGAAAGTCTTTAAAAGTCTATATAAATCCATAAAAGTCAATAAAATTCAATGAAATCCATTAAAAAAAGTCCATTGAAAAAAGTCTTTAAATGTCTTTCGAAATCTCAATTGAATAAACCCCCTTAATGTAATTGGACCTTGAATTAATTGATATTTAGACGATGCATATGTAGAAAGCCTATTTTTTTAACAGATTTTTGTTTCTTTCTATAGTGGAGACAGTCGCACGTAATGACAGATCACGGCCATATTATTAAAAGCTTGGTGTAAGAATGAGTTTCGTTCTAGTGCTCAAAAATGGTATTCCAAAGCTTTCGTATGTTCTCCATTACTTGTATGGATAAGACCTATATTATGGAGTATATAACTTCTATCATAGGGATCAATTTCTAGTTGCATAGCTTCATAATAATTCTGTAAAGCTTCCGCATAATTTCCTTCGGATTGAGCTGACATCCGTTACATTCGTAATTCAATTAAAAGAATCTCCGTTCCAGAACCGTACATGAGATTTTCATCTCATACAGCTCCTCCCTTATGTGCATAAGGAGAATAATACATGAAATCTTCTAAGAAAAAAAAAATTGATTTACTTTCATTTGGTATTTTGTCCTAAATGCCTTGACTCCTCGATACTCAATCAAATCCTCTTTTTTGACGATTGAATGCATTTCTATAGTCTCATATTTAGTAATGCCCGAACTCTTTCTTCTATATCGAGGATCATCAAAATAAGAAAGAATACTATTTCTGTGGAAAATGCCATTTAGGGGGATTTCAATCGAGATACCTGAACGGGGCATTAGTTCGTTTTCACGTTCTTGAATCGATTGGAGTCGAATGATGAATCTATTTCTCCACCTCTTAGAGAATATATCAGAATTCTGGTGGAGAATGGTCGGATATATGAGATTACAATGACCATTACATATAATTCAGTTAAGGTCTGAATAATAAAAAATCCTATCTTCTTCTTTTTTTACCATAAAAATACGAACTAAAGAGTTTTTGTCTCTCCGGATCATTAGTTCCTGAGAGGTTAGAAGTATATCTTCGCTTGACTGAACGAGAATGCGCATTTATTTGATCTTGATCCTTGTGAAGCGAAAGTGAGATTAGACTGCATCTGCACGGCCCTCATAATAATATCCATAAATGACATTTTTTTGGTAATAGATGAACATTCCCATGTGTAAATTTAGGTGCATGATACACATCAGTACTCCAATGCATTTCGTCGTCTGAGTCAAAATAAATATGTTTTCGAACCTTCTCTTTAAAATTCAAAGTGGATGTTCCTACGCGAATCTCAGCAATCACTTGTTCTGATTCCATATATTGATCGTTTTGAACTAAAAGAAAACTTTTGGATATAATATTTACATTATGTAGAATATCTTCACTCTTAATAGTTACATACAAGTCTATCGAACATAGAAAGGTTGGATGCCCATGACGTGTACATGTCGGATGAACCAAATCCTTATTTAATTTGATTTTTCCATTAGAACGGGCCCGCACATGTTCTGCAGTACCCCCATGAATACTCCTCCGGTATGAAAAGTCCTTAATGTTAATTGAGTACCCGGTTCTCCAATCGATTGTCCTGCAATAATACCTACAGCTTCTCTTAATTCAACCAGGTCGCCATGAGTAGGACTTCGACCATAACATAATCGATAGATCCAAGACGCACTACTACGATTCTTACCAACCAACCTATTGACCAAGCAAAAAACCTCATTCTTTTGGATCCAAAAACGATGGAATGGTTTTTTTTTGAATAAAGGATTTTTTCCCTTTTTTTATTTGAGGTGAAGTGAAATAAATACCGCGACTTCGATCTTTTTCAATAAAATCATCGCGCAATAAATCAACAAAGCCCAAAGTGATGTCTCTTTCCCCTTCAAGTTTCCCTAATACGGTACCAGAGTGAATATGATCTCCACCAGACATACGTAACGCTTTAGCTAGTACACGGAAGTGTATACCATGATTCTTCTGTCTATCAATAACTGCATGGATTGCACAGTGAATGTGAAGAAGTAGGCCATTATCTCGGCAATAATGAGCCAAGCTAGTATTTGCAGTTAATCCTCCTCTTAAGTAGTCATGCATTATGATAGGATTCATTTCATTCTTGTACAAAGGAAATGAGATTCAATCCCGTTAACTACAAATTCAAAAGTTGTTTTATTTCACTCATATAACTATCTAGTTTAGTTCATCAACCCGAATGCTGGATAAAAAAAGATCCGCCATTGCTAGAACTCACTATTATAATATAGTTAAGATAAAAGGTAGTTTTTGTCTTACCGCTAAAATAAGTAATTTCAACCACAATCAATAAAAATAAATGATTTTAAAATTTGTTTTGTAAACTTATTAAGTTTGACCAAACATACTTTAAGACTATTTCAAAATGAACAAAAAATTCTTAGTTTTGCGTATGGAGTCATTTTCGGTTGAGTGTAGCGTGTTTACTATACCAAAGGGAAATCAACGCTCAGGTGCATTAACAGAAACAAGGCTTCTTCTAGAGATAAGACAAAACGAAAAGAGGGAAGTTTTGGCAAAATGAGCTTAATATTTTTGCTTGTGCAAAGGTGTTTCCGCTCAAGAGAAAGTAAGGAAATAAGATCTAGTTAATTTTCATTTGAACAAAGGAAGAACAATTGAAAAAGATAAAATGCAAGTGAAATTATTCTAGATGCCCACAAAGTTTTAAACCACTTAAGGAGAGTTGGGGAGTTTTTTTCTCGTACTTAAGCATGAAATTTCTCTCCAACCCCACACCTAATTATTCATTTTTTTTAAAGAAAACACACAAACTCCTAGAACTGGAATTATGCCCAAAATGGCGTTCCACCTCTGGTTAGTTGTCTTGGGGAAAATCCACACCAAGGACAAACTAACCTTTCTTGATATTGATCTTAAGTGTGAGTTTTGTGATCATCCGATGGAAACACAGCAGCATATCTATTTTCAGTGCACGTTTACTGCAGGTATTTGGGACAGAATCAGAGGATGGATTGGAATTACACGTGCCATGACCACGGCACCAAGTGCGGTCAAGTGGTTAAAGAAGGAAGCAAGGGGCACCAGTTTGTTATCGAGAGCCAAACATTTTGCTTTGGCGGCCACTATCTACCACATTTGGATTGCTCGCAATCGATTGCGGTTTGAGGATCTTAAGCCGAGCGAGGATAGCATTGTCCACAGAATCAAAACACATGTATACAAAGCTATTTTTGATTTGTATCCTCATGTTTTGAATCTTTACGAATCTTCTACCACTGAATGAGTTGTAGTTATCCATCATTTGCCCGGGTATGCCCGGTGTATTTTGTAACTAATTGATACTTCTTTTGTTTTGCCGGGTATGCCCGCGCTTGCAGTAGGCTGATTTGACATGTTGGCCACGGTCTATCCCAGGAATGCCTGGCGATTTTGTAATCATTTTTGATCTATTAATTTTTACATTTCCGATCAAAAAAAAAAAAAAAGATGGCATACAAACATTTTTATAAATAGGTCATAATGAGACTAAAGTTGTCTCCAGGGCACATCTCCTATTGGTAAATAGGAGGACTGGTAAGACTCAACGCAGCGGTGTGCAGAGTTCGAATTCTGAAATATTGGATTTGTGTCTTGTCGTCAGCGAAAGTTACCTAAACTTTTGGTTTACCATCAAGTCTTCCACCTTGGCTCTGGGAGGCATAACTTGCGATTAACCTCCTCAACCAATGGTTCAAGGTAGAGTCGTTGGAACCCTCAAGGTGTGGGCTACACCTTTTTTCATAATGAGACTAAAGTTATTGACATGGAAAAAGCTGTTTGTACAGGGAATCCTAGATAAAGCTTTACAAATGTTGCACTAGTAGCACTTGTCTGGTTGTTTTGTTTTGTTTTTTTTTGTCAATAACCAGTGAAAAAGCGCCAAGTGGCTCCATGTAAAAAAATCTTGTAAAAATTCCCTGTACACATAGCATGACTCTATTAACATTTGTTCTAATAACATGTTAAATTGTGACACATAACGGAAATAAGGGATTCAAGCGAAATCGTTTGATAGAAACAAGACTTGGAGTCCACCAAACAACTCGAAATCCACCAAGAGAATTGAAAGGAAATTTCAAGAATTTTATTAATAATATGAATGAATAATCCGTGCACAAGAGCCTTCTTTTATAATAGAAGGAAAGCTCTAATTCTTGTATGACAAGGAAAACTAAAGAAAGAAAATAATTAAAAGTCTAAACAAATAAGGTAAACTAATTCTAACCAAACTAATCACCCTGGCATACTCGAGTGTAAGATAAAAATCAAAACGAATAAAATGAAAATTCAAAAATAGCGCTAAAGTAATAAAACGCTGTTTTGACTGCCTAAATGCTGTGAGTTAGAATTGTCTCGTCGAGATACTCAGAATAGACATATTATGCATTTGAAACAGAGGTCGGACACCAAATCTGTGTTTTATGATCTCGCCCTTTTTGATCAAATTCTTCTTCAATCCTTTTAGTCATTTTTTCTATATCAAATTGCGCCCCCAGGGCATAGCTCAATTGGTGATATGTGAGGGTGGAAAAATCCAGTTTCGCTCCCAGCTACCTGGTAAGGGTTCGATTCTTGAAAAATGAAAGAGGCTCTTGGCAAGCGGAGTTAAAGGGTGAGACCTCAACCCTGCACAACTTAGAGGTGGCAAAAAAATCAGACTCAACGGGTACCCGACCTAAACCTGTCCCGAATAGAGCAAAAAAACACGCCACGCGGGTCAGAGGGGCGGGTTTGGGCAGGTAGGGGTACACAAAATAACCGAACCAAACCAGAACCAAACCAAACCAAGCGGTTTAGTTTAGTTCTAAGTTAAAAAAATAATGGCTATGTTTAATAGAATCAAGAACCATTCGGTTTCGGTTCTATTTCTGGTTCTCTTTCCAGAACCAAGAATCAAACTCAATATATATATATATATATATATATATATATATATATATAAACAAATCAGTGGATATTTATCTCACCAAAAAACTCAAATCTGAAATTATAAATGTGAAATGTATAAAAATGTTATTTACCATATATTTTACCTCAGACAAAATTTTAAATTATAAATCTCAATTCTAACTCTAATTCATTTATCTTATTTTCAATTATAGACACACATTCATACTGCTTTACTTGCACTCCTATAACACAGCAATCGTTGCACTTCTTAGTCACCATCGACGGCGTTGATGTTTATTTTTTAAAATTTATGTATATATAAACCTCAGCCCAATTCGTCAATTCTCAAGAGTTAACCCAAACTGAAGTTGCAATTTCGTCCCAAACTCACACGACGTCACAGTAGAATGGGCAGAGTCAGATCTTCATCGTAACCTGTAACTATAAGTCTAAACGATATTTATGTTCGATTCTCTATGTTTTGACAAGTCGGCGAGTTTCCTTTAGATGAATCTCTTCTTCTTTGATTTAGAATAACATGTTACATTTTCTAAATTTTTGTTTTGTTAACTAAAAAATTCATTTTCTATTTAGTAATGACGTAGATGAATTCTAATGAAGAAGTTGATATAAACAAGTTTTAATTTGAATTTATATCATTTAAAAACTTAAGTAATGGTCCTAGAATCAAACCAGAACTGAGCTGTTTGGTTCCATATCTTAAAAAAAATCAATTGGTTTCAATAGTTAAAAAAAAAAAAAAAATCATCGGTTCATGGTTTGATTTGGTTCTTCTAGAATCAAAACCAAAACGAACCACGTCCACTCCTAGGGGCAGGTTCCCACGACCTGAGCAAGTCGTGAGGCGAGTTTGGCGGCTCCGATTCTAACCCATCTCGAATAAATAAATTAATAAAAAAAAATAAAAAAAAAAAATTTAAAAAAATTAAACGGGGCGATAGGTTTGACCCACCCCGATATTCGCGGGTGGATAGCGGGTTTAGAACAAAAGTTACCCGCTGGACGGGTCACGGGTACCGGACCCGAACCCTTCCCGTTGCCATCACTAGCACCACTTGAGGTAGATCCTGCGATTTACATCATTTACTAAGACTCAAGACATGATAGGTGAGAGTCGTTGGAGTTGCGATTCAACCTTTTTTTTACATCAAATTGACACACAAAGTGTAAACTTCCGTGAAACTTTGAGGGTAATATAAGACCTCACAACTTTCTTAGTTGGTTCGTATCCGTTGTTTATCAAGCTTCATAGAAGATCTTAGCTGGCGTAAATTGTAAGTTAGTTAGAGATTGTACATGAGTAAGAAAGAGACTAGACTTCTAGTAGTAATGGTAGGCCTTTAATTGAAGACTTGTGAATAACTCGTGGTTATAAGTTTGTTCCAATCCGAAGAGGTAATTCTTTCCCATGAGCTAATGGATTAGCTTGTGTTCGGCTTTTGTTGATTATAATCAACATATTTTTCAACACAACTTTTTAATCACGTATCTTTTCTCTCTTTAATTTTTAACCACACATCTTACCTAGAAAACACAAATAACACTAATTATTACATATTATAATAGTTGTCGAACAGTCTATTAAACATCTTTTCGGGTATTATAATTAAGAAATGAATAAGGGTTTGTGATATTTTTATTAGAGAAGAGAAATGATTTACTATTGACCGGAAACATACAAATGCACTGCATAGGCGATCGCATAGTAGAAACATGATGTGATTGCCCATGTATCCAAGTGGAAACTTGAGAGGAAAGCATTGCAACCGATTGGCGATCGCTTGATTACAGAATTGGCTGGTGAGATCTTTTTATTCTATTTTCCTTATTTGGTTCTTTCCTTGTAGCATGATATTCTTCCATTTATGTTGTGATCTCAACCATGTGCATGATTTAGGGAGATAATATATCAGAATTGTGGTAGGATGTCCATTATAATTTGTATACTAGTCTTACACCAGTGCGATACACGGTCATTTGTTACTTACATATATCAAATTTATATTTTAATATATGAAATTAATATTTAATTAAAAATGAGAAATGAATGAAGACAATTAATTACAAAGGTACATTACACATACCTTCGTTTTTTTCAATTCTTTTTACAGTTCATATGTTTTTCGTTTCAGAAATTCTTTAGATGTTTTAATTTGAATTGATTTAATACTTAAAATGGAAAAGAAAAATTACATTTAAATAGAATTTGTAATAAATAGAAAGAATAGATATATCTGTGATATATGCTCAAAATTTTATTAAAATGAAAAGGAAAATGAAAAGAAAAATAAAAATAAATTGATGAATGTTCTTATTTCATCATCTTTCATTTTCTTTTTTTAAATAAAAATATTTATGTAATATCGACAAAGTTTTTTTATTTTTTATTTTTAGGAATTTAAAAAAATTGTAATTAATTTTCAAGAGGGAAGACGGACCAAGAAATTTCGGGACTTGAAAAATGCAATTATCTAAAATTCTGCATTCAATTGGATTATTTCAAATCTGAATTTTATCCAAAATGAATAATATATAGTGAATTAATACTATTAATTACCATTTTAGGAAATGAGTTTAATGATTTGGTAGAGAATGTATACTTAAGCACCTGATTGAGACTCACTATTTCAAATAATGTAGTTCGTAACAGTAGATTTTGATACAATGATCTATTAAAAAGTATGTTTTTTTTTTAAAAAAAAAAATTTATATGTAGATTATTTTATTAATAGAATGTTAGTTGAAAATGATTTTTAAAAAAATGAGGGTTTGAATAAAGTGTACTGAATAGAAGTCAAAATTTTTTTTTATTATTATTATTTAACTAAGTTTCCATAATTGTAATAGTTAGGAACTTAAATAATGTACTACTTACCATTTGCATAACTATTCAATTTTAATGATTATTGATGTAATTAATCTTTTCAAAATATAATTTCTAGATTATCACAAATAATATATCACTATCCGATAGTATTATTAGAATTGATACTAACTATTTTATTACAATATTTGATATTTAAATTTATTAAAAAAATATTTCATTTCATATTTACTTTAACATTACAAATTAAATACATGTGGTCATATATTTAAATGAATGTAGCAAAATTAAGCAACATGAAATGTTAGTTTTGATTAAATTTTAATGAATGTATATCACAAATACATTTAACTTTATATATTAAGAAATCATCTATGCATCTCGATTTATAAAAGCGGAGCGGTTCTTTTACTGACAAGATATATTACTTTATCCATATAAAATTGATTTTTCAAGAATCAATTTTTTTGAACATTCATTCTCAATCACACATTCTTTAAAAAATTTATTTTTTATAATTTTTCATACTACTTTTTAACTATACATTCTAAAAAATTACTTTTTCACAAAAACAATTCTCAAAAAATAAAAGTCAAATAGCCAAAAATCGAGTAAAGTTGGAGATCACGAAATTATACGAAAAATCTTATAACCTATAATCATTAAAAATTTATTAAAATTGAGAATGATTAAAAAATATTAATCTATTGATATTATTAACTAAAAAGAAATCAAAGCATTAATTATTCAATATTAGTTTTCGTTCAATAACTTTTTTTATAAATTATTTATAAGTAGCGCATTTTTTTAACCACATATATATTTTAGAAAATATGATTTTTGATATTAAAAATGATAAAGGATTTGACCATTAAAATAATTAAAACACAATTTTTATATTAATGACTACAAATAGAATTTATAATATTAAGAACAATAAATAAATAAATAAAATAATAACTAAATGATAACTTTAATATTGATAAATAAAAATATTAATTGAACTAATTAAGTATTAGTGTTAATAATAAAATTAAAATTGATTATATATATATAGACACACTATATAATTAAGGCAATAAATGCGTTCACATTTGATATACATTTATTTTGTATTCACACTGATCCACTTTGTATTCACACTGCTTAATTTTATGAGAACTTACTATATATGGAAACTGAAAATGGAAGGAAAAATGGTTTAGGAAACTACCCTACTATTATATATAGTATGATATGATATGGTATCAATTGTAATTGTTCAATTCAATACACAAAATTATTTCTCATCTTCTTCCTCTTCACAATTCAATAAGAAGCTTAACATTTACTAAGCACGGTATAATATGCATCAGTAACATTATCATCAATTAATTGATGAATTATTTAATTCGTAGGACTCATCATAAACTTACTCACCAATTATTAATTAGTAATGAAGATCTTCTAAAATTTTATTGGTAGAGTTTGGCTTATTTTTAGATTTTATTGCATATAAGGTAGCCATGTCAAGATCATAGTGCCATCAAGCCATACAAATGGAATACATCTTATATTATTATCTTATTTATCATTTAATATTTAGAAACTTGTCCTTATTTATAAACTAAAATCAATTGGGACTTTTTTACATCGTGAGAGTGTTTGATTGCTTGTGTCCAATGTTTTAGCTGGTCCCATAGTGAAGCTATCTAGACAACATGATTTAGCAATTGGTCCATTTCCATGGACGGGAAAATTTAGAATTTTGATAAATATATTTTTCATGTGCTTCTACACAAGAATTAAATTATTTGTACAAACTAATATATTAACTCTCACATCACATACAATATTTTATTCGTGGACCCCCTTATGTGAGGGTTAATATACTAATTTGTACAACTTTATTTGTATAAGTAGCAAAATTGTATATATAAATCTGGCAAGAAGCTTTTCGTTTTTGGTGAAAATAGGAGGAAAATAATAGAAATATTTTCACACCTTTAACGTTTGATATTTTATTTTATTTTATTTTATTTTATTTTTTTTGTTTGTGAATGGTTAGAGCTATGAAATGAAACTTGTATAAATTATATGCAAATCAGATGAAAAATACGAGCTAATATTTGTTGAGTAGTATCATGCCCTTTCGAGGTCACCTCTGTTTGTTGTTGATTGTAAAGAGTTTATTTGAAGGAATAATTTTTTAAATAGTAAATTTTATGAAAATGTGTAATTAAAAAGTATGAATTTTTTAATGAATTTATGTGTTATATTATTTTTATTGATGAATGCATAGTTAAAAAGAAGAGAGAAAAATATATTTTATTTATAATGAGGACTAAACAAGGAATATAGCCTCTGGTCGGATCACACAAAGATATCAATTTATAATCTATACAATTTCCTAAATCATTTTTTAATCATACATTTTTTCTCTTTTCAATTTTTAATCCTACATTTTATCTCGAAAAATGTGAAATTTTGGTTTATAATCACTAATATATGTGATCCGAACAGAGGCCAAATGTATATTATATAAAACTATTTAATCATATTTGGCTTGATTTTGACTCGAGTCTTGGTTAGGACTATTGTGGGTTGACACATATGGATGGGCGTTTTGTGTTGAGCTAGACTTATATATATACACTAGTAGATAGATACGTGCGTTGCACGTAACGTTTCATTTTTGTGTTGATTCGTGTGGAATTTAAAATGAAGCAGCGGTTATTTGTAGATAAAAATTAATGTTAAGGTTATGTAAATGTACTTGGGTATTTTAGTTTATTCTCAGGACAATTTATGGTATGAAATTGATTGATGTGGAAATTTTAAAAGAATATGAGAAGCTATTCTTTGTACATAAATTGAATACTAATAATAGATAATCAGTTTGATAGAATTATACTATTTATGTTATTGAAATCAATTCATTTAACTAAACCATCAGTGACAATGTCAGGTTACAATGTAAAGACTTTCAAGATAAACATTATTGTAACATTGTTCAAGTTTTCAAGGAAATAACTCTTATGGATAAGTCCAAACAGGGAATCCCAAGTCCAAACACATGTCTTTCCTGAAATGCTCTTTAACTATCACACTGGTCCAGGATTCCTACGCATATCTTGGAGGTCTATAAGATGAGTTCTTCATTGTATATATTTCACTAACGTAAACATTCTTTATAAACTCACGAACATTATCAGAGTTGTTGCAAGAGAAAGACATGATTAAGCTCCATTTTTTAAAATTGACAGTTTCAAAAATCAGAAACGATCTCGCACCTATTATTAGGTGGATCCCAGACCATTAAGTATCTCTCTCTTACACATTGGAAGAGTAATGCCTGGTTCGCAAGTAAAAAAAATGCAAGTTGCCTAAAAATGAACGATATTTGTCAGAATTGTTTACCTGATTACTATTCTTTTGAAGAGCTTCCACTTCTTGAGAAGTAGCAGACTTCACATGATGAGTAAACTCACGACTGCATAAACAAGAATGTTGATTAAAATGGGAATTCACTGTCAGTCACTAAGAAAAAGAGAATGACCAAGATGAAAGAATTTGATCTCTCGAACACCTCACGAAAGTGTTCCGAAGAAACAAAAGAGATACTTTAAGAAGCATATGTAGTGTATAGAATACGGAAAGCACTATAGTCAATTTCAATATTTTTTCAAAGTGAGATGTACAACTATCTTCTGAAACTTTCAAAAAACACATTAGATAGACAATATTTTATAACATTGCATGCACTCACAATCACATGTTCCCATATTAAAAAATTGCATCGAGTGTACTTATTGTATTCCACCACAGGTCATACAAAAAAATGTCCAAAAGTTTGTACAAACACACTGAGTTCCTGCAGCCATAAAATCAATGAATTCTAAGCATTAATCCAAATTAAAAAGCATTTTGAAGCTGTACAATCCTAAAAAAAAAAAAATGTAAGTAGACATTTAAAGCTTTAATTTTTTTTTTCTCATATTGTTACACTCATGTTAACAAAATAAATCATTACCAAATTGTTGCAGTTGATGCATCTTCGATTTGGAGGAAGCTCCATGAAACCCCTAACAATCTTTTTATTTTGCTCCACTTTACTGCCCAACCTCATAATTTTCTGGATTTCAAAGCTCAGAAACTCAAAACTAAAAAATCGTAAAAATTACTTAAAAAGATAATTGAAAAAATAGCTTTAAGCTCAAAGCTTGAAGGAGGGAGAATTTTATCATTGATGAGTTTTAGTTTGTTTTCTTTCACAAAATTGGAAAGTCTTGCCTTGTTTCATCTGCATGGCATTTTGCATACCAGAACATAAAGAAACAATCTGAGTACATGACGAAAGCAAAGAAAAATCAGACCTCAATCCATTGAGACACAAACATTGGTAATCCCCGACAGGCTTCATCGGATCCTGAACACAGGCACACCCCACAATCTTAGCATTCTGATAAATTATGAGTTGCATCACATGCCATTAATTCATTCTAATTTAGTGGCTCGTTTATGTTAACTGAAGGCTCCATTATGGCAGGTTAATAAATAACGATAACTTGACGAAAGACATTTAATCTATAATATTATTATGTTTAAAAAAACAGCATTAAAGAATTATGTTTAAAAAAAATAAAAAGCAATAAGGGTATAATTCTGACCTTAGATAGCAGCATCCGCCAGTTTCTTTTTTCATGCAAAAATCCACAAACACAGCCTATGCAATTGGTTTAAGTCTTTAAGATAAAGAGCATGTCAAATTTCAAGTACCATGTGATATCAAGTATATATACTCACCTTGGCATGACCTATATAAAAAAATTCCATTAGGCTCAAGCAGAAAGATGGTAATTACTTTTCCTCCAGTCACCTTCAAGTGTCTTTCGATTACTTCTTTGAATTGCAAGCTCTTAGAAAAATTTCAGAATATACCTAGAACTAAGTGAGAAAGATAATCACACTTAGATGAGCACTAAAGAGCAGAAGTCAGCATATAGTAATAGAATGTAAATTTTTTGTGAAGCTCGAAAAATGTAATGGCAAAAGAATAAATAAACCAGCAAATCATTCACATGTGTTCCGGTAGATTCGATAACGACATGCATTAAGTAAGGAAAATTCCAAAGCTACCTTTTTATCAAGGTTTATTTAATAAATGGTTCTTGTGCACGTCTCACTTTCATCCTCGGAGTCGAAAGATAGAAATAGATATTAGATATTAGAGTCGTATTTTTCAATTGATTTACGTAAGTGACGTTTAAAAAAAAAAATATAATAAATTTCTCACTATAGGCAAGAATGTTGGATTAATAGGTGCAATTGTTGTTTTGGGAAGGAATCGCACTTAATGGATAATATCCCGGCATAGTCCCTCCCAAACTCAAAGCATTTGCTCTCCTTCTAGACGTCATACAAAAGACAGGGCAGCGTAATGTCATAAAACCTTGGGATTCACCAAAATACAAGTTATGATCAAGTGCATTTGCAAACGCGGGTTACTAATGATTCTATTCTACCATGAACGATGATGACCTCTTCTTTTTTATGTTGTCTTAAGTTAATGGTCTGCTTATTTAAGTACTCCAGTCTATTACCAGAATGTTGGTTATTACATTTTTGTATTTTTTTTAGTTAAGTAAATAATTTGGCACAAGAAATTGTGGCATTATTTCTTGTCGGACGTCTGAAAATGGGAGCAAGAGTAAAATTGTTAATTGTTTCAATTCACAAATTATAACAAGTTCATTAGGATCGAAGAGGAAAACAAACTAAAGGAGGGGAAGAAAACTTAGCCTCCATTTGGTAATATTGTAGTGGTTTATAAACTGATTTATTTATGATTTTGAGGTAAGATGTGTGGTTGAAAAGTGAAGAAAGAAATGTGTGGTTAAAAAATGATTTGAGAAATTTATAAACCGTTTACCAAACGGAGGCTTAAGATTTCATCATTTGTCACAAGTCCCACAATTGGATCAAGATCCAGTAATTCTCTAAAGCATAGCATGCAATTCTCATGTGTTAACAATGAGGGAAAAAACAATAGTTTTTTCTTCTATGTTTGGGATTTTTTTGTGAAAGCAAAGTATATTGCTTTATAAATTATAATTCTGCATTACTCTATTTCATTACATATTATTAAGGCCAATGGTACTATTCATTTCTAAGTTCAGCTGTAATGTTCTGTTGAGAGTTTATTTTTCTATATAAAAGTTAGTTTTAAATTATGATTTTCTAACAATTTCAACGATTAGCTCTATAAGACATGCAAATAAGGAAAGATAATAAAATTTGTAAATGAAGTCATCATAATAATAAAGTAATTTTTCATGCATGCCTGTAGTTCCAGAAAAATTCAAATGAATGAATATTATGTACTCTTTTTGGTCTTTGGTTTGCCAAATTCCAAACTCGTCATGTGTTCAGCCATCAAGTTGAATGTAAACTGTGAAGACAAAAAAAAATAAAAAAAAATAATAATAATAATAATAATAATAATAACTCATTAAAAGCTATAAAGAAAAGTCAATTCTAAGATTTATACTCTCAAAAGAGCCATTTCTATACCTTTTTGGCTTCATCTTGAACACAGACAATTGGAACTCTCAACCCAAGAATCAAATACCAGCAAAGTATGCTTTTCAACTTCCTTTATAAGATGAGTTTTGAGCTTGGCATTGCTCAAGAAATTGAGAGAAATAGTTTACATATATCTATGCAAAACACCAACTAACATGCCTCTAACCTGCATAAAAACATCAATAGTCCTTCAGTATTCAATGAATGAATATCATAAGTTTCACGAATGTTAGCTATGTTGCAAGAACAATTAGTTCAAACAAAAGTATATGTGATGAGAAGTTAGATTGTGATTACCTTTATTGAGTAGAAGAGGTACAATTTGTATTCCACATGATAGAAAGGGTTAAAGTCTGACAATTTAAAACAAATCTTAATAACTTGTCAGTGAAACCCACCATTTGGTCTACCATGGCGATCATGACGGCCAAGGAGAAAGCTGCAACAACCATTGCCCCATCACCTCCTTTATCCCATATCCTAAACTGGTCTATCATTTTTCGCTCCTGCAACATATCAGAGGAAATCATAAGAAACTCAAAGAAAGGGCCTATTTTTCAAATATAACACATTATTTGAACTTTGAAGTGAATGTGAGGAATTTCACGATAATTCTCTACATTTATGGCATCTTGGCCATATTTCTTCTTGATGAGAACCTGAAATCAAAGAAAACCAAATTTTAGAAAGGTCAAAATATGAATGAATGCAATAAAAACTCATTTCCACTAAACTAATGGACATATAAAAACTACAATCCAAGACAACCTAAAATCAAGAAAATCCAATTAATAAGAGCCAGACATAAAAAATGTGAGAAACTCTTTGACCCTAAGCCTATAAACATAATAGAAAACTGCATTTTCAGAACATCAACAACCTCTTCAACAGTTAAAATGGGAGGATCTAGACTTTGGGTATCATAATCAATCAGAGCAATTTTTTCAGCCACGTTTGCGTGATCTTTTTTGTCTCTTCAACCTAAAGAAGATTTCATGTATACATTTCAGTAAAAACTACACCATTTCATATCCAGTAAATTCTACCTTCCTAATCTAGTAGAAAAGATCAGTAGGACTTACCACGAGCAATAAGGTCACCTGCACAAGTAGCGAGATCACCACAAATAAATGTTCAGAACCAAACATGTCTTTACTTCCTATATTTTCTCCTCCTTCTGGGATATCTTTTGAAGAGATAACATCACTAACCCCACACGTGAATTAGACTTGAAGGAAATTCCCTTCACTTGTGCTAAAGGCTTGGTGTTGTAGATAAATGCTCGGTGTAATAAATTAGTTTGGATTGGTGGAATATCATCCACATACACAGCTTCACCTGCAAAATTGGACAACATAACAACAAAACAGCAACAATGTAAATTATTTATTACGAGAAACTAAAGGTAAGTCATGATTGAGGCACTGAGAAAAATTATTAAAATAAAGATTTAAATAAATGGGGCATAATAGACCAGAAGCTTGAATGGAAGCACCAAGTTTTGTCATCGGTTCACCCACTGGATAGCACTCTTTACTCGAGGTAAGGACACACAAACCGTTCTTGAGTAGGAAAAATGATTCAACATTGATTAAATTCATTTTTAACTACACATTTCAAGAGATCCATAACTTTTATCAACTTTTGAACAAATTAAAAAATCACTTCAAATAACTCATACGAAGTCTTTATTTTGAAAATTTTCTCATATTCCACAATCATATTGCTAACCATTTGTCGGGAATATGCAGGATCTTCCACTTAGTCGTCCTCCTCGTCGACTCATCATCTGAGCTTCACTTCCTAAACCTCTCGCCGCAGTGGGTGTCTACACAGCAACACTGATTTGTGAGCGAATCTTTAAGACTTGGGCTTCGAGTTTAGACTTTAGAGAGAGAGAGAGAGGAGGGGATGAAGGATACGAAGATTCTGGAAGAGGAGAGATAAAGAAAACCAAAGATACTGAGATATTGCTAATCGGGGGGAAAAGCGTGTTTTCTTTAAGTCAAAAAGTGTTATTTTTGGTCCTTATGAATAGTAATTTTGAAAGTGAGATTTATATATAGTAGTGAAGTGATATATATATATATATATATATATATATATATATATATATATATATATATATATATATATTAGTGTTTGTATTTTTTTCTTTCTCAATATTACAAGGAGAAATATCCTTTATACAATTATGAATTACACAATCACACTAAAAAGAAAATAATATAAAAAAATATCACTAAAATATGAAAATGCTTCATTATCTTTAGCAGGGTTACCTTATTTTCCGTTTTGGATGAAATATTAATTTTATAGAGCATTAAAATTATTGTACTCGGATATCTGTATTTGAAAATAATTTAATTTTTTTTTAAAAACATATATATATATATATATATATATATATATATATATACATACGCGCACGCACGCACATAAACATTTGATGCATTAGCAATTTGTCCATGTTCTGTTGGGCAGTTTCAATGATCACCAACATTAAGCCACGTAGCGAAATCCAAATCCGAATTGTGTCCGGACCCTAATGTGTCTGTGGTGCACCCATTGCGTGTTCGTGGATCGACCCGTTAGTGATCCTATCTTGGAGGATTTTGTTTTAATCAATGTACTTTAACTGCCCGACAATCCCTTTCAATTAGGAAAAGTTAAAGGGCCCTTTCCGAATGATCTTTAAAGTTAGTAAAAAAATCTCTCTTTAAGTTGAATCATGACTATGATTGATTTGCATCGAGGAATATGCGTTACGGTCCCCGTAACATTATAGTTATAAACGGTTATAGAGAAAAACACGTCCACGTATGCGTATAAATAAAAAAACATTTGAATGATAATGGACTGAGTCAACTTGAGCTCATGAGCTCGGCTTGCTCCTAAACTTATCCACTTATGTGTATAAACTGTAAACATATAAATTTTCATGTTCCGAGAATGATTTGACATGAACTCATACAAATTTATTAACAAATGAAATTACACATATTATAAATTTTAGAGTCAAAGTCAAGTCTAATTTGAGAGATGTAAAGTTGGATCCAACATACGAACACGAACAAAATATAGATAGTTAGTATACTAGAGAAATATTAGAAGTGGATGTTCGATATAGATGATTAAATAGCATTAGATAATTTTAAAGAAAATATGATACCATGATAAATAGTAAAGTGTGAGTAAATTGTTGTTCCCACGAGGATTGTATATTATGTCAAGTACAAATATCAAATTATAGCTAACTTTACTTAAATTATCGTTGTGAAGTTTGTTGTAAACTAAGAGGAGTTTGCTTTTCACAAACTTTATGAAAATTCGAATTGTTAAAGGTACTAGGATTCTTGTTTCAAAATTTTACTTCAATTAAATTTTAAATTTTACAGTCGTAATTGACAATACTAGTTTGTGTTGAAAATTAATACTCCAAACTTATTTAATACCAAGAAAACAAGATATTTTACATTTTTTTCCTCTCAAAATCTCCAAATCACTTACACAAGAATAAAAATAAATAAATAAACTACTATCTATTTATATTAAACAATGATCCACGCTTAACGTTAGGCGTGAGTGTAGTTCCATATGGTTCTGATTTCCAAGGAATCGAATCGAATCAAGAACCGATGCTTCTTTTGAAAAATGAACCGTTGGTTCTTTTTGCAAGAGAAGATTCGAACCAGAATCGAACCGTTCGATTCTTTTGGTTTTGGTTTTGGTTTTGGTTCCGATTTCCTAAACTAAAATTTTCAAACTTAAGTTATGAAGTCATGGTAGATTCCAGCTGGTAAGAGTCGTAAGATGGTAAGATCATCGACCTTGATCAAAATGCGAATATAACACTCAAAATCCTTGACATCAAAATATTCACTCCTTTCCAGAAAGTAACGTATCTTCTCATCCGCGTGTATGTGTTCCTTCTAAAATTTTCAAACTTAAGTTATGAAGTCATGGTAGATTCCGGCTGGTAAGAGTCGTAAGATGGTAAGATCATCGACCTTGATCAAAATGCGAATACAACACTCAAAATCCTTGACATCAAAATATTCACTCATTTTCAGAAAGTAACATATCTCCTCATCCGCGTGTATATGTTTCTTCTAAAAATTCTTCAATTTCAGCTCGTAGTTCTCCACATTTTCAGGGAACAGTCGCACAAGTCCAGCAAATAATTGAAAATAAGATAACAATTAATTGTAAGATGAAGAGTGGAAATTTATTATTTGTTAATTCTTGAAGAACTGACGGCTTAAGAATTAAAGCTGAATGACAAGCCAGTGAAAGAAAAATGATTTTTGATTTTTTGTTTATTACTTATTTTGCTTATAATTATTGTAATGTTGAATGAGTTAATAATTGTTGGGTAATTGATATTGACTAATAGACCGGATAACATGCATTAAGATTAATAATTGATGATTTTTTTTTTTAATTTATATTTTTAAAAAATAAAAAAAATCGTGTTTTGTTTTGATTATTGATTTTTAGAATCAGCATTGTTTAAAATTTTAGTAGAACCGAACAGGTGATTTTGGTTCTTTTGCCAAGTCCTACTTAACGTGTTTATCCTTTTGAATTTGCAACAATAATTACTCACGAGAATGCAAGAAATCTGTTTCTTTTTTGCTACAAGCACTCCTCCAGTTTGCCGGTTTTTAACTTCTGCCTTCACACTTCTTCTGGTCAGTTCTTGACCTGTTTCTTACAGCAATTTACTGTTTCCTTCAGCTTTAGTCACCATTGTACGCTCCTCTCCAATTGGGCTTTTGTGGCCTTTAGGAACACTACCCAACCTTCTAATAAGGGATGTGGAAAACGTTTCACTAAGTTTCCCAGAATTATCACCGAAGACTCACAACCAACCAACCAATTAACCACACTGCTCTATTCATGCCAAATTGCCAATGATAGGAATGAAGAAGATGGATCAAAAACCAGTTTTTCAGAATCCGTTTTTGAAGAAAGTGGTTGCTGTTTGTTTTTTTTATAGAAACTAGAGCCTCAAAACTGTTTTGTAACAAAAAAAGACCAAAGTAGTTAAATAACCCCTTACAACTAAAAAATTACCAATATGTCATCACATAAAAATCAGTTGGTGAGACATATCCTAAAATTCTTCACAGTGGATTAGCTGCATGTGTTTGTCCATATTTTAGGACTTACTAATCTCGTCATCGTCCTCACCTGCACAAGGAAAAAAAAATAGAATTAGACTAAGTTAATATGAAGCAAATCTAAACATGTTCGAAATTTGCTAACAGTAATAACCTTATATTGACGGGGTTCTTATCAAAAGAATTTTTAACAAACTTACTTCACCTTCAGATACCATTTCCCATATGAAATGATACTTTACCTCTTTATGCTTTGATCTTTCATTATACAATTTAACCACAAACACTTTCACTGTTTCAATTAGCAAAATATTCAGATTCGATACTTGATAAAGTAACCAAAGGTTTTAATTGTGATTTTCAATTAAAGCAGTTACTTCATAGAATAAAGAAATTAGAAGTAGTTAATTTTTTATCACTGAACAACATCAACATCAACATATCCTACAAGCAATGATTTTGGTTCTCTTCTTTCATACACTAATCTTAAGTTAGGTGTTCCAACTAGATAACTTATTAACTATTTAAATCCACCCCAATGACAATAGCTTGAGTGAGTGTATCCCTAGCATGTTTTATAACATTTCCCACTTCCCTATAGGACTCAGGTAAAGAATTCAATAAAACTATCGCTAAATCCTCATCTGCAAATTTCTTATCTTTTTGAACTAGACTCGTGACAATTATGCTGAAATTACTAAAATTAGTCTATAAGTCCTTACTTGTGTCCATCTTAAATCTAAACAACTTTTCGAGCAAGTAAATTTTATTAGGCAGGTTCTTAGTTAAAAAAAACATAGCATCAAGAGCAAACCACAAATCTCTAAAAGCCTTAGACTCATCCACTTGCCTAACAATGTTATCAGATAAATGCAAGATAATTGAAGTATATGCAATCTCATTCATTCTTTAATTATATCAGGTTTTGCTTTCAATTTAGCGGAAGATTTTTATCGATCATCAAGGGCCTCTGACACCCTTTGTTGAACAAGAATATCTTGCATTTTCTGCTTCCAAATAGCATAGTCTCAATTTCCATCCAATGGTGACAACTTGACCCTTGAGCCTAATGAAAAAATCTGAAAAATGAGTATATGTTTTGGAAGATGATGGCTTATATTGTTATAAGCACAAATGGTTTTTAATGAAAAAATCCTTTCAAAGACTCATTGTATACGTAGATGAATAACATCCGAAAAGTATATGTACCAAGCAAATGAATGACAAATTACTATGCACAAACAAATCAAAAAAACTTGAATCACAATTATAGCATTTATCACATATTAGAATTTCTTGAATAAAAAACTAGAGACTATTCACATCAATATGCTAAATATTTACGAATATCAAGAAAAGTCAGATATCAGAACGTTCACATATCACAAATAAAACCCTATATGAGTTCTATCATCAAACAATGGTTACTGACAAGGTAAACTCTAACACTATACGTTCATCTTACTATAACCTCTAGAATAGGAATTACAAAAATTAATTAGAGGGTTAGTTATACAATACCGAGCAGACCACTTATGTTGGTCTATAATAAAAAAATTATGCCAATTGAATTTTGCGAAACCAACATCCAACACTGGTTTCAGTTGTAGTCCACCTAGCTGCCAATGAAGGCTCTGATACCATTTATGTTGAGTTTGCGGCAGTAATTACTCACAGAAATGAACGAAATCGGTTTCTTATTTGCTGCCAGCACTCTTCCAGTCTGTCGATTTTAACTTCCATCACACTTTTTCTTGTCAATTATTGACCTATTTCTTGCAACAGTTTACTGCCTCCTTCAGCTCTTGTCACCGCTGTTTGTTCCTCTATGATTGGGTTCAAATTGTAGCCTTTAGGAACACTACACAACCTTCCAATAAGGATGAGGAAATGTTTCACCTAGTTCCCTGGAATTGTCATCGGAGACTCACACAACCAACCAACCACCCACACCTCCACATTTCATGTCAATGCTGGGAATGAAGAAGGATCGAAAACCAGTTTTTCAGAATCCATTTTTGAAGAAAGTGACTGCAATTCGTTTTTAGAAAAGCTAGAGCCTCAAAACCGTCTTGCAACCAAAAAGACTAAAGTATTTCAATAACCCTTTAATCACTTGAAATTTACCCAATATCCCATCACATAAAAATAAGTTGGTGAAACATTTCCTACATCCCTCTGAATATGTGTGAATTTAGGTTACATATAGTTCTAGTTTCCAAGAAATCGAATCGAATTAAGAATCGATGGTTCTTCTGAAATAAGAATCGTTGGTTCTTAATATCGAAATATTCACTCCCCTTTAGATATTAACGTATTTCGTCATTCATGTGTATGTGCTTCATGTAAAAATTCTTCAATTTCTACTCGTAGTTCTCTACCTTTTTAGAAAATAGTCGCACAAGTCCAGCAAACCCTTGAAAACAAGAACAACTGATTCTTGAAGAACTGAAGGATGAAGGCTTCACAAGTGAAGGATGAAGGCTTGAAGCTGAACGACATAACCACTGAAAGAAAAATGATTTTAGATCTATGATTTTTTGTTTATCACTTGTTTTGCTTATGGTTATTGTAATGTTGAATGAGCCAATAGTTGTTGGGTAATTGATAATTACTAATGGACCAGATAACATGCATTAAGACTAAGAATTGATGATTTTTTTAAATTTAATTTTAAAAAAAATTAAAAAATTGTGTGCTGCTCTATTAGTTCTGGTTCTAAACCTAGAACTGGAACCAAAACCGAAATAGAATGATTCTTGACTTTTAGAACCGGAATCATTTAAAATTCTGAGAGATTCGAACTGAACTAGGACCGAATTGGAATCAAACCGAATCGAACCGAACCATTGGTTCCGGTTCTTTTGCCCAGAGATACCTCTGAATCACGGCTGCTTCACACATTGGAAATAAGGAATTTTTTTCCAATATCTATCCCTTTCCAAGTTTGGCAAGTTTTTCCCACACGTTCAAAGCGTCACAAGATCTGAGAAAGTAATTTTTCCATAAGTTTTCTTTCCTCTAAACATTGGAGCAATATCATATTTTTGGCAACTTTTCCAACATTCACTTTGTGTACTTATCTTGGCTTTAAATTTAGACAATTGTAAGTGTTTTAGGATATGATATTGCTAATTATATGTTTATTTTGTTTGTTTTAGGAAAAATCAAATTTTGAATGCGTTTGAATGCGAAACGGAAAAAATAGACTAAAGCCGTACAAAAAAAGGACAAAATGGGACTCAAGTGCAACTTTCAAAAATTGAAGAACTCGAAGTGACATAAATGGAGACATGTATTACACAATTAAAAACTCAAGGACCAATTTGATTTATTTGAGGAATTGAGCCTTTGAACATAACCCTACTTAGGGGGGTTTATTCAATGTAGATTTTGAATGACTTTTAAAGATTTTAAAGGATTTTAAAAGTTTAGGTGTATTCAATTTAGACTTTAGAATCTCCATAAATTTTTTGATGTATTTAATATAGATTTTAAAGGACTTTCTAAAAGTCCATAAAAGCCATGGTGTAATGTATAAAGACTTTTAAAAGTCTTTAAAAGTCCCGTGTTATTCAAATTATCAATGACTTTTAAAGACTCCTACGAAATCCTCTATGTACTAACTTTTAAACATAAAGTACAACCACAAAATCTCTTTATTTGTCTCTCTTTAACCTCCAAGATTTTGAAAGACTTTTATAAAAAAAAAAAAAAAAAATCTTTTAAATTGTAATTTTATTTATTCTATATTTTTCTTCTTTCATGTTATTTTTAGAAACCTTAAACATTTGACTAAACAAATCATTATTTCTCTTCTCTTCAACTTTTTGTATTTTTGTATTTTAAATATTTTTTCTTTATATTTGGACTCTCTTTTTTTTCATCTTTTTTTGGATTTTTTTTATGAAAATAAATCTAACTAAAATTCCATAAGATCTTATAGAAAAATAATAAATAAATTGTATCAAAACAAATAATAATAAGTAAAGTGATTCTAGAATTTTCTCTAAATTTTTTTTTTATAAACATAGTACAATTTTTATGTCGATATCAAACGTGATTTTATTTTCCACCCATTTTTTTAATAACAAATGTTTCTCTGTCTTAAAACTATTTATATTTCTCACGCTGTATTTTTTTTTTTTGTAATTCACTTTACATATAATTATTATTAACGATTCATATTCACATCATACGAAAATTAATCTATTAGCGTTTAAGTTTTTCAATTAAAAATAAAAGTCTTTAAAAGTATTTGAAAGTCTTTTAAATCAATCTATAAAAGTCTTTGAAAGTACATGAAAGTCTTTTAAATAAATGTTCACGAAAGTCTTTAAAAGTCTATATAAATCCATAAAAGTCAATAAAATTCAATGAAATCCATTAAAAAAAGTCCATTGAAAAAAGTCTTTAAATGTCTTTCGAAATCTCAATTGAATAAACCCCCCTTAATGTAATTGGACCTTGAATTAATTGATATTTATATATATACACACGGCAGAAAGGAGAATGCACCAGAGAATTGGAGTCTTGGTTGGGAGCAAAAAAGGTGCCTACTTGAATTAAGGATTGAAGGAATTAATTGGAAATAACTTGCTGGAGTATAGATTGACATGGTTGGTTGAATTGGAAGAGAAAGTAGATAAAGCCAAGATACATACATAGATTAAGGGGAGACAATTTTTGGGGTTGTCAGAGATATATACACGGCATTGGGTGGAATCCTTGGGTAGATGGAATAGTGGCTCGGCTGGGAGTTATTGGAGAGACAGATTATATTCGGCTGGTCACATATTGGAGAGGAGGTTTCGGTGGATTGGAGTTAAGAAAAGGGCAGCCGCTAGTGAGAAAAAAAGGAGAAGACTCGGCTGTGGTATTGGAAAAGAGGGGCTGTTGGGAGAGAGAAAGAATTGGCACCGACTGGGAAGGAAATAAAAAGGAGGCAGCTGTCTGGTGATCAAAAATTTGGCTAGAAGCTGGTCGGTTGCTGATAGAATAGAAAGGAGAGAGCCGCAAGTCAGCCGAGTGTGGAATTAAGGGAGTATTAAAAAATCAGCCTGGTGAACTTTGATTCTGGTCGGCAGGTAGTGAAATTGGGGAAATTGGCATAATTTTAGGTGGTGAATTAAAGGAGATTTTTGGGGATTAATTGAGGAGTTCATTGCCGATTGTGGGTAAAATTAAAGACAGGATTCGGCTGGATTTTGGAAGCAAGACGGTGAAGAATTTACATGGAAGAACAAAGATTTCATCGCTTGGATTCAGATTTGAATGCATTAATTTGAGGTTTTCATAGTTTAATAATTCGGGTGATGACTTCCTTTTATTTCTTGTGTATTTCCCACTTTAATATGCTAGGCTAATTTTCTTTATGTATTGGATGAAGATGAAACTTGTTATTAATTTATTCTAATTCGATAACTAGTAGTTTAATAATTTCTTGTATTGTCTTGATTGATCTTACATGCTTTATTGTTATTATTATTTGATTGATTGACCACCAATTAAATATATCGTTACTTGTTGTAGTCTTGGAAGAGTCATAATAGGTTGGAACATTGCATGATCAACACATGAACACTAGATGTTAGGAATAACATTATGACATGTGCAATCTAATTGATAATTGTGTGATTTAATGCGTTTTAAACATTCGTATTCGGATTAGAAATAGATTCATTTCATGTTTAAGATAAATTTAATTTGTCTTGGGAAAGAAAGTTAATTGCATGAGAATTATCGATTGTCAAACAACACGTGAATGATTTAAATTCTATAAAATTGTTGAATTGAGATAGATGGTAACAAGTGGATTCTGATTCCAATACATGCTCTACATTCATATTTATTCCCCAACATTGTTATTTTCTTTATTATTTATTATTTTGCAATTTTATTTTTGTTAGAATAGTCAAACAAACCATCTTTTTATTTATTGTTTCAATTAATTGAATTGACGATAGACTAATAATTAGGACTAAACATTATTCCTCGTGGGAACGATACTCTCAATTCATCACAATTATTACTTATCAACGATCCCGTGCGCTTGCGGGATTTACACCGAACATTCACTATAAGAGAAAATGGCTCAACAGTCACAAAGTCATCACAAATAGTCGTCGCTCTGTCGTCACTATTATGTCGGACCCTATAGCGACGACATAGTCGTCTCTAGTTAATGAAATTATTTATTATTATTTTTACCAGAAACCAATCCAATTTCAACCCAACCCGTCGACCCGCGTATTGTGTTTAGTTGTCAAATAATTCATAATAGTGCAATTTAAAGACTTGAACCCTTGACCTAAGGGTTGAGTGAGTCGTGACTTAACTAATGAGACAATTCAATTCTTGTATTTTATTTTGTTTTCGCTAATATATATTAGTTAAGTAAACAAATATTTATTCCAACAAATATTAGTATATTACTTTAATAATAATTATATAATATAATATAATTGGGTAATAGAGAAATTGAAAAATATAGAGTCATGTTTGGTACCCAATATTCAAAAACTCATTTTCAACTACATATTCTACCAAAAACTTATTTATACATAAATTAAAAAATATTCTTTACTTTTTAACCAATACATTTTACAAAAAATTACTATCATAAACCATATTATTAAATAATAAAAAAAAGACCAATAGAGACAACTTAAGTCGTCGTTATTGGGCGACTATGTCGTCCCTATTGGTCCACCCAATAGCGACGACTTACGTTGCCATTGCTATTGGGTGGATTAATAGCGATGACTTCCTTAGTCATCGATTGGGTGAGGTCCAATAGATACGACTAATTATTTCATCGCTATTGTTCGAACCAATAACAATAATTGTCGTCGATATTGGACGGATTAATAGTGACGACTCATGGTATCATAGCTATTTTTTGTCGCCGTCACTCCCTTTTCTTGTAGTGATTAAGAACTTAGCTAAATCTATTAAAGTGTATACAAACACATAATAGAAATGTTGTACATCATCAGAATTGAGAATAGAAAAGAAAACTAATAATAATTCTTGAATCTTCAAGCTTCCAAACCAGCAAGGTCATTATCATCTATTCATCTTCTGCATTTTGTTCTTTGAAGCTTATGTTGTTCTAGGAGTTTGTGTGTTTTCTTTAAAAAAAATGAATAATTAGGTGTGGGGTTGGAGAGAAATTTCATGCTTAAGTACGAGAAAAAAACTCCCCAACTCTCCTTAAGTGGTTTAAAACTTTGTGGGCATCTAGAATAATTTCACTTGCATTTTATCTTTTTCAATTGTTCTTCCTTTGTTCAAATGAAAATTAACTAGATCTTATTTCCTTACTTTCTCTTGAGCGGAAACACCTTTGCACAAGCAAAAATATTAAGCTCATTTTGCCAAAACTTCCCTCTTTTCGTTTTGTCTTATCTCTAGAAGAAGCCTTGTTTCTGTTAATGCACCTGAGCGTTGATTTCCCTTTGGTATAGTAAACACGCTACACTCAACCGAAAATGACTCCATACGCAAAACTAAGAATTTTTTGTTCATTTTGAAATAGTCTTAAAGTATGTTTGGTCAAACTTAATAAGTTTACAAAACAAATTTTAAAATCATTTATTTTTATTGATTGTGGTTGAAATTACTTATTTTAGCGGTAAGACAAAAACTACCTTTTATCTTAACTATATTATAATAGTGAGTTCTAGCAATGGCGGATCTTTTTTTATCCAGCATTCGGGTTGATGAACTAAACTAGATAGTTATATGAGTGAAATAAAACAACTTTTGAATTTGTAGTTAACGGGATTGAATCTCATTTCCTTTGTACAAGAATGAAATGAATCCTATCATAATGCATGACTACTTAAGAGGAGGATTAACTGCAAATACTAGCTTGGCTCATTATTGCCGAGATAATGGCCTACTTCTTCACATTCACCGTGCAATCCATGCAGTTATTGATAGACAGAAGAATCATGGTATACAATTCCGTGTACTAGCTAAAGCGTTACGTATGCCTGGTGGAGATCATATTCACTCTGGTACCGTAGTAGGGAAACTTGAAGGGGAAAGAGACATCACTTTGGGCTTTGTTGATTTATTGCGCGATGATTTTATTGAAAAAGATCGAAGTCGCGGTATTTATTTCACTTCACCTCAAATAAAAAAAGGGAAAAAATCCTTTATTCAAAAAAAAAACCATTCCATCGTTTTTGGATCCAAAAGAATGAGGTTTTTTGCTTGGTCAATAGGTTGGTTGGTAAGAATCGTAGGAGTGCGTCTTGGATCTATCGATTATGTTATGGTCGAAGTCCTACTCATGGAGACCTGGTTGAATTAAGAGAAGCTGTAGGTATTATTGCAGGACAATCGATTGGAGAACCGGGTACTCAATTAACATTAAGGACTTTTCATACCGGAGGAGTATTCATGGGGGTACTGCAGAACATGTGCGGGCCCGTTCTAATGGAAAAATCAAATTAAATAAGGATTTGGTTCATCCGACACGTACACGTCATGGGCATCCAACCTTTCTATGTTCGATAGACTTGTATGTAACTATTAAGAGTGAAGATATTCTACATAATGTAAATATTATATCCAAAAGTTTTCTTTTAGTTCAAAACGATCAATATATGGAATCAGAACAAGTGATTGCTGAGATTCGCGTAGGAACATCCACTTTGAATTTTAAAGAGAAGGTTCGAAAACATATTTATTTTGACTCAGACGACGAAATGCATTGGAGTACTGATGTGTATCATGCACCTAAATTTACATATGGGAATGTTCATCTATTACCAAAAAAATGTCATTTATGGATATTATTATGAGGGCCGTGCAGATGCAGTCTAATCTCACTTTCGCTTCACAAGGATCAAGATCAAATAAATGCGCATTCTCGTTCAGTCAAGCGAAGATATAATTCTAACCTCTCAGGAACTAATGATCCGGAGAGACAAAAACTCTTTAGTTCGTATTTTTATGGTAAAAAAAGAAGAAGATAGGATTTTTTATTATTCAGACCTTAACTGAATTATATGTAATGGTCATTGTAATCTCATATATCCGACCATTCTCCACCAGAATTCTGATATATTCTCTAAGAGGTGGAGAAATAGATTCATCATTCGACTCCAATCGATTCAAGAACGTGAAAACGAACTAATGCCCCGTTCAGGTATCTCGATTGAAATCCCCCTAAATGGCATTTTCCACAGAAATAGTATTCTTTCTTATTTTGATGATCCTCGATATAGAAGAAAGAGTTCGGGCATTACTAAATATGAGACTATAGAAATGCATTCAATCGTCAAAAAAGAGGATTTGATTGAGTATCGAGGAGTCAAGGCATTTAGGACAAAATACCAAATGAAAGTAAATCAGTTTTTTTTTCTTAGAAGATTTCATGTATTATTCTCCTTATGCACATAAGGGAGGAGCTGTATGAGATGAAAATCTCATGTACGGTTCTGGAACGGAGATTCTTTTAATTGAATTACGAATGTAACGGATGTCAGCTCAATCCGAAGGAAATTATGCGGAAGCTTTACAGAATTATTATGAAGCTATGCAACTAGAAATTGATCCCTATGATAGAAGTTATATACTCCATAATATAGGTCTTATCCATACAAGTAATGGAGAACATACGAAAGCTTTGGAATACCATTTTTGAGCACTAGAACGAAACTCATTCTTACACCAAGCTTTTAATAATATGGCCGTGATCTGTCATTACGTGCGACTGTCTCCACTATAGAAAGAAACAAAAATCTGTTAAAAAAATAGGCTTTCTACATATGCATCGTCTAAAACAACGATTTTTATCAGCTATAGCAAAGAAAAAAACTTCATAGAAGGTCTAGATTAATACCAAAACAATGGCGAAATAGAGTTTATAACCGTCGTATGGTTAAAAAGAAAAATTTCAGCAAATGGAATTCATATGAAAAAGACCAATTAATTGATTACAAAAAATCAAATATTTTGAAGATTCAAACCCCAGAATCGTCATGAATTCGAAGTAAGCAATCAATAGTTAATGGTTTAAATTTGTCCTAAATTTTGACTGAAAATCCACATTTAATTTCTCAATAGAAAAATGAGATTTTTTTTAGCATTGTGGATTTTCAGATATTCGACAATCAATCGAAGGGATGGATCAAATCCAATAAAAAAAATAAGGTTTCTTTTAGGAAAAGGATTAAGAAAAATAGGATTCAAATCACGGACAGATACCAAAAAAAAAACTCCAGCTATGGCGGAGTTCAGTAAAATAACTGTATTTTTTAAGTCGCTGCCAAAAAATTGCCAAAAATTCTACTAATTTTTTTTCCCGGGCAGATCCAACACGAGTTAGGGCGGCAGCTCGTCATGTGATGGATCCGTCCTTAAGTTCTAGCCACTATATTTATTTATGGGAAGCTATTTTGTCTTTTAGTGAGTTTTTTTTTTTTTTTTTATATCAACTTTGTGGGTTCAAATGTAATCGTAATAGAAAAATTTTAATATCAATGTAAAAGTCTCATATAGTACTTTTCCATATTATTTTCGAATTGCGAAACTGTCAACTGTAGTAAAAGTTATACCAATTTAAAATAGTCACTTAACAGTGTATTTTTCATTTTTTTTACAAGTTAACTCTCGTCTCATTTTCAACATATGTACTCTATAAAAAATTAAGTTTTTAATGTACTACTTCGAAAAACTTATAAAAACTATAAACTTACATTTTCAAAACATATAATGATTGTCAAAATAAGGCGTACGCGCATAAAAAAATGACCACTCACTTTTTAAATCCTTGTGGTTGATCTATTTTTTTATTTTCCTTTTATTAACTTTTTTCCCATTTCATGTATAGTTCAGATAAAATTGAGTTTTTAACATACAACTCAAAAAACTTGCAAAAAATCTACAAATTTGTCTTGGAAGTTATATAACGGCTAAAGAATCATAATTTGACAAACAACGACTGCCCACCTATTTTACGATCTGTGCATTTTTTTTTTGTTTGGTCAACTTTTGGACTTGAATGAAGTCATAATAGCAAGATATTGACATTAATATAAGTTATCACACAATATTTTACTTCATTATTTTCGAATTGCAAAACCATTAACCGCAGCAATAGTTATAACTGTTTAAAATGGTCCCTAAGCAATGTATTTTTCATTTTCGAAAAATTTTAAGTTTTTAATGTACCACTTCAAAAAATTCATAAAAAATTACAAACTTACCTTTTCAAAATCTACTATTCATTTGTCGTTGCCACTTGTTTTGTCTTTTAGTATTTTTATTTTGCTTTCTTTGTTTGTTCAATTTTGAAATCGTGATAGAAAGATCTTAATATGAATGTGAAATTCTCTCACAGTACTTTACCGCATTATTTTCGAATTTAAAACTCACAGTAAAAGTTACATATGTTTAAAATGGTTCCTTCATAGTGTAATTTTTCATATTTTTTTTTCACTGGTCAACTTTCGTTTTATTTTCAAAATATGCATTTTAGACAAAACTAAGGGGCAGTTCTCTTTGTATTTCGATTTTGAATTTTGAGTTTTGAATTTTGTTTTGAATTTTGAATTTTTGTTGTTTGTTTTGGGATTGCTGAAAACATGTTCTCTTTGTGATTTTGAAAAACTGTTTTTAAAAATAAAAAACTGAAAAATGCGTTTACATTGTAATTTTCTGATATATTTATTTTGTGATATTTTATATGTAAAAAATGGTTGATTTGTTGAATTACATTAATTTTAATGTCAATAAATCAGTTAGTTCTCTATATCAATAAATTCATCATTAATATTATTTCAACTAAACAAAAATCCAATCTCATACCAACAAAATCTTAACATGGATCTATATATAATAGCAAAATAACATTATAACTTCAAGTGAAGGAAGTGTCTCACATTTACAAAAAAAAAAATTTACCAAAAAAAAAAAATCTTAACATGGATCTATATATAATAGTAAAATAACTTAAGAACTTCAAGTGAAGAAAGTGTTTCACATTTACTCAAAAAAAAAAAAAAAATCTTAACGTGGATCTATATATAATGGCAAAATAACCTAAGAACTTCAAGTGAAGGAAATGTCTCACGTTTACCAAAAAATATATATATATATATATATATATATATATCTTAACATGAATCTATATATAATGGCAAAATAATATAAGAATTTCAAGTGAAGGAAGTGTATCACATTTACAAAAAAAAAAAAAGAAGTCCAAAACGAACGTTTTGGACTTTTTAACACAAAAGATCCAAAACGCAATAAACTCGTTTTGAGTTTCCTTTATAATTTTTTTTTGTGTTTTGGAAAACAAATTTCTGAAAATGGGAAATGTGAAACGCTTTTTCGATATTTTCAAAAATCGAAAACTCAAAACGGGCTGAAAACAACAAAGAGAACAGGGCCTACGTTTTTAATTTACCACTTCGAAATCTTATGAAAACTACAAACTTGCATTTTCAAAATCATATCAGATTGTGAAAATAATGCAAACGCACATAAAAAAAAATAACCGCTCATTTTTAATATCTTTGTGGTTACCGGTCCTTAAAAATCTATTTTTCGATTTTCCTTTTACTCCCATTTCGAAATTATACATACTTTGGATAAAACTGAATTTTTAATATGCTATTTAACGAGCTAACAAAATCTATGATAAGTGTATTTTATACACTTAGTTATCTGTCAAAATTAGAATATTATGTTGTTTTTTTGGAATAAATATTATTTAATTCGTGTTTATTTGTTTACATTTCAAAAAATATCCCAAAATCTTGAGAATGAAGCAATTGATGAAAATTATGCATGATTGGATGACATTTGAAGCTAAATTAAACAAATCGAGCAATTAATAACGTCAACCGGGAAAGATGCATGGTGCTAAAGTGAAGAAATCAAGGTGTGGAGGACCTAATTGGAGAAGAAGATGAACTGAAATTGGAAGAGAAATAGAAGAAAATTTGAAAATATGAGGACTGAAGAGCAAATTAAAAACGATGGACCAACTTGAAAATATCCAATGATTGATTTGGATCACAAGATGATACTTTGAGAATTTTTAGGAGTCAATTGGATGCAAGTAGAAGTAAAAAAAGAATGGAATATATAAGAATATTACTATAAAATTGATTCCAACCGCACAAGATTTTGGACAGATTTTTAGTCGGATTTTGAGACTAATTTTTGGATAGTAAATATTCGAATTGGAAACTTCCTATTTCAGGAAGAATTGTATCCCTTCAAGTTATCTTTCTAACGCACTTTGAATCGTCTCAATCGGATAAGAGAATATAAAGATATGATCAAATTATTGAACATGGTGCAGATACCAAAAATGACTCGCGCCTGGGTTTGACAATTTGCTTTCTTTTTCCGATTAGGTCTCTTCTCCAACTATACATACAACTTCTTGGCACAAAATATAAGCCCCTATTCTCTTTGCTGTTTTGAGGTCGTTTTCTGTTTTTATTTTCGAAAACGTTAAAAACGCGTTCTCTTTACCATTTTCGAAAACGCATTTTGGAAAACAAAAAAAAAAATTGTACACAAAACGGAAAACGCCCGAAACATCGTTTTGGGCGTTTTGTGTGTATTTCGACAAAAAATGTCCAAAACGCGGAAAACGCGTTTTGAGAAATTTATTTATTTATTTTTACTATTTATTTTTTTATAGAATTATCTTAACTTAGAACTAAGCTTAATATAAAGTTTTTATTTTTTTATTATTTTTTTTAGAATTATCCTAACTTGGAACTAAGCCTAAATAATTTTTTTTTTTTTTTAGAATTATCCTAACTTGGAATTTAGTTTAAATAAAGTTTTATTGAATTCAATATCAACATTACAAAAAAAAAAATTAAATGAGAATTCTTGTTGTTATATTTCAAAAAATGTAATGATAAATGGACTCTGGTGGTTTTGAAAGAACTTGCATTTTCTGGATTTTAATAGAAGTAGAGATTTCTCAAGTCCCGAACCTGATCAAGCTGTGTTAATATAGACTCTTAATGCTCACATTAGTGTGTTGCATGTAACCATATTTTTAGTGTATTGTGAAAGGAAATTTGAGTTGGAGTTAGTAGTATTCTGCAAGCAAATTAATTAAAAATAGTTTAAATAGTGTTCTGCAAAATTTCAAACAGAACGTGTTTTTCAGCTTTTCATTTTCAAAAACAGTTTTCAGAAATGACAAACCAAATGCGTTTTCAGCACACAAAACACAAAACATTTTCAAAAATGAAAATATAAAATAAAATACAAACAGAACACCACCTATACTTTTGCCTCACCTAGAACATCATACAATTGAGCTTTTCACGTGAAATTCTCGGGAGATCAAGCATAGCAAAGGGGCGCGAGTTGAAGATCATGTGGAGAATCGATACTTTGTGTAAGCTTTCCATCCTCTTATGTTATTTTCAATAAATGCTATATTTTATTGTTTTTGTTGTTTAATTATGACGTGTAGCTAATTTTCTATGTTGGGATGAATGATGTAGTCTAGTTGCTTATTTTAAGTCCAAATTCCATTGTTTTAATGATTCGTTGCATGTGTTGATTTATTATTGTGTTTAATGCATGAATTAATTGGTCACTAATTCATGACTTAATGAGTTATTTTCATAATCCGAGAGGTGAGTTAATAACTTAGATCAAAGTAATAAATTCGACAATTGAATGAGAGATAGAGATATAATTTTGTTATTATTGCGGTCATGTGTGAATTCTTGTATTATATGTATCTGGATAAAGAATAATTCGGACCCTCTGTAGAGATACATGGTTGACTTATTTAAGTACAATTGATTTAAACTCGAAAGGGGAATTTTAATATACATTAGTGAATCCGACCGAATGCATATTTAGAAAATAAAACTGGAATTGGAGTTACTTTAATTTATTAGGTGAAATCGTGAATCCCAACTACTTTATAATCACTTTTAAAAACAAAACAATTTCAATATTTAATTCTTTAGTTTATTTTCTTAGTTTTAGTTTTATATTCTCAAAAATCTTTCGTTTGTTCAAATAGGGATATGAACTAACATATTTCGGTACGTAATAGCAATCTTCGTGGGACGATAATCCAGACTCTCAGGTCTACTTTATTACTTCTCACGAATCGTACACTTGCGGGTAACAAGTTTTGGCGTCGTTGCAGGGGACTATTAATTAATATCGATATCAATTAGTTCTTGCTTTACTTTGAACTTTTGCACTCTTTTTATTTCTTAGTTTTTGTCTTATGAAACATTTAAAAGTTGTGGATTGTTTCCCTTTTCAGGGATTGAATAAATTTTCAAATAGTTGGAGACAACACAGCAAGATGGTAGCAAACAGTTATCAATGGCACTCTAATCGAACAGTAGTTCAAATTTATCTGATGTGTGATTTATGTTGGGGAAATCATGTTGTATTTGATTTTCCTATTGCACCTAAGGATGCTATATGGAAGGTTGAATGTGTGGAGAATTATTCTATGGTAGTGCAGGGGTGTCCACTAGTACATGCAGTTCAAACTGAAACTAAAGATTTTGACAATCAATATTTGATAATTCAGGAATTACAAAATCAACAAGCTAAAATTAAGAAGTTGATGGACCAATTGACAGTAAGCATGTCAGAGAGACAACCATTGCAGTTGCCAGGAAGTCAAGTGAAAAGATCAGATGAGTCAGACAAATTGGTTGAAACAGCTAAAGAAAAAGAAGAAGAACTTGAAAAAATGAATCAACCAGAATAAAATAGTTACCATGAAGATGTCACAGTCCCATGGTCAACAGTTCAAAATCTGGACATCGAGCTCAAGGAAACTTCAATAACAAATGAAGATTAAGTGGAGAGAGTGGAGATGATCACACAAGAGCAAACAAATAAGGATACACTTAAGGGTGCAGACTTTACCATACAATCCTCTAACATCATAATTGACTTCATCATTGGCGCCAACAAAATGATTGAAATCTACATATTGAAGTTCGAATTGAGTGGAAGCGTCGACATACATGATAGGGGAAAAGTGAAATTTTGGTACATAAATCCAAATTGGAGAAAATTCAAGTGGCAAAAACAAAGAAGGTCATCCAAAACTTTATTTAGAGTTCCTTGAACAATCACGGTAAAAAGACGGGCTTTAAACTATAAACGAATTGCTCATTAGAAGGCTACCCAATTTCTACCATTTTATTTATTATGCTTTAAGTGTTTTGCATGTTTGCATGTTAAGACAATTTTGCTTGTTTTACTATTTTTGCAGGTTTAGGTATGTTTTTAATTTTGTATTTTTAGTTAGACTAGACTATAATCGTCATCCCAATCACACACACACACGATTAGAACTTGGATAGTTTTTTTATTGGTGTTCATGTCCTCTAAAGTCATTCATTTTTTATTTGCAAGGAGCACACCAATCAACACACCTCGAACCAAGTTGGGAAATGCAAGGAAAGAGTCCAATTCATCCAAAGTGCTATCAAATGGAAGCTTCAAAGCAAATAAACACATCCTATACACCTGGGAAGTACTAGTACCCTCTCTTTTATTTTTGTTTTACATGTTTGCATCTATTCGACAAATATTGAGGGAAATGTATATTTCTAGTTTGGGGGTGGGAATCTCATTCTTTGGCACTTATTTGATTCTTTGGGATATAAAAAAAATGGAAGACAATTAAAAAAAAAATTGATTGAAAAACTTGAAAATTTTGTTGACATGTTTATTGCCTTGGATATAGTATGGATCAAATTTTGCTTTGGCTTGAATTTTAGACAACATGAAAACATGAATTTTATGGACTAGTTTTGACTTACCAGATTTCATCTCCATGCGCACATAGTCATTGTTGGATAATTACTTGTGTAGGAATTTGTTTAATATATGTGGGGCAAATTTATGCAACGTGAACTTAGGAATAATTTGATAATCCCTAAACTTAGATCATCAGATATCCCGTCCCTAAAATAGAATCAATGATAAGTGCTTTATTAGCACGTATTTAATTCACTTATTATCTTATTTTGTTATTGGTTTGATCCTATTGAAGTATCGTTTAATGCACTTTCACTTATTGTACTATGTAAGGTCAAAAAGAAGAAAAAGAAAGGAAAAATGACCAAAAAAATACAAAAAAAATCAAGAAGTGAGGTTCAAGGGCATATTCAAAGAGCTCCAAATCAATAATGACATGTGGAAAGAAGATTATATGCAAAAATTATGGTCAAAGAAGGTTTGGGATGAAGTTGGAAATCAAAAACCCGCAAGGATTGTGATCATGAATTTTAGTCATAGATTGAAGTTCAATTTTTTCATAGAAGAATTTCGAATTTAAGAAGAGCTATTTCACAAATAATTGTAGATATTTGAGTTTTCTTTCCAACACAAGTTGAATCACCACAATCTGACTTCGGGAGAAAAAGTTATGACCAAAACATCGAGCATAGACACTTCTCGGCAGAGATGCACTTACGGCCGTAAATGACAAAGTTACGGCCGTAACTTCCAAATTTCGAAAATTTTCAGTAGCTCACTTCGGCCGTAAATGACAAAGTTACGACCGTAACTTGCTCACCAAGAAATTTCCTTATCTGATTCAATGTCTATCTTTGATATATCTTTGGGGGTAAAGTCAGGGCACGATTTTGGGAGTATTAAAGGAGTAAAATCACCACAAAAAGGAGGCTGGACATTGAGAAAAATTGAGAGCAAAATATAGAGCATTCTTGGAAAATTTTCAAGCGCAAGAATATCAACAACAATGGAATTCATGAAGCAACTTGAAGAATCTACCACAATCATGCTAGGCTAAATTCCATATCTTGTTCAAAGGGGAAGTTGTGTTAACTCAATTATGTTATTTTCTTTTCCTACAAATTAGTAGCGTGAATTTATTCCTTTATTTCAATTTTTGGATTATTATGTTTTGAATGTTCAATTGAGTTTATTTGATTAATAGTTTAATTTGGCCAATTAGATTATTGATCTTTGGATTCATGAATATGCTATGTTTAGATTCTTGATCCGTAATTATCATTGAATCTTTACTTTAGTAGCAAATAAATCTCGTGCACGGTTAGTAATAATTCAACTTGGATTGATTAATTCGAGCTTGTGAAATTAACGATCCAATTCAATCTATTATTCTAGATTTTCATGCTAGTCGTGTATTAAATCCTAAGAGCTTGTTTAGGATTGTCCGTGACTAGAATTGGTTCGAAGCGCTTGTTTTGAATCAATACACATAGGGAAGAATTTAGATAATCAGAGCTTGTTAATTATTTATGATTGATAATTGAATAGGATACAAACACGTTACAAGGAAAGGTATAACATTAATTGAGGGCACAACCGAACCCGAGAACAAGATTTCTTCTCATATTGTTCCTCTAGTCATATTTAATTGTTTATTTTTATGCATATTTTTTATTCAAGCAATTTCAAACAACAAACCCCATTCCATTCTAATTGATCGAACAACTAAAATTAGTTTCCGTTCCTCGTGGGATCGACTCCTACTCTCGCTACTACATTATTAATTAATATTTGACGAGTAAGGATTTATTTATTATTTTGGTGCATTGCGACTCGCATCAACGAAACATAGCTCAAAAGGCAAGTTTGGGGGTAGAATTGTTAGAATGTGCATATTTGATGGGTTGGAGGTCTGTAGTTCTTGGTTTTACACTTTAGTAAAAGCAGTTTGGTCAACAAGAATAAACTATAACTAAAATAACAATAGAAAAATGCTAAAGGTCTTATTCTACTCTTCGTAGCCTTTTTGACTCAAGCAAGTAAGCTTGTAAGGGTGTTGAAACCTGGTACCCTAAATTCAACTGAATTTAGAGATATCAGCCTAAAGCTCGTTATATGAGTCAATTAGAAAGTTTAAGGGAGAGTGGAATTACACATAAGATATAAAACATCTTTAAACTTTTATTTGTAGAAAGTATTGCACAAAAATGATAAAAGATAGAGAAAATAAAAAGAAAAAGTCGTCCATAAAATAAAAATTTGTGGTATAAGCCTTGTTGACTGAAATTGTGGAGATTGCTTACCATTGATCTGTTGTGCATGCATGTTTCTAATTCTAACTATTTTGTGTGAAAAAATGTAAATAAAATGTTTAGGAACCACTGTAGATAAAAAACAGGGATGTGAGAGAAAAGCAGTAAGTTGTGAGCATCCATGAGTTACGAAAGGAAATTCATTAGGTTGACCACATGGGGTTCATGCTTAATTATGCATGATGAGCTACACAGTGTTAAGTATATCTTTGCATAAGTAGGGGTTTGACTTTGGCTATTCACAAACACACACACACACACACACACACACACACACACTTGAAAATCTGGAATGAGATAACTAGAACTAATTTAACTCTATTGTTCAAAACTCTATGCTAAAATACGATTTGATTTGGATTACTGGGGCATATGGTAAACATGTTGACATGACAAAAAGATTTTTTACTTTGCTATTTTGATTTATTAGTTTAGTTTTACATTGTTCGAGGACGAATAATAATTCTAGTTTCAATTTATCTTTATTTTTATTTCTTAGATTTTGTCTTATGGAACATTTAAAATCTGTGGATTGTTTCTTTTTCAGGGATTGAACAGGTTTTCAAATAGTTGGAGGCAACACAGCAAGATGACAGAAAACAGTTATCAATGGCACTCTGATCGAGCAACAGTTCAAACTTATCTGATGTGTGATTTCTGTTGAGAAAATCATGTTGTATTTGATTGCCCTATTACACCTAAGAATGCTATATTGAAGGTTGATTGTGTGGGGAATTATTATATGGTAGTGTAGGGGTATCCACTAGTACATGCAGTTGAAGCTAAAACTAAAGATTTTGACAATCAAGATTTGATAATTCACGAGTTGCAAAATCAACAAGCTGAAATTAAGAAGTTGATGGACCAGTTGACAATAAGCACTGTAGTTGCCAGAAAGTCAAGTGAAAAGATCAGATGAGTCAGACAAATTGGTTGAAACAGCTGAAGAAAAAGAAGAACATGAAAAAATGGATCAACCTGAATAAAATAGCTGCCATGATGATGTCACAGTCCCATGGTTAACAGTTCAAAATCAGGACATCGAGCTCAATGAAACTTCAATAACAAATAAAGATCAAGTGAAGAAAGTGGAGATGATCACACAAGAGCAGACAAACAAGGATACACTTAAGTGTGCAGACTTTACCATACAATCCTCTAACTTCATAATTGACTTCATCATTGGCGCCGACGAAATGATTGAAATCTATATATTTAAGTTTGAATTGAGTGAAAGTGTTGACATATATGACATGGGCAAAGTGGAATTTTGGTACATTAATTCAAATTGGAGCAAATTCAAGTGACACAAACAAAAAAGGTCATCCAAAACTTTATTTAGAGTGTCTTGAACAATCACGGTAAAAAGTCGAGTTTTAGACTATAAACGGAGCGCTCATTGGGAGTCAACTCAATTTCTACCCTTTTATTTATTATTATTTAAATATTTATTTTATTAATTATTTTTAGATATGTACATGATAGGTAACATATTTTTAAGTGTTTTGCATGTTTGCATGTTAAGACAATTTTGCTTGTTGCACTATTTTTGCATGTTTACGTATATTTTTAATTTTGCATGTTTTAGTTAGACTAGACTATAATCGTCATCCCAAGCGCGCGCGCACACACACACGATTAGAACTTGGATAATTTTTTTATTGATTTTCATGTCCTCTAAAGTCATTCATCTTTTGTTTGCAAGGAGCACACCAATCAACACACCTCGAACCAAGTTGGGAAATGCAAGGAAATAGTCAAATTCATCCAAAGTACTATGAAATGGAAGTTTCAAAGCAAAGAAACACATCATCTAGACCTGGAAAGTATTAGTACACTCTCTTTTGTTTTTATTTTACATGTTTGCATCTATTAGACAAACATTGAAGACAATGTATATTTCTAATTTGGGGCGGGAATCTCATTCTTTAGCACTCATTCGATTCTTTGGAATAAAAAAAATGGAAGACAATTGGAAAAAAAAATTAAAAAATTGAAATTTTTACTTAATTTGTTTACTCCCTAGGATATAATTTGGATCAATTATATGATAAAGTGAACAATTTAAAATTTTATCTTCGTAATTTGACAATATTCTTTTTTATTGTTCATGTGTAATAATATTATTATATACATAATTACAACTACTACTCGTGCATCGCACGAGCTGAACTAGTTTAATAATAAGAGAAAAAATAATTAATATAAATATATTTATATTATATACATAAAGTTGCTAAAAAGAACTTTCCTTTATTTTTAACGTTAGCCAATCATGCGATGAGGATGCTATTATTATCTTCTTGCCTTGGTCATGTCAATTGTGACTCAAGGATTCATAAATATGTATTCCAACTAGAATTTCGTTCTCTCCTTTTTTCCTGAAAAAGAAAATATATATATATATATATATATATATATATATATATATATATATATATGAAAAATATTGGATGACAATTGACAAAGCTTGCAGATACGGAAACTGTGGCAATTTTTTTGCCAATCATTTTACTTTTGACGTAGGAAATGCAACACTATTGAGAAACAGACAAATTTTCTTGTTATGTCATGTGCTGTTAAGACCATTTTCTCTGTTTTAAGATCGTTTTCTATTTTTATTTTCTTAAACACTAAAAATGCGTTCTCTTTATCATTTTCGAAAACACATTTTGAAAAACAAAAAAAAATTTGTACACAAAACGCAAAACGCCCAAAATCTCGTTTTGGACGTTTTGTGTGTATTTCAACAAAAAATATTCAAAACGCGAAAAACGTGTTTTGAAATTTTTTTATTTTTTATTTTTTTAGAATTATCCTAACTTGAAACTAAGCCTAAATAATTTATTTTTTTTATTTTTTATTTTTTTTTTGAAGAATTATCCTAACTTGAAATTAAGCTTAAATAAAGTTTTATTGAATTCCATATCAAAAAATAAAATAAAATAAAAAAATAAATAAAAATTAAAAAAAAATTCTTGTTGTTATGTTTCAAAAAATGCCTTGATAAATGGATTCTGATAGTCTTGAAAGAATTTGCATTTTTTGAATTTTAATAGAACTAGAGCTTCCTCAAATCCCGAACTTGACCAAGCTGTGTAATATAGACTCTTAATGCTCATATTAGTGTGTTGCATGTAACCATGATTTCAATGTATTGTAAAAGGAAATTTAAGTTTGAATCAGTAATTTTCTGCAAGCAAATTAGTTAAAAATAGTTTAAGTAATATTCTGTAAAATGTCAAACAGAACGTATTTTCCAGTTTTTCATTTTCAAAAATAGTTTTCAGAAATGACAAATCAAACGCGTTTTCAGCAAATTTGAGAACAAAAATAAAAACAGGAAATATAAAATATTTTCGAAAATAAAAATACAAAATAAAATACAAACAGAACGTCATCTAAATGTTTCACTTTTACCTATCACGTCAAATCCTTGAACATGTTCCTGATAGGGCAAGGGGGTGGGGTGGGGTGTTTTTGCTTGTCTAGCCCTAATGGTTTTTCTTACAAACAAGTATATAGATAATTATATTCTTTTCAATCACACCCATATTTCTTTAAACCGATTTTCAACGACGTATTTTATCTCGAAAATATTATATTCTTTGTATATAAACAAAAAATTTTGACCAAGCATGAGCCAAATGTTAATGATCTAGTGTAGTAATAATATCACCGAAATGGCAGCATTTTTCAATTCGAAAAGGTCAATGGTCTGAAACCATCGTCACTCTCTTTAGATAGCAATGTTCAAAGAATAATTCTAGACTTACTAACAAATAACTACTAACAACTTACTAACATAAATTATACCTATTTTACCCTTTTAGCTAAAAATATAACTAATATCTTATTTCACATATTATCTTATTAAATTTAACACATAATAAATTCTAAAAATTTAACTACTTTGAAATTTTTATTACTTGTTTCATAAATAAAAAATATTATGCCTGTTTATGATCCCCATATACTTCACGAAAAAAGAAAAAATTTAATTAGAAGTTTACATAGAGAATATTTAGAATTAGAAAGATTAGGAAGAGACTTAAATACTGATCCTATTGCTATAGAAAAATATAAAGAAATTAAAAGGCTAGTTTTACAACATAATGAATATTTAAGATTAAAAGAAGAAAACTTGATAAGACAAGAAGATAATAGATATATGGATGAATTTGAAGAAAGATTTTTACGAAGAGTAAGACAAAGACTATAATTCCGCAAAATAAAAATTTCACTTTCACGATCCAACTCACAGTGGTATCAGAGCCTGTAGTTATACTTAAAAATATATTTAGAAAAATGTCTAAAAAATTACCAATAATCGAACCTAGAGTATATAATTATAAATCTAAAGATTTACCAAATAATAGTCATTGGCCATTAATAACTGAAACATATGGAAAATTTATACCATTTATACTATTAGGAGAAGGAGGATTTGGAGAACATAAACAATTACACTGGACAAATTTATTTTTACTAAATAAATTAGGAATAAGTTTAGATAAAACTACAGAAAAAAATTTAGAACAAGCGAAAAACCCAGAACAAGTTCAAGAAATTATCAATAATTTACCATTAGAAATAAGACAAATGATAGAAATAACTAATGATTATAAGGATATAAACAAAAATATACCCACACAAATATTAGAAGTAAAGCAATATGTAAATAACCTATCAAAACAATTAATAATCTTAGAAAACCAAATTAAGCAAATAACTGATAAAATAAATAAAATAGGAAATATGGTAGGAGTATATGAAAACCCAATAGAAATTATAGAGCAAAAAACTATTATAAAACAAATAAATATGATAAGAACAATTAAAGAAGAAGAAATAGGGAAAAATGATTTATATAAAAGAATAGATAATATACAACAAAATATTGGAATTATAAACCAAAATATAACAAAAATATATGATGAAATGGAAAAAAGAAAACCTAAAAGAATAATAACTGACAAAGAATTTAAAGTCATCAATAGATTAGGAATAAATATGATTACTGAACAAATAGAAAAATTTATGGAAAATCCTAAAAAAGAAGGTGAAGAAGATTACATAACAGAAGAAGATTATATAGAAAAATTTAAAAATCTTAAAATAGAAGAAATTAATATGAATGAACAACAAAGAGCTTTAATACCAGCAGGACAAAATCCATCAGAATATATACAACAAACAGGAACTAACCAAGTTAAAAAAGAAAATACAAGTAATACTAATCAACAAAATACACCAGAAATCTATATGAATCAAAGACAAAACACAAATTTCAAAACAAATAATTTTATACCACAACAAAAATATTACACCAAGCCAAGTAAAAATTATCCTATAGAATATACACCATGGAGAAGTATGGAAACACAAATTAGTTCAGAAGGAAGATGGATAGATTTAGGATGTGTGCAAGATGTAGATCATGAATTAGAATTATGGATGAAATCTATGGCTATGATGGCCTATACCAAAGAATTAACAGGAAAGCAATTACAATTAATGTTAGAAAATACATTTATAGGAACCACTGCAAGATGGTGGGGAAATTTAACAGAAACTTATATAGGACAAGTTAGAGGAAATGACCAAGATGAAATAGGAACTATTTTAAGCAGATATGAAGATGCATTAAAAAGAGAATATACATTAGTAATAGACAGAGATACCAAAATTAGCTCAAGACTAAGACATAGATATTTATTAGAAAATCTATCAATATGTGATATGTGTTACTTTAAACAATTTGCATGTGAATTTAGAGAATATTTTGAAAAAGCAGAATATAATCAAGAAACATATGGTATGGAAATTATGAACCAAATATTCTTTAAATTACCAAACCCATGGAATTTAGAATTATTTAAGGACTGGGAAAAATTAGAAATACCATTAAATAATAATAGTTTAGGAGCAAGAATACAATTTATAGAAATGAGACAACAAGAAAAATGCATGGAAGCAAATAATATGATAAAATTCCATAAAGCAAGTAAAAAATCATTATGCTGTGATAAATTACAATATAAACCAACACAATGGGGATGTCATCTAGAAAGAAAATATAAGAAAAAGAAATATTATAGAAAAGATAAATTTAGAAACAAATTTAATAAATTTAATAAATACAAAAAGCCATATAATAAAACATTTAAAAGGTATAGAGTACCATACAAGAGATATTTAAGGCAAAAACAAAACAAAACTAAAACATACCCTAAAAATCCTAGAAAATGTAAATGCTATTCATGTGGAGAAATAGGACATATATCTCCAGAATGTCCTAAGAAAGATAAAAAGAAAAATATGATGTATATCTCATTAATAGAAAAAGAAAATTATAACTTATTACCTATTGAACAAGAAGAAGAATGGGAAGAAATTCCTGAAGATGAAGAAATTTATGAATTAGAAGAACATGAAGTAATAAATACAATAATGGAATTAGAATATTCGGAAGAAAGTGAATCTAATGAATCTAGTGAAGAAGAATATTTATATATAAATATGATTAGACAAATTAGTGAAGAAGGTACATCTAAAGAATATGAATATCAATTAGAAGAAAATGAAAAACAACTAAATGAAAGATTAATATTTAATCCTAAAATGTATGAGAAGATCTTAAAATCAAAATTAGATGTAGAACCAAAATAAATATTTAATTTACCATTTTGGCAGAAAAACAAAGAAATAGCATATGTAGCAAGAAACCATAGTCACCCTATAGACATAAGAGATACTACAGGAAATACATTAATACCTATAATAAATGAAGAAATTATAAGACAAGAAATAAACCTATTGAATCCTGAACTAAAAGGAAAAATAAAGAACATATATTTAGGAGCCGTACAAATTATAGCAAAAGCCTATTTTAGAGAAGGAATAGATACACCTATAGAATTCTATATTATGGATGATAGAATTGTAAGTTCAGTACAAGATGCTCTAATAGGAATTGTAACAGGAAACTTAATGTACCAAAAAGTAAAATTTACAATAAGACCAAATTTCAGCATAAGTATGAGAGAACAAAATAAAAATAAAGCCTTAACATTATATTACAGGTTAAGAGGGATAGATATGAAACCAGGAAGTAAAACTATAAGTTTAACTATTAGAACAATATATGCTTTTACTAGTAAACATGAAGTAAAAATTAAGAATGCTACAAGAACACATATAATAGAACCCATATTTCAGAATTTATTGGAATACAAACCAGCTAAAGAAAATCCAAGAATGACAATACCAGAAGATATAGAAATAGATTTCAATCAAGCTAAAAGATTAGTAAATATGGATAAACCACAAATAGAATTTGGAAGAAGATCAATTAGCCTAAGAAGAAATACTAGTACAAGATCATTACCTGAAATAGAAAATAGAAATGATTCAGAAAAACAAATAATGACAAAAATACGTAGAAAGATACCAAGAATGAATCTATCTAAAAGAAATGAGACAAAACAATTTGAAGTTATGATAAAAATTAGAATAAATGGAGAATGGAAAGAGCAGAAAGTGTAGCGCCCCGAGTTCCGTATACCCGATTCACTACGTCATTTTCTGTCTAAATTTTTCGAATAATATTTTTGCGGAAGAAATAATTGAAATTCATTTTTGGCAACATTAAATAAACTGTAATGGCCGATAAAATTGAAAACATTTATGAAACCATTTGAAATAGTAAATCGAACCATTAATTTTGTAAATAAATTGACAATGTCATAATTTCTCAAATAAATGAACTTCTCTAAATTATTCGATTGTTTGGAAAAATACGGAAATCATTAACGTCAAACTTTCAACCGTTTAACGATTATTTCCACCATCATTCATCGCTCGCCACCGTCTCCGAAATCTGCAAAACTGTTAAAAAGTAGGGTGAGTATTTCATGGGGGAAATACTCAGTAGACTCATCGCAAATTAATTTAATTTATAAGATGATTAAACACATAAATCCCGGCTCTTTATAAAACGGGCATTGATAGAGCTTCTTTAAAAAACGGCTCTTGATAAAACTCATATTGTGCATTACAGCACGGGACATATTTTGCAAATCATAGGCTCTTTGAAAATAGCTCTTTGAAAACAGCTCTTTGAAAACCATATACTTATAAAAACATTTTAATTATGCCAAGCATAATTTCTTTTGAAAGCATAACATAAGATAGGATCGAAATCCTCATAAACATAGGGAGACACAAGAATTTTACCGAACTTAGGTGATAAGAATTCTTATGCAGTAAAATCACAGTAAGTTTTCATCATAACATAGGATAGGATTGAAATCCTCATAAACATAAGAATTTTACCGAACTTCGGTGGCAAGAATTCTTATGTAGTAAGTATACCAAGCATAATTTTTGAAATTCATAGGAATCAATTGCATCATAACATAAGATAGGATCGAAATCCTCATAAACATATGCGACAGGAATTTTACCGAACTTAGGTGGCAAATCCTCATAAACATATGGAAACATAGGAATTTTACCGAACTTCGTGGCAAATCCTCATAAACATAGGAGACACAAGAATGTTACCGAACTTCGTGGCAAGAATTCTTATGTGTAGCGCTACTAAAACTCCGGTCCCCTTAACATATCATAACTTATCATATGGGACCCATAACAATCTTGGTAGATTGATTTCATAGCAATGATCCAAAAAAACATTTTCGTGAAGCATAGGGTATACTTACTTTTCGTAAAAACATAAAGTATATTTTCTTTTCATAAAAACATACTTACTCTTCATAAAAACATAAGGTATATTTACCTTTCATAAAAACATACTTGCTTTTCTTAAAAATTGACTTTCACAAGTCACATGACATTCATATGAAATCATAATTTAAATCAATTAATAAGTGTGAGTCTACCTCAAATCCGATGAGTGCAAAGTTGAGCGGGAATGACTTCAATTTCTTTAAATTCTCCGTACGCTTCGTCTTTAGCCAATAAGTCACTTTAGTATATCGAATATATAGTTCAAAATGATAAATTATAATTTGAAGACTAAAATGAATATTTTTGAAACTTGAGCTTAAAATCAAATAAAGTAAATCAGCAGGGACTGAATAATAGATTTTAAAAAATGAAGGACTGATTAAACTCATTTAAAACTTAAGGGCTGAAATTGATAAGTTTAAAAGCTGAAAGGACTGAAATAAAACCTTTTAAAATGTCAGGGACTGATTTTGAAACATTTAAAACTTGGGGACCAACATTGAAATTTCCGAAAATTAATTATATATTTCAGATTCTGTTTTCTCTCTCTCATTCAGACAGAGTGAGACAGGCGAGAGGCGAGAGACGGAAATGCGAGGGTTGCGAGAGAAAATCGTGAGGGAAAAGGAGTGAAATCCGATTTCTAACCGACGATTCGCCGGCGCTAGGTGAGGCGAAGGACGGGCAAAGTGTGGGAGTTCTGATTTGAGGAAGTTTTGATGCGAGATAGGTTTGAATCAGAGATTTATCGAGGCTCAAAGTCGCGGTTTAAGGTAGCGATTGCCGGTGGTAAATCCGGTCAAAACAGTCGGCGGTCGAGGTAGGTTATGAGTTTTAACTTAGTTCTTTGGTTTTGGGTTGATTTTGGGTTCGATTGGTTGTCATAATCGAAGTGGCCAGTGGGTGGTTTATTTGTGATTGCGTGTGTGGATTGATAATAATGGCTGAGGTTATTGTTGGCGACTGGTGGTGATGAATGAATGTGGTTATGGTGTTGATTGATGATGATGAGTTTGGTGATGGAGCTGCTGGTGGTGATGGTGATGATGAGACGGTGATAGTACTTAATTTGGTGAAGGTATGGAACTGCTGAAATGGTTGGGTTTGATTTCTGAATTGTGGCTGGATGTGGTGGTTGGATGGCTTTCGCAGGTGGTGATGGATTCTTGGTAGTAAATTGGTGATGGAGGTGATGATCATGGGTTGTGCAGTTAGTGAAAATCTGATGATGATGCTGCTGATGATGCAGATGATGGTTGCTTGTTCAGGATTCAATTGGCAACAGAGATGGCTGTGAAGCCATGACAGTGAACTGGTTTGGCAGTGATAATGTGATTGAACATGGAGGTATGTACCGTGGCTGGTGATGAGAATGAAGGAGGTTGCTGGGAATATATTTGTGATATGGTAGTTGGAGCTGGAGATGGAGATGGAGCTGTAAAGTGCGGAGTTTGGTGGAGAGGATGATGAAGTAATGGAAAGAAAAGAAAAGAAATAGATTAGAAAATTATGGGAATCTTGAATGGTGAAAGTATGAGTTGTGCCATGTGTATTAAAAATGAAGATGGAGTAGATGGAAATGGTGATGATGAAACCGTAGATGGGACATGGTTTTGAAAATAAAATGGTGGAGAACATCATAATTGAAAGGGAATCATTGATTAAGAATTGTATTAAAAATTGATATATTTTGGACTGAAAATAAATCTGAGAATAAATAAATTTGGAATTTAAAATGATTTTGAAAATAATACTTTGAATAAATAATTAAAATAACATAATTTTAGAAATTCGGATTTTAATTTAAAATCGAACAAATTCGATATTTCTTGACTTGGCTAGACGAATCCGTCGCGGCGTTAACTTCAAAATAATGGGTGAAATAGTAGCGACACAATTTTCTAAATATTAAAATAATTATTAATTGCGTAAAATTCTGGGTCGCTACAGAAAGTATTAATAGATACTGGAGCAACTGTATCTCATATAAAAGAAAACATAATAGGAGACTTAGAACTTAAAGTAACGAATAATTCAATTCAAATACAAGATTACTTTGGAAATATTCATCCCATGGATACTTATGTAGAATTACCAATAAGAATAAATAAAAGAAATGAAATAATCATAAACATGTATGTAGAACATACAGGAAAGGTAAATACGGAATTACTATTAGGAACAGATTTCTTAGAGCAAGTAAAACCATATTACATAAAAGATGATAGAATGCTATTAACAATACAAAATGAAAATCTAGTCATACCAAGGTTATTATGAACAAAATACAAGGAGGAAGAGAACATATTTATATACTAACCAAAATGAATTACAATGGATATCTTAGCAGAAATTATCATGCATTATTTGATACAGGAGCATCATCCTGTTTATTTAAAGAAAATGTATTACCCCCAGAAATGTGGAGTAATAAAAAAGATAATGAAGAAAGAGTAATACTTGCAGGATTTGATGGAAGCACAAACCTAATAACTAAAGTAGCAAGGAATGTTAAAATACAAATAGGAAAATATGAATTACAAATACCTTATGTATATCAATTTGATGATATGCCAGGGGATATATTATTAGGAAATAACTTCATAAAACAATATTATCCAATAACTATTGATGAAAAAGTTATACTTTTATCTACCCCTTGCCACCATATAGCAATTGCAATAAGAAATAATGATCCTTACTGTAGAGAAAAAATGCCTCATATAGCAGCTCAGCGTGATAAGGATAGACAAAAATTAACACAAACAACACAATTTATGCCTAATAAAAATAGAATAAATCTAGTACAAGAACATTTTGATCAAATTGTAATAAAAAATATTACAGAAAAATTATTAAAATTATCAGGAGATAGTCCTTTGGAAAAATGGCACATAAATAAGCCTATGACAGAAATTATACTAGAAGATGACACTAAGATTATTAATGTAAAACCAATTAAACATACACCAAAAGAATTACCTGAATTTGAAATGCAGATAAAAGAAATGCTAGAAAAGAAATTTATTACAGAATCTAATAGTAAACATAGTAGTCCAGCCTTCATTGTAATAAAACATTCAGAACAAAAAAGAGGAAAATCTAGAATGGTAATTAATTATAAAAGGTTAAACACTTATACAAAAGAATTAAAATATCCAATACCAAACCAACAGGTATTATTTAACCAAATTAGAGGAAAGAAATATTTCTCTAAATTTGATCTTAAATCAGGATTTTATCATATTATGTTAACTGAAGAATCTAGACATTTAACAGCTTTTACGGTACCACAAGGATTTTATGAATGGAATGTATTACCTTTTGGATTTAAAAATAGTCCAGGAGAATTCCAAAGATACATGGATAAAATATTTAAAGATTATTATCATTTTATTACAGTATATATTGATGATGTTCTTATTTACTCAGAAACAAGAAAAGACCACTTAAAACATCTAAATATTTTTATAGATATTGTAAGGAATAATGGAATTATATTATCAGCTACAAAAATGGAGATAGCTAAAAAAAAAGTAGAATTTTTGGGATCTATAATAAGCCAAGAAGGAATAAAACTCCAAAAACATATTGGTACAAAAATACAAGAATTTGACAATCATATAAAAGATAAAACACAATTACAAAGCTTTTTAGGACTTGTAAATCAGACTAGGAAATATGTACCTAACTTAGCAAAACATTTAATCCCATTACAAAAAAGATTAAAAGGAAAAACTAGATGGACACCATGGTCTAAAGATGAAGAAGAAGAAGTACAAAAAATTAAAGACCGTTGTAAAGATTTACCAGAATTAGAATTACCCAAAAAAGAATGTGATTGGATTATAGAAACTGATGCATGCGAAACAGCATGGGGAGCAGTACTTAAATATATTTATCCAAATGAGGATGAGGAAATGATTGCACAGTACACTAGTGGCAGTTTTACTCAAACTCAAACTAATTATCATATAAATGAAAAAGAATTATTAGCTGTAAAGTTTGCTATTAAAAAATTTGAATTATTTATTGTTACTACAAAATTCAAAATTAGAACAGATAATACACAAGTTAAATATTGGTTAACTAAAGAAATTGATCCAACTATTGCAAATAAAAGGTTAATTAGATGGCAAGTAGAACTTAGTCATTATGATTTTGAAATTATTCATATTAAGGGTACTGACAATGTTATTGCAGATTATTTATCAAGACATGGAAGACATACTTAAGAAAGTAGAAGAAATTAACTTGGCCATGGGTCAAATGAATATCAACTATTCAAATCTATTCAACCATGTGAATACTTGCATGGCGCAGATTGTACAAATTAACAGTGAACTAGCCTTTTACAAGTCAATGATTAATTCTCTTGAGGAAATGTACAAAGGAGGATCACAATCCTCTCCAGTGAAGAATTTATCTGTAGGACTTCCTATTGAGGAAGAAGTATCTAATGTATCAATTATTGGAAGTTCATCTTCCAAAGCCATTAGCAAAACTATTGAACCATCTAAAGAAACTTTTTTAGAAGCTGCGAAGAAACCAGCAGTCGTAACAAAGGAACTATCAGAAAAGGAGAAAGTTATGAAGAAACTAGAGACATTCTTGAAGTATGTGGAGTATCTAAACAAGAGGACAAAAGAAGGAGAATGGCTAAGGACAATTAGCCATCAAAAAATCAATAAAGCAATTATTTTTCCAGGAGCAGAACCAAGAACAGTCAGGGGACTGTTTGACCAAGGACTTATTCAGTGCATCTACCCTAGCAAGGATATGAAGGAAATATCATTATTACCTAATTCTATCAAGGCAGCAGTGAAAACATATTTTGGAATTACCAAAGCTGAAAAGATCTATGTCAGGATTTACTCAGCCATTCCAGAATTTATTGGTGAAGAATTCCTAAGGGCAGAACATATTGTAAAACTTGGAGTAACTAGCAAAGCTATTCTTTCAGAACCAGAAATAAAACCATTCAACAAAGAGGAACAGATAAAAGCTATTCCAGAAAAAAGGGCATTGGGATTTAGAGTAATGTACACTGAATTAAGGGATACCCTTACACAAACTAATGTTTGGGTATATGAATCTAATGATGACAAATTATTGATCTACAGCATTGCAAGAATTAATCAAGTTAATTGTCAATTATGGAAATTAAGAGAATATGCTGAGAATATACTGGTCAGCAATTTGGATCTTAGCAAAGAAGCTTATGAATATCTACATCACTTAATGGAAGTAGAAACGGGTCACAAATGTAATAATTGTGGGGACCTACTCAACTATAATGAAGATGAAGCATACCTTGTCTGAACACAAATTATTCAAGGCATGGGGGTTCAGACCCATGTGAAACTTTAGAAAAGTAGCAAAAATTATTGTAACTTTAGCTTTACTTTATCTACTTTAAATCTTAGCCAAGTATGTAAAAGATAGGGAATATTATCTTGTTTTCCAACTTTGCTTTTATCAACTATAAAAGGAGGAGTCTCTCCTCATTGTAAGCATCCGAAAATCATATGAGTTTTCAGCAATAAAAATCTATATTCTCTATCTATTGTCTTTCTTTTCATTCCAAGTTCAAAATTTTCTTTCATCAAACCAATCCAGAAACAGTTAGCAGAAAGTATGAGTAACTAAACTTCACATAGATATATATGAAGCTATAAATAGTTAGTAATACTCTATTTATTTATGAGTCCATAAGTTTATTCTTTATAAAACTTTTGTTAAAAGAGTACATCCAGAGGTAGGAAACGAAACTGGATTGTGCTGAACCTCTTTGAAGTGTTTGTTTAAGTATTAAACAGAAAGTGTTGGAGTAAGTCTTTCGAGCATCCTTTAATGCGTAAGTCTTTTGAGCAGCAACGATCTTCTATGAAGATGTGTTTAATACTTAGATAACTAACTGAAGAGTATTTGGTCAAAAATCTTTTAAAATCAGATTTACAAAGAAGCGTGATGGACCCATAGATAGAAAGAAGTATTATTGATTATTTATGGTTGATTATATATCGTCTTTTTTATTGATATTATCCAATTACTGTTATCATAGTCTTAAATTTATCATTTTACTTATGATATTTCTTGCATGTTTTTATATATGTTGAAAATTTATTTTTACTATTCCTAGAATTAACTATTGGAAAATGATTTGAATTAATTGCTTAAATTTAAATAGTTTTATAATTTATGAATTCAGAACATTTAATAGAATTAAATCCTTCAGAAGTAAACGACTTTAAGTATTTAAGAGAAGAAACAATTAAACAATTAGAAATTGTAAGAGAAGATTTAGGAAGATTTTATGATTTATTAGACTACGCAATAAAAGAACCCACATTCACAGATTTTTCACAATTTACTAGAATTATAGTAAATAGAGGAAGAATAATTAGTGATCTAGAGAAAAAAATTGAAGAATTAAATATAATTATTGAAGAAAAGAGTTTAACATATAATAGTATATATTACGCATTTTATGTAAACAATAAATTTAGAGATATAGACATAACATCAGAAAATTAAAAGAATTTAACTAGAAGGATAACATAGTAATTGAATATTCAAAATTTTTGTCTTTTAGTCGTTAGTACAATTGTTAGTACAGTTTTGTTAGTAAGTGTAGCAAGATCCATGTTCAAATTGATTATCACATAAATGCTCTATCATTATTCACATGAAAATCATGTGCTATGCTGCTATGAATGAAAAGTAAAACTCATAAATTCATAATATGATCTTTCTTGATCATCATATATAATCATCTGATATTGGCAGTTAGGCAGTGTTAACACTAAGATTTCATGCTTTTTCTACAGTTCCATAACAGTGTCAAGATACAGTTCACATGCAGAAAATTTATGGCAGCATTGTCTATCAATGGCAAGTAATGACTCCGTTCTGATCAGCTGCCCTTCAAGTTATCCTCTTCCCATCACACTCACATCTGGTAACTCTTGGAGTCTTGCTCATCACTAGTAAGAGATAAAAAAAAAAAAAAAAAAAATTGTAAACAATATATTTTTTCAAACAACTTTTTAATTACACACATTTCTCAAAAGCGTTTTTCAAACGTATTTTTAACCTCAAAAATATTACATTCTTTATTTATAAAAAAATAATTTGTTATTTTCGAGGTAAATTACGTGATTGAAAAATGATCTGAAAAATGTGTGTTAATTAAAAAGTGATTTGAGAAATCGTATTATTTATTTATAAGTTACCAAACATAGGCTAAACAAGCCTCAAAGTTAAACTAACTAATATTTCGTTTGGTAAACTTGTTTATAAACAAGTTTATAAATAATGTATTTCTCAATCTTAATTACAAATATTTCTTCAAATCATTTTTCAACTACATATTATACATCGAAAATATCACATTCTTTGTTTAAAAATAAAAATAGTTTACCAGACAAATTTTTATTAAATTTACTTTTGGAACGAATTTGTTAACTTAAAAGTAATAAAAGGTATTATATCCAACAATTTTTTGAATGCGTAAATATTAATTAGAGAATCATCATTTTTTTTTGGGGTAAATTTTTTTTTTTTATTGATAAGAAAAGGCTTACAAGCTCGGAGGGGGACGAAAAGCCTTACCTCCAAACGAATTACAATTCATAACCAAACATCTAAATGAAAAAAACTGGAGTAAAACTCCAACACTAATGAAAAGCATTTTAAACAAGTCAAAATGGTTCACATACATCTTCAAAAGATTCAAAACATAAAAAATTATGCAGACGGGTGCATCTTTCCATCTTAGTAACTCTTTCCTTCCAATATACCAGAATTTCACATTTTATATGACATGAATTGTGTTGGTTGCATTATTCCTCTTGCTAGCAATACTTCTTGTTATCCTTGAACTTATAACATTAGAGGCTTGAGAGAATTCCTCTTTTTTCTTACTTAACTTGGCAATGAGCTCAGGAGAAGGGCTACTTTTGTGTATTGGATCTTTAAGTTTCCTATTTTCTTCTTTTTCCTCTGTTATAACTTTTAATGGCCCAAAGCCAACAATCAGCTCGTTAATTTTGCTCCTGTCTGTGTCTGCATGGAATTCCTTGCTCAATTTCAAATTTTTAGCTATCTCTTCCTTTTCCTTTTCCTTTCCCTCTCCTTGAACTCTTTGTGGATCATTATTTTCCTTCCCCCTTTCATTATACAACTATCCTTTTCTAGCATCTGTCCCTTACTCTTTTGTCCATTATTTTTGGATGCCAACAAACTTGGTTCTTCCCTTATCTCCTCATCAACAAGTTCATTAGGTTCATTAAGTATAGCAAAAGTATTTGTTGTCACAAGTTCAGCTACTGTCTCTTTCAAGCTGGCTTTAATATCCTCTTTTTTAATATCCTCTTTTGAAATCTCCCTCAATTCACCTCTTTCCTCATAAACAGTCTGCAAGCAGCCGCTATTGGTCATTTCCAGTTTTGCATTTTTGTCTAAATTCTTCTTGAATTCTTCATGAACTTTTATATCTCTTCCTTGCTTTTTATTTAGCTCTACATCCTCAGATTCCTCTTGAGTTTTGTTTCCTTCCATATCAGATATATTCTTAGATTCAGTATTACTTTCTTCCTTACTTAGAGTTAAACCCCCTTCTTCCACTTCATTCCGTTTTGAGCTTTTTGCATTTTCCATAACCTTTATTTCTTCCTTATGGTTATTTCTACCCACGTTTTTTGTAGATGTGTCTTCTTCCTCATCATTTTCAGTATGGTTATGATCTTTTGTTGTTTCCACCAGACTGCCTTTTCTTTTGTGTAGATTTTCCTTTTTCAGATTCAACTCTATGAATTTTCTAACTTCACCCAATCTGATTGGTAGGTTGTTTTCTTTTTTCCAATAGCATTTGCCTTCTTCATGACCAATATGATAACAGAATTTACAGTATTTAGGATCAACTTCATATATGATTTTCCGCCAAATAGCAAACTCATTGTTACCAATCCTAATTCTGTCAATCTTAGGCTTACTGACATCAACTTCCACACAAATTCGAGCTAGGTTAGTTCTAGCTTTAGTGGCTGTAAATTCATCTAGTTTGAGAGGCACTCCTACAGCTGATGCTATAGAATACAAAATTGCTTTATCATAGTAGATAAGGGGAAGCTTCGGAAAACCAATCCATATAGGAACAATAGATGATTCTTTACTCGCATAGGATGACCTTTAATGTAGCAGATGGATTTCATGAAAAGTATAGCGTAATCCACTTCGAGTTCAAAATTGATGACCACATTCTTTAAATCAAGAGGACCAATTGTAAAGTTACCTTGGAATCCAAAGGTAGACAATGCTTGCTGTATTTCAGTTAGAGAAGGCTTGTTGTGAGAGAACTTCCCTATTAAACCAAATTTCAGCCAGCCTGCAAGCTTCAAAATCTCCTCCTTAGATACTGCAATGAAAGGTTCATTCCGGTATACCGAGGCTTCTCGAATACTAACATATTCCGATTTTCCTTCCTTCACCATAGATTCAAAGGACTTTAAACTCTCCGGAACTGGATTTCGTTTACCTTGAGTCACCTCCGCATAAGATTTCCCCGTCGTTGGAGCCTGATCCATACTTTACCAGAGCTCAATACAAGCAAGCATTACAGATCAGCGAATAATAAGCACTGATTATGTTCGATGGTTGTGCCCTTAAGCTTCTTGGCCAGATTCGGTCTGGATTGCTCTCTCGCACCAATAATATCTGCTCTATGTGACCGACTAGCTAGAGAGAGATTTAGCCGTCAGTCTCAGTTTCTTTGTTGAATTGTAAATACTTCATATGCAGCAAAGTTCAAAATCTGAAGCAATTAGAGTCTGTAATTCAAGGAAAGACGAATATCAGCATTTTCCCCAATCCACTGAAGTCGCACCTCATTTGTGTGTTCGGTGGGAGCTTCGGACGATGGTTTAAAGACCAGCCTCGCTTGGTTAGGGGTTCGAATCCGACTATTACCAAGTTAAAAGGTAAGTCCTCACCTTACACTCTGGAAAGTATAACCTATAATTTGCATCATTCACCAATGTCCAGATATGACAGATGGGAATTCCTAAGGTTGGGGTACAACCTTTTTTTTTTTTTATTAGAGAATCATCATTATATTTATAGATAACCCTATAATGCTAACGATTATTCATGTACCATTCTACCTTAATTCTTACTTCAAAAATATATGACATTGAAAAAAAAAAAAAAAAAAAAACACGCAAATTTATTTACTTTTTCTATTTTTATCTATTTCCTCTATAGCTTGAACATGTTATCATAGCAAAATTCTTGTTAATTGAGTTAGAAAAAGTGATATATCAAAGAAAGATAAAAGGTTCCTACCAATTAAATTAATAAAGTGATTCTTCTTTTCTACTCAAAAGAAAATGTTAAACATTCCTAAAGTTTAATCACAACTTTACTTATATGTTGCCCTTGAACGAGTATAAAATTTAAACATATAAATATTATAGAAAATATTGTGTTATTCTTGAAGGAGAACACAATTTTAACACTTTCTATATAATTTAAAAATTTATTATATTTATACGATATAGAAGAAGTATAACTATACACAAATCAAAATTTTAAAATTTTTTAGAGTAGCGATATAATAACATAAATTAATATCCTAGAAGAATAATACTTTATTTGAATATGCAATTAGTTTATTCACACGTCAATTTTTATTGTGCTATATACACACAATTCCATTTTGTGAATTATGTTATAAGTTTAGAGGTTTATTGCTAGAATAAAGAAGAATATGGCTAATATATCTTTACGTGCTTTGCTTATATAAATTTATGCATTCCCTAAAGATGCGCCACAATATATATTTATATTATGACGTTTCACTTGAGAAAGCTAAAACCCGGTGAACTTGAGAAAATTTTAGAGGCTTTATAGCACTTGATATTTTTACCATTTAGTGATGGTAAGAGGTTTTATATTTGTATTTTATATACATATATATAAATGACTAGGCTGATGTTTATAATATGTTAATGATGCATGCATAATATTACAATACAAAATCAGAAGCAACAGGGGCGACAAAGTTGTCACCCTTGAAGACCTTGAAGATATAGAGACTATCGAAAGTCATCCCTATAGACTCTGAAACAGGACAACAATGTCGCCCTTGAAATTTGCCTTGTCGCCCCTATATACTACCTATAGGGACGACATGTTTATTGTCCCCATAGGTGTAGACATTTGACGCGAACAACTGGCGCAAGAATTTAGAGCCTATTTTTTCATCTTGATAAAGACGACACATGTCGACCCAATATGATAATGTTTCCCTTGTCACCTTGTAGGTCATGAATTTTATGGAGCGAATTCTAGGTAGGAATCACTACAAACAAAGGGACATTTACGGCATGCATTACTTGTACGTTGTAAAAAGTTAACATTAACGGCATCAATTCCAGCACGCCGTAAAAGTCACAATTTACGACATGTACATGTATGCCATTAATTCGTTATAAGTAAAAGTTCAAGTGTATTTACGGCGTGTTTACGACATTCATTAATGAATGCCTATGGCGTGTAGTAAAAGTCAAGTATGGTATTTACCGTTAAAAGGTCTTATCAATAGTATTTACGATGTGCATTAGTGCACGCTGTAAAGATCTAGTTTATTAGCGCGATTTTCCCAATATTTCGTGTGCATAATATATTAGGGCAGATTACTCCCACTTCTTTCTTATTTTTTCATTTCCGTTCTCCTCATCGACTAATCCAATTTACTTGGGATTTTAGAGTCAGTAAATTCAAATCTTAATAACTTGTGATATGATCCAGACCACGGATACAAGCCCGCACAAAGATCCGTTGAAGATCAAAGGAGGAGCGATGACTCGATTGCAAGCAAAGAGGGCCAAGGAAGCAATGGACAAGTTAGTTCAAGAAACAATGGCCAAAACAATGTTCGTGTCATCGAAAGAAGCAAGTTTCATGTTGGGGCCGAGCCAAAACGACGAGTGGATCAACCTCATCCAAGCCGTCGAAGAAGATTGCCAAAATTTGGGAATTACGACCGTAATTCAACATTCTCACGGCCGTAATCAACGTTCTGCTTAAAACTGAATTTTTGAATAAATTAAGGTTTACGGCCGTAAAGGTTAATATCACGGCCGTAAGAGAGTTACTGCTTAAAATTGGAATTCGTATGTTTTGGACTTACGGCCGTAAGTCCAATTGTCACGACCGTAAGAGTGATTCAGAAACAGGGTTACGGCCGTAAGAAAATCAGTCACGGCCGTAAAACCGATTACGCGTAAATTTAGGTTTATTTTATTTTCATAATTTTAGGTAGTTGTTTCCTTATTTAATTAGAACTCTTTAACCTAGTTTTGACCCTATATATAGGGATGTAATTTTCATTATTCATTACACAACTTTGATATATTAATTGAGAGGCAAATTGCTTTCACATTCTTATTCTTTATTGAATAAAATCCGAACTTGCGAGTTAATTCTTGTTTGTTCAATTCCTGGGTGAGATTTATCTTCATTGTGATCAAGAGGTCAACATATCAATTGATTGTGTTGGTTGCTTGATTCAATTAATTTGAATCAATCTCTAAATCGTGATTTATTGGCGTTCTTGGGTCGATTCCAATAATTTGTGGGTTGCGTAGCTACAATTGCTACGTGGTTTGCATCATCTGGTATCAGAGCTTAGGCTCCAAAAATCAAGGTTATATCTTTGTTTTTTTGTTTTCTTGAGTTTCTTATTCTTGTTCTTCGTGTTCTTCCAGTTTTGAGTCTTTAATCCAGAAAAGTGTCACAAAAAATTCAAAAGTCGTTATTTCCTTCGTTTGTTATCCGAATTTAATTTCGTTTGTTTCGTTTTTCTCGTAGTTGAATTTTCGAAAAAAAAAAAAAAAGAAAATTCTCAGTTCAATTAAAATATTTGATATTTGATTTCAAGAATTATTTTCTTGAAACAATCCTAGTTTCCATAAAAAGTATCAAGTTCTATATAAAGTCAAATTCAATTCTCTAAAGGTCTTCTTTGAGTTTTCCAACAAATTCATTACTTCTCACTCATATTCGATTTGAAGCAATCGGGTTTAAACTTGTTTGAGTTCGGATTCGTTCTTTGAAGCAATTGGGGTGAAAGCTATTGAGTGGAAAAAGGCAGAGAGGTGAGATCAATAGAGGGTAAAAGCCTAATTTGAGTGATACACGAGCGAAATACACGTGAGGCATATAATATTTAGTGTTAGGATGTCTGAACAATCTTCTACTGCAAAAAACAACGATCGAGCCAACATGACGGAAGAGATGGTACAACGGTTTGAGCGGTTGTTCGGGGATGTGTTAGGTAGGTTAGAAAGGCTTGAACAACCTCGGGAAGTGCCTAATGTCCGTAGGCAAGGTGGGCAAGGTCGTAGAGTAGAGGGGGTCGATGAGAATGAAGAAGATAGTGATTTTGACGATGGGGCGATTGTGAATAGAGGAGTTAGGCATGGGAGAAGGGATAGGGATCTTGGTGGCGATAGAATGGATGGTAGTATGAGCAACATCAAAATGACAATTCCATCATTCAAGGGTAGGAGTGATCCGAAAGCATACTTAGAATGGGAGAAGAAGATAGAATTAATTTTTAATTGCTACACTTATTCGGAAGAAAAAAAGGTTAAAGTAGCTGTACTTGAGTTCTCCGATTACGCTATTACTTGGTGGGATCAATTGGTGACTTCTAGGAGAAGGAATCGCGAGAGGTCCGTTAGTACTTGGGATGAATTAAAAGCTATCATGAGAAAGAGGTTCGTTCCTAGTCATTACCATCAGGAGCTTCATCAAAAGTTGCAAGGTCTATACCAAGGATCAAAGAGTGTGGAGGATTATCACAAGGAGATGGAGATATTGATGATTAGAGCTAATGTAGATGAGGATAGGGAGGCTACGATGGCTCGATTTTTGAATGGGTTGAATAGGGATATAGCTAATGTGGTTGAACTACAACATTACTTGGAGATGGAGGATATGTTGCACATGGCTATAAAGGTTGAGAAGCAATTGAAGAAGAAGGGGACAGAAAGGTATCAATCGGGTACTAATTCTTTTTGGAAGCCGAAGTGGGAAGGTAAAGGAGAAGGGGCTGTTTCTAAAGGAAAGTTTGAAGCACCAAAAGGGAAGTTTGAGGCACCAAAAGGGAAGGAGGAACAAGCTAATAAATTCATACCTAAAGGGGAACCTCAACCGTCTAGGAGTAGAGACATTCAATACTTCAAATGTTTGGGGAGAGGACATGTGGCGTCTCAATGTCCTAATAGGCGAGTGGTACTTTTGCGAAAGGATGGAACTATGGAGAGTGATAGTGAGGAAGAGGATTATAGCGATATGCCAGCGTTGGAGGAAATATGTGAGGATGAAGATGTGTTATCCGGGGAGCATGGCGAGTTATTAGTGGCAAGGCGAGCCCTTAGTGCCCAAATCCACACGGATGATTTGGAACAACAACGGGAGAACATATTTCATACTCGATGTCGCATTAATAACAAGGTATGTATTATGATTATTGATGGCGGTAGTTGCACTAACGTCGCTAGTACTATACTTGTTGAAAAATTAGGATTACATTTGTTAAAACATCCTAAACCTTATAGGCTTCAATGGTTAAATGATAGTGGAGAAATTAAGGTGAATAGGAGGGTGTTGGTGAATTTTTCTATTGGTAGCTATGTGGATGAAGTTATGTGTGATGTGGTACTTATGCATGCCGGGCACATTTTGTTAGGTACGCCTTGGCAGTATGATAGGAAGGTCACGCATGATGGGTATAAAAATAGGTATAGCTTTACCAAAGGGGGAAAAATCATTACACTTGCACCATTGACACCGTCACAAGTGTATGAAGATCAAATAAAACTGAAAAATGATGAAGAAGAAAGAGTAAAGGAAAATGAGAGAAAGAGAGTTGGGGCCACAACCTCAGAAAAAGGAGAGGAAAAGAGAGTTGGAGCCACGACTCCAGAAAAAGGAGAGGCGAGAGAAAAAAAGAGTGTTGGGGTACATACCTCAGAAAAAGGAGAGGGAGCGAATAGTGCCAGAAAAGAAAGAAAAATGAGTTTCTACGCAAAAAGGGGTGAAATCAAAAAAGCATTTATGGAAAAACGACCAATGGTCCTTTTATTGTACAAGGATTCATTCCTTACCTTTGATGAAACTAACAAATCCCTCCCTAGTTTGGCTATTTCTTTATTGCAGGAATTTGACGATGTATTTCCGGAGGATATACCTAGTGGGTTGCCACCCATTCGTGGTATTGAGCATCAGATTGATTTTATACCTGGAGCAGTCATTCCAAACCGTCCAGCTTATAGGAGTAATCCCGAGGAGACGAAGGAGCTTCAAAAGCAAGTGGAGGAGTTAATGAGTAAGGGATACATAAGGGAAAGCATGAGCCCATGTGCCGTACCCGTGTTACTTGTACCGAAGAAGGACGGGACGTGGAGAATGTGTGTTGATTGTAGGGCCATCAACAACATAACGGTAAAGTATCGTCATCCTATTCCTAGGTTAGATGATATGTTGGATGAATTGTATGACTCTAGCATATTTAGTAAAATTGACCTTAAGAGTGGTTATCATCAAATTCGAATGAAAGAAGGAGATGAGTGGAAAACTGCTTTTAAAACTAAGTATGGCTTGTATGAATGGTTAGTAATGCCTTTTGGACTTACTAATGCACCTAGCACCTTTATGCGTTTAATGAATCATGTTTTACGTGCATTTATAGGTAAATTCGTTGTAGTTTACTTCGATGATATCTTGATATATAGTAAAACTTTGAATGAGCATGTGGAGCATGTTAGGTGTGTGCTTGTGGTTTTAAGACAAGAGCAACTTTTTGCTAATTTTAAAAAGTGTGATTTTTGCATGGAAAAAGTTGTGTTTCTTGGCTATGTGGTTAGTGCTAAAGGGATAGAAGTAGATGAAGAGAAAATCAAAGCTATTAAAGAATGGCCAACACCTAAAAGCATAACTGAGGTTAGGAGTTTTCATGGCTTGGCTAGTTTTTATAGGCGCTTTGTTAAAAATTTTAGCACGATTGCTGCACCACTCACAGAAATTATCAAAAAGAGTGTAGGGTTTAAATGGGATGTAGAACAGGAGCATGCATTTGATACTATCAAAAATATGTTATGTGAAGCACCGGTTTTATCACTTCCTAACTTTGACAAAGCTTTTGAGATTGAATGTGATGCATCAGGGCTAGGCATTGGAGCTGTTTTAATGCAGGATCAAAGGCCAATCGCCTATTTTAGTGAAAAACTAAAAGGGGCTGCACTTAATTATCCCACATATGACAAGGAGTTATACTCACTTGTGCGCGCTTTGGAAACATGGCAACATTACTTGTGGCCACGGGAGTTCGTGATACACACTGATCATGAATCCTTGAAACATTTGAGGGGTCAAGCTAAACTGAGTAAGAGACATGCAAGGTGGGTAGAGTTCATCGAAACATTTCCCTATGTCATCCGGTACAAACAAGGTAAGGAAAATGTGGTGCAGACGCATTGTCTCGAAGGTATGTTCTTTTAAATTCTTTAAATTCGAAAGTGCTTGGATTTGAATACATTAAGGACATGTATGCTAATGACCTGGACTTTTCTAATATTTATGAGTCATGTGGTAAAGGGACTGTGGATAGGTTCTTTAAACATGATGATTATTTATTTCGAGAAAATAAATTGTGTGTCCCTAGGTGTTCAATGAGAGAATTACTTGTGAGAGAGGCCCATAGTGGAGGTCTAATGGGTCATTTTGGGATTAAAAAGACCATTGAAATCCTAAGTGAACATTTCTATTGGCCTAAAATGAAAATTGATGTGGTTCGGGTTTGTAATAGATGCATTAATTGTAAGAAGGCTAAATCTAAGATTAAACCCCATGGATTATATATGCCTTTGCCCGTCCCTAGTGAGCCTTGGGTCGATATCTCTATGGATTTTGTTTTGGGATTACCTAGGACTAAGAAGGGGAGAGATTCAATTTTTGTGGTATTAGATCGTTTTAGTAAAATGGCACATTTCATACCATGCCACAAAACTGATAACGCTACTAACATAGCTGAAATTTTCTTTCGAGAAGTCGTGCGCTTACATGGGGTTCCTAAAAGTATTGTCTCGGATAGGGATGTTAAATTCCTTAGTCATTTTTGGAGAGTCTTGTGGAACAAATTAGGAACAAAATTACTTTTTTCTACAACTTGTCACCCACAGACCGATGGACAGACCAAGGTAGTAAATAGGACAATGATCCAATTATTGCGCACCATAATCAATAAAAATCTGAAAAATTGGGAAGAGTGTTTACCATTTATTGAATTTGCATATAATAAAGCTATACATTCTACTACTTCGTGTTCGCCATTTGAAATTGTTTATGATTTTAATCCGCTAACACCATTGGATTTAATTCATTTACCTGTGAATGAACGTAGTAGTTTAGATGGAAAGAAAAAGGCTGAGATGGTTAAAGCACTCCACGACAAGGTGAGGTTGGCGATTGAAAAGAAAAATGAACATTATGCTTCGCAGGCCAACAAAGGAAGAAAGGGCATCATTTTTGAACCCGGTGATTGGGTTTGGGTTCATTTGAGAAAGGAGCGGTTTCCAGAACAACGCAAGTCAAAGTTACAACCGCGGGGCGATGGTCCATTCCAAGTGATTGAAAGGATCAACAACAATGCCTATAGACTCGATCTTCCTGGTGAGTATAATGTTTCGGCTTCATTTAATGTTTCTGATCTATCTCCGTTTGATGCAGGTACAGATTCGAGGTCGAATCCTTTCGAAGAGGGAGGGGATGATGTGATCCAGACCACGGATACAAGCCCGCACAAAGATCCGTTGAAGATCAAAGGAGGACCGATGACTCGATTGCAAGCAAAGAGGCCAAGGAAGCAATGGACAAGTTAGTTCAAGAAACAATGGCCAAAACAATGTTCGTGTCATCGAAAGAAGCAAGTTTCATGTTGGGGCCGAGCCAAAACGACGAGTGGATCAACCTCATCCAAGCCGTCGAAGAAGATTGCCAAAATTTGGGAATTACGGCCGTAATTCAACATTCTCACGGCCGTAATCAACGTTCTGCTTAAAACTGAATTTTTGAATAAATTAAGGTTTACGGCCGTAAAGGTTAATATCACGGCCGTAAGAGAGTTACTGCTTAAAATTGGAATTCGTATGTTTTGGACTTACGGCCGTAAGTCCAATTGTCACGGCCGTAAGAGTGATTCAGAAACAGGGTTACGGCCGTAAGAAAATCAGTCACGGCCGTAAAACCGATTACGCGTAAATTTAGGTTTATTTTATTTTCATAATTTTAGGTAGTTGTTTCCTTATTTAATTAGAACTCTTTAACCTAGTTTTGACCCTATATATAGGGATGTAATTTTCATTATTCATTACACAACTTTGATATATTAATTGAGAGGCAAATTGCTTTCACATTCTTATTCTTTATTGAATAAAATCCGAACTTGCGAGTTAATTCTTGTTTGTTCAATTCCTGGGTGAGATTTATCTTCATTGTGATCAAGAGGTCAACATATCAATTGATTGTGTTGGTTGCTTGATTCAATTAATTTGAATCAATCTCTAAATCGTGATTTATTGGCGTTCTTGGGTCGATTCCAATAATTTGTGGGTTGCGTAGCTACAATTGCTACGTGGTTTGCATCAACTTGTTAATCACAAGAAGTTGTGATTGTGAGATATAAGTTATAATTGAATCTTAAATATCTTTGATCGTAAAGTAATATCAAGATATGAATATCTTTATTACGGATAGACCAACACGTGTGTCATTCCCCACTTTGGAAGTGAGTAGCTGATCTCATATTCTAAGATGTAGAGACATTTAAATGAGCATGTGGATGTTTTGTTAAGAGAACAAAACATTGGAGACCCCGCAACAAAGATTCCACATGAATAACTATCTGAGTGTCAGTGGTTAATCTCTAATATTCGTTAGTAGAATTTATCATTTGACTTGATATCATCATAGTACCTTATTTGAAGACAGTCATACTTTGGTGATGTCGGATGTTGCTCTGAAAAGAGTTGCTAATACGATGTTGTTCGAGTATGTCAACAATCACATGAAGGTTGTGAATGATCAATATAGGATTCATCACTCTTAGATAGTAAGAGATTATGATCTGCATTTTATTTGGTTAAGTCGATATCGAAATCCTTGGCCTAGATGAATTCATAAATTTGAAAATAGTTTCGACGTTTATTGACTTAAGAGCGAAAAAAAAGATATGATAGATAAACGAGATTGACACATTTCCATATCTCGTAATTGATCGGATCATATTGACAAATAGATTAAAGTTTCATGATAAACGAACTAGTTTGGTTTTGTCACACCACGTGACATTTCCCATTACATGTATTGCCCGACACATTGCTAGATGTCAATCTGAGATAACTAATGTGAATTAATTAATCTAGGAGAATTAATGATTAATTGAAAAGAGAGTTTTAATTATTAATTTTATTTTGATTAGATCAAAATAATAATTCATGTAGTACGACATCGTGGTTGGGAACTTAGAGGGTCACACGCAAGGGGAGAACAAGAAGAATATAATTAGAATTAGTTAATTAACAAGTGTTCGACATTTGTAGAATTAATTAATTATATTTTTTATTAATGGGCTCGAGTTAATTAATTGGATTGATTAACTAATGTCCCATGTTTAATTAATTGGATTAATTAAACCACATGGACCGGGTCGTGTTTAAGTTATGGGCCAAGTTCACTCTGACTTATATTAATGAACAACTAGGGTTTGAAAAAAGTTAACCCTAATTCATTATTCTCTTGCTAGCACAAGAAGAGAGAAACCTTAGTCTCTCATTCTTGTTCTATCGTCTAGATCATCTTTGGAGGTTGGACAATTGGACAGCTGTAGTGTGCAAGTAGATTAAAGTAATTAAAATTCTCAGATCTGTCTGCAAAATAATCAAGAGGTATTATTTTTGTCACGATTTCTATATAAACACAAAGCAGATCCTCATTTGGGAATTGAAAATATTTTATATTCCTCTGTGCATGATTAAGTAAATTCCTAACAGAAAATCGTTTCATACTCAAATATTAGCCATTATAGAATATCAATTTTTAGAGAAATACATTGTTTTATTTGTGTACGGGATGGAAAGTGATCGAGTTCTTGGGTTGTGTGTCGTTGATTCAAAGACTCCCAAGTTCCTATATCAGAAAGATAGCTTCGGTTGTTACTGTCAAACATTATGGTTTTTTTCTTGGATTTTAGGTTTGTTTGTTTAAATTATTGTTGATTGACTTAGTTGGAATTATTGTATTTCAATCAGCTTTGCGCACTAGTTATAAATGAATTTCAGATAGTCAATTATAAAATGGATGAAGTCCCTTCTTGGCTTCTTGTGTTGATTCTTAAAATCCTTTTCCATACTACCAAACATACACTAAGCTTTCCTTTTTTTGTATAGAAAGTGAATGTGTTCCTTTGGGGAAATTAGTGATTTTTTTTTTTTGGCTATTGATGATCCATTATGTTTCATGCTAATTAAAAGCATTTTTAGATACTTGTTTTTTCTTGGAATTTAATGATGAAGCCCTGCAGTATACCTTAATGACTAACCAATGATATTTGAATCCTTTTTTTGATTTATGTTTTACAATAATGCTAGATGTACTAACACCTTTTACTAACAACTTACTAACATTGGATATATAGCGAGATAACAGAGATAATTGAGAAACCACAATATAATGACAATTTGATTCTTTCAAATTTAAAACGAGAACTTAAAATTCATGTTGTCAGTACAAAATCTGAAATTGGTCCTGAACATGCCTTTCTCTTGTTTTTGATCTCGCCGGAATCTAGTAATCTCTTCGTTTCCGACCTCATTATGGCGACCATTTTCGATATCTGATTTTGGTGTCCGTTATTAGCACCATTTCCTCTGCTCCATTTAATCTTATGTTTATGGTCGCACTCCGGCAAGCCGTATGCTCCATTTCATCTTGTGTTTATAGTCGCACTTTGGCGAGCCATAGGTTGCCAATCGCCAGGGGAGACAACTGCCGACCCACTTACTGTCGTTCTTCGGCGATGTCTGTGCTAGGGGGTATTTTTTATTTTATGTTGATTTGAAATCTGAAATGTTGAGGAAAAGAATTTGCTTGGTATTTTATGTGTCTTTTAATTTTTCCATCCATTTTTCTTGGCTTAGATACTCACTGCTTCTTCATCCATTTTCCAAAGCTTAGATAGTCACTGGTTCTTTATCCATTTTTCATAGCTTAGAAAATTTCGATTAAAAACTATATGTGAGAATGAGGTCATGCTAGAATGCCATATTGAAATTAGTTTACAATTGTTGAAACTGAAATTTTTTTAGTATGAACTAGTAGTATGAGTAGAATTAATATTATGAGGTTATAAACTAGTAGAGCTAATAGCCAAAAAAAATTGTTGTAGCAAGAACTTGTTCCGATGATGAGGAATTGAATGTTACAACCATACAAGCAAGTGATGACACATTGGAGAATATTGATGCAATAGGAGAAAGGTTTGTTGGGGTTGATGAAGAGTTCCCAGAAGTAGAATCCAATGAGATTACACCAACCGTTGGGATGAAGTTTAATAACAACAATGAATTGCTTGAATTTTATAAACGTTATGCTTTTCATGTGGGATTTCCCTTGAGGAAAAGAAGTTCGAGCAAGGGTATAGATGGATTGAAATCTTATGTCATGTACACGTGCTCGAGAAGGCTGAAGAGATAGCTCGACAAGCAGTTCTTTGAAGCCGCAACCATCAATGTAAACTGGTTGTCAAGCCAGAGTGACTGCTATGGTTGATGCATCCGGAACATGGGTAGTAACGAAAGTCCATTTGGAGCATAATCATTAAACAGGTCCTTCAAAATCCAGGTTATATCGATGTAATAGAAAAATGAGTGACCAAGTTAAGCGAAGGCTTGAAGTGAACGATACAGCTGGAATACCAATGTACAAACGCTTTAACTCAACTGTAGTTGAAGTGGGTGGCTACAACCAGATGTAATTCATTGAGAAATATTGCAAAAACTATATCAATAAAGTTAGGCGTTTAAGGTTCGGTGAGGGAGACGCGACTGCTATTCAGTCATACTTTTCAAAAATGTAAGTCAATTGTCCTGGATTTTTCTTCAGTTTGGATTTGGACGATGAGTGTCCTTTGATGAATGTTTTTTGGTGTGATAATAGGTTCAGAGAAGCATATAAGGAATTTGGCAATGTTGTGACATTCGATACAACTTCTTTGACCAATATGTATGATATGACATTTGCCCCATTCGTTGGAGTGAACCATCACGTCCATTCAATCTTGCTTGGATGTGGTTTACTGTCAAATGAGGATACATAGACATTTGTTTAGATTTTTTGCACATGGCTTGAGTGTATGGAGGGAAAGGCACCATTAGGCATAATTACTGACCAGGATAGAGCAATGCAAAATCCAATACAAATTGTAATCCCGAAGACGATGTATAGATGGTGCTTGTGGCATATATTGAAGAAGTTTCCTGAGAAATTTAGGTATCATATTCAGAAAGCAGCTATACTCTCAGGGGTGAATAGCGTAGTCTATGATTCTCAAACTCCGAAACAATTCGAAGAAGGTTGGACGTCCATGATTGATTTGTATAAACTACCCGAGAACAATTGGTTGGTCGGATTTTATCGAGAACGTCATCGATGGGTGCTATGCTACTTGACTAGTTTTCTAGGCTGGGATGTCGACAACTCAGCTAAGTGAGAGTATTAATGCATTCTAAAACATCACTAAAGCAATTTGTTGAGTAGTATGATCGTGTTTTGCATTCTAAGGTAGAAATAAGGTAGAGAAAGAATTGCATGATGATTTTAAGTCATTCTAAGATAGCTCCATGCGTGGCAAAGTTATAAATGGAGAAACAATTCCAGACAGCATACACAATTGCTAAGTTCAAGGAATTCCAAATAGAGGTTACTGGCCTACTGCATTGTCGAGTTATCAATGAAGATGTGGATTGCATGGGAGCCAACAAATATTTTTTTATGCTGAAGAAAAGAAAACTATCTTCACTCTCCTTTTTAAACGACAAGAAGTTGCATCTGTTTGAGTTTAGAGGAATACTTTGTAGGCATGCTATCACTGTGTTGCAACAAAATGACGTGACAACGCTCCCCAAAAAGTACATGAGTATGGAAGAAAGATGTATACAGACACTTTACGAAGGTGAAGATCAATTACAATGGATGGATTACTACTCCTGAACAGGTTCGGTATGATCAGTTGTGTCGTATGTTTGAAAACGTGGCAGACATCGCATCAGAAGATGAGCGAACTCGAAGGATAATGAATTGGTTACAACTTCAAATGAATGAGATGAATATATTGACATCAACACCATCAATGGGTAGCAGCAACATATGTAATCGATTGACTGAAGATCCAGTTGCTTCGTAGTACGCAGTCACAGTTATTTCTTCCACCAGGTACACAATGGATCCTATATGCTAAAAACTAAGGGAGCACCAAGGAAAAATAGAAAAAAAGGTCCATTGGAAACATCTAGAAAATCAAGGCATGATGACTTTGTTAATTACTGTAATTACAATATTTCACGTAACTAATCATCTCTTTATTATATGTATACGTAAGTCCATTCGAAAGCAAAGAAAGACAAGAACAAAGAACAAGATGTACAACCAACGAGTCAAAGTTCGCCAACCGCACAATTCCCAACTCTTAATCCATAATCTTACTCACAACAAGGTGTCACTCCATGGGGTCATATGATAGTAACTCCTCAAGCTTACTGAATAAATTATTTGGCACATCATCCAAAAAACCAAGAGTTTCTATCAATGTATGCACTTCCACCACGCCCCGAGTTTACATGTCCTAGCGATGATTGAAATGTGATAGCATACATATGTATTAAACATATTTTCTTTAACGACCCAGGTCCCACTTAACGGGTTGTCCCAGCCGTTAGATTGACGACGCACTGTCCCCATTGTACCAACATGGGTCTTTTTAGCATGCTTTCTCCTCGCTTGCATGCTCACTGAGAAAAAATTTCAGGGGTCACCCACCATAGAATTGCTCCAAGTTAAGCACGCTTAACTATAGAGTTTTTAACGATGGACTTCCAGAAAAGAAGGTGCACCTTATTGGTATAAGTAGTACCTATCAAATCTTTTAATCTTTCCTAGCTTGAGTTTTACAATCACCCTTATTAGACTCGCGACGTTCTCGTCGTGCTTAAACCATTTGAGGATCCGTTGCCGAGCATTGGGATTCTAGAGGTGGCTCCTACGAGTTCAAAAGGTGGTTCCAGCCCTATGGTGTAGTACTTTGTCCTGCATAGCACTTAGTTACCAATTTTCGGTTGGCGATTATCTCTGAAACCATTTGTAACGACCCGGGTTCCACTTAACAGGCTGTCCTAACCGTTAGATCGATGACGTATTGTCCCCATTGTACCAACATAAGTCTTTTTAGCATGCTTTGTCCTCACTCACTCGCTCCTCGAGAAAATTTTTCAGGGGACTACTCATTGTAGAACTACTCCAAATCAAGCATGTTTAACTATGGAGTTTTTAACGATGGACTTCCGGAAAAGAAGGTGCACCTTGTTGGTATGAGTAGTAGTACCTATCAAATCTTTTAAGCTTTCATGAATTGGGTTTTAGGGAAATTTTCTCGGGGAGCGTGCGAGTGAGGATAAAGCATGCTGAAAAGATTCATGTTGGTACAGTGGGGATAGTATGTCATCATCTAATGATCGGGATAACTCATTAAGTGGGACCCAGGTTGTTACAAATGGTGTCAGATCCAGTCGCCAGTCAGAAATTGGGAACTAACTATGTGGGACAAAGTGCTACGCCATAGGGCGGGAGCCGCCTCTTGAACCGTAAGAGCCACCTCTAGAATCCCAAGGCCTGGCAACGAAGCCTCACATGATTTAAGCGCGACTAGGACGTCGTGAGTCTAACGTGGAATGATTGTAACACCCAGGCCAGGAAAGCTTAAAAAATTTGATAGGTACTACTCATACCAACAAAGTGCAACTTCTTTTCCGGAAGTCCATCATTAGAAACTCCACAGTTAAGCGTACTTGACTTTGAGCAATTCTATAATAGGTGACCCCCTGGGAAGTTTTCTCAAGGAGCGTGTGAGTGAGGACAAATTATGATAAAAAGACTCATGTTAGTATAGTGGGGATAATACGTCGTTATCTAACTGTCGGGACAGCCCGTTAAGTGGGACCTGAGTCATTACATTTTCCTTGGTCATTGTGGATTTTTGAAACATATTTAATGGTTTGTAATGCTTTTGTTACACGGAAATTTAAATTTCTATTCGATATGATAAGATTATTTCTTGTGTTGTGTGTGAATGCTTGCAGTGTTCAAAAATGGATCTTCTATTTACACATTGAAGAAACTGGTTTAAGCTTATAAATCCTTTTTAGGATCTAGTTTTTTCACATTACCCTTTTATTTGTCTCCAGCATACCCCCTTAACCATTAAGTTAAGGATATGCTCATTTTTTTCACCAAATTCGTGGACTTCAACTCGAAACTATAATCTACTATTATAGTAGAATCCCATTTTAAATACCACATTGCCCACAAACAGCCAAGACGATAAGCACTTCCATTACACAATCCATTACAAAATAACATTCAATTTATGTCTTTGATAACACAACAACAAAGCAGACTCCCCTCTACCCTAAAACTTAAACAATAAAAACCAACATAAAAAGCATAGACATTTAGACAACGACCGATCACATATTTCCCTCTCCCTTGTCTTTTTCTTTGTCTTCCGAGTTCCCATCCCCCTTGCTAATGCTTAAATTCAATGAAAACTTCACATCTTTTTCTTCGGTTATAGTGGCAAACATCTTAAGAAGACGAAACAACTTGTTGGTTTCCTCAACCCCCCTAGTTATGTTGATCGACAAGCCATTTGCTTCACCTTGACCAGACTCAGCCTTCTTGCATGCTTTATCCCATTCAAAAAAAACCACATCTTGCAGAACAGTTGTAGAAGAGACTACCAACATTATGAGTCCTAACGACCTCCAACAATCTCATAAATCCCTTCCCGCAGCTTGGGCATCGTCACTTTGCCACGCAATCAACCAACTAGTGCCCCGACTTTCTGCAGCTGTGGCATACTTTGTTATTCTTCTCCATAGATCAAAAATTTGTTGAGCCAATACATTATTCAAATCAAATATCATGTTCTTAAGCAGCTAAAGATGTGAAGTTTTAATATAAAACTTTGTAATTTTAATTCCAATCATCAAAACCAATTGTAATATAAATCACAACAACATAAATGTCAAAGGAACAAAACAAACCCTTCTCATTTACACCATTTTCATTCATCCATATCGGTTAGACTAAATTCCTAGTGTGAATGCACTCAAATTAAATACCAAAAATTTCTAGTGTGAATGCACTCATGTTAAATACCAAAAATTCCACAATATCATTAGTCATTACACTTAGACTAAGGATTCACCAAAAACTAGAAAATAAATAAATCATAGGACAACTTCACCAATATTCACGGTTCCTTTCAATACCCAATAAACTCGGAATTCCTTAACTTTTTCTTCAATTTTTGGAACTAAACATCATTTGCAAGAAATTGATAATGACCATTTAGATGCAAAGAAATTACCATTCAGAAGGGCTAAAATAAAATAATAAACCCTGAATATCCCATCTACCATTCAGAAGTGAAGAACCGAATAAATTAATAGCAGAAGAAGAGGAGAAGTGAAGAACCTTACTGTGGTGAGATGAGAAGTGAAGAATCGAAGATTTGTCAGAATAACTAAAGAAATGGTCATGGGGAGAGGATTGCTTTTGGTAATAGAGCATCGGCAATGGAATGCTTTTCCTTGAACTAATCCAAATTCAACAGCTTCAATAGATTTAGGGCAACTAAAGGTAAGGTTGTAATATGACTAACAACTTAAGGTTGTTTTCGGTAATTCGATTAAGGTTAGTAAGTTGTTAGTACATCTAGCATTATTGTAAGGGTATATTCAGTATTTTGATTATTGTTAGTAAATTTTGTCACTACATCTAGCATTATTGTATTTTTTATTTGTTGTTACTATTAAGATCAAGGGGACTACGTACATATCTTGTGAAGGTAAAGCTGCGGAAGATGGAACTTGCTTTGTATGGGATGGAGAGATAAGTTTTGCATTTCTTGTTTTGGTTACACATTTGTTATTGAGTGATTGGTTTTTGTTTGTGAAGGTCGTTTTATACTGTTCAGGCTGAAGTCTGTGGGTTATTCCATGCTGATGAAGAAAGTTGTCATCGATTTTAGTACTGTTGGCTTTCATTTGGATATTTTTACTATTAATATTTCTTACTCTTGGTATTTTTATTTTGGAACATAATTTATATTGTTTGATAATTAATAACATTTTTTTTATTGAAGTGATTATTATTCTAAATTTATTCTTCATGCTTCTCATGCGGTGAAAATTCATATTTTTAAATTGTTACCTCTTCATGTGTTTGTAAAATTTCTAATTTGTAACTAGACGAAGCACTAGGACTAGGCCTTAACTCAAATGTTCGTGATTGTCTTCCAAAATTTAACTTCCCTTTATCATGTAAGAGTTCTGAAGCCATTGGTGTCGGGAACTGGTATTGTCCCTTCATGTTATCAAGGAAGGAACATTGAAATGGCAAGTGAAGAATTCAACATATTATGAGATGACACTTGAGCAAAAATGGGAGATGATTTTTACATACAAGAATGAAAAGAATCAAGGAAACTTAGTTTTAATTGATTACCAATTTTTTCAAAAAAAAATCATCTACAACGTGCGGGATGCACTCAGTAAAATTCATTAAAAAGTTATACTTTTATGGCATGCAAAACACAAACCATAATTTTTTTATGGCGTGCTTTCATGTCATGCAATGCACGTCGTAAAAGTCAAACTTTAATGTACTGAATATTTGGTGCCTATTCCTAGTCTTAATGTGGCCCCTCCAACTTTTAGCAGATTATTTAGTCACATCGAATGTTCTACAAGCTTCTAAGGATGACATGTTATTCTAAAGGGGCAACAATGTCGCCTATATAAGTTTTACCATCTTTATCTCCTGCAGTTTCATTTGCAGACGGTATAGTTCTTCAATTTTCCATTGCAATTAAGGCACTTGACTAAAGACATCAATCTCATTCGAAAAATTGCTCCAAAGGCAAAAATACGAAAAAGTCATTATTCGAACTTTTAGTAAGAAACTTAAAACATGTATTATTTTGTATTTTCTAGTTTTAATGAATTGTTTTGTTGAGATGAGGATTGTATATCTAATTTTTAATCAACATATATTACTTTGTACACTGCATTGCATTTGAATGAAACTTAGAAAACCTTTTGAAGATAAGTTTGTAAACTAAAAATTTCCCATAAACTCATGGTTAGTTTAAGTTTTATGGAATTTTCTTCAAATTCTCTTATATTCGGAGAGTTTGTCATTGATTTGTATGTAACGAATTTTGTTGCATGGTATTTTTCTATTAGTGGCTATATATTCATGTGAGATTTCAGTGTTATTTCCTTCTTGTTCTTAGAGTGAGGACTATACTCAACGTTGATCACACACTTAGGAGAACTTGGGGGAGATGCTACCAAATTTTATAGTCGAAAATATAGCGACGTTAACAGAAAAATAAATAGAATTCGTTATGTATAAATCAATGATGAATGGTTAGTGATAAGTACGTTTTGCGTACTTATCTTGGCTTTAAATTTAGACAATTGTAAGTGTTTTAGAATAAGATATTGCTAATTATATATTTATTTTGTTTGTTTTAGGAAAAATCAAATTTTGAATGCGTTTGGATGCGAAACGGAAAAAATGGACTAAAGTCGTACAAAAAAGGGACAAAGTGGGACTCAAGTGAAACTTCCCAAAATTGAGGAACTCGAATTGACATAAATGAAGACATGAATTGCACAATTAAAAACTCAAGGACCAATTTGAGTTATTTGAGAAATTGAGTCTTTAAACATAACCCTAATTGGGCTTTTGTCTCTTGTTTTTATACATATATATATATACACACTGCCGAGAACGGAGAGAGGTGTGGAACTGAAGATATAATTATACACACACGGAAAATACACACAGAGGAGGGGATTCTTTGATAATATATATATATATATATATATATATATATATATATATATATATATATATATATATATATACACACACACACACACACACAAAGCTAGGGAATGGAGGAAAAAGTACCGCCTGGAAAGAATATATCAATTGAAGATTGAGGAGACAAAAATCTTGGGGATTATCATTCATCATCAGGAAGTGGTTGACGGTGGTAGAATTCTTGAGTTTTGGAAATAAAAAGGAGACATTTAGGAGACAAAAATTGAAGTAGAGGTTGATGGTGGTCGGCTACTAGTTGGCAAACAGAGAATCGGCTGGAATAAAAATTGGAAGAAGACAGTCGGCTAACGTGAAAAACGGAGGAAAATTCCAGTTTATTTTGCGACATCAACCGGGTGATAATTTTCCAATTCTTTGTGTCTGATTTACTTCTTAAGATGCTAGGCTAATTTAACTTATGTATTGGATGAAGATGAAACTTGTTATTAATTTATTTTGATTCGATAACTAGTAGTTGAATAATTTCTTTTATTGTCTTGATTGATCTTGCATGCTTTATTGTTATTATTTGATTGTTTGGCCACCAATTAAATATATGGTTACTTTTTGTAGTCTTGGAAAAGTCACAATAAGTTGGAACATTGTATGATCAACACATGAACACTAGATGTTAGAAATAACACTATGACATGTGCAATCTAATTGATAATTGTGTGATTTAATGCGTTCTAAACATTCATATTCGGACTAGGAATAGATTCGTTTCATGTTTGGGACATATTTAATTTATCTTGGAAAAGAAAATTAATTGTATGTGAATTATCGATTGTCAAGAAACGCATGAATGATTTAAACTACGAATTGTTGAATTGAGATAGGTGATAACAAGTGGATTCGGATTCCAATACATGCTCTCCATTCATATTTTACTCCCAAACATTTGTTTTTATTTAAGTTTTATTTATTGCAAATTTTTAGAATAGATAGACAAACAAAATCATCCTTTTATTTTAATTGTTTTCATTAATTGAGTCGACGATAAACTAGTAATTAAGACTAAACATTATTCCTCGTGGGAACGATACTCTCAACTCATCACAATTATTACTTGTCAACGATCCTGTACACTTGCGGGATTCTAACCGAACAGTTAGGACCATATTGTGTAATTATAAGTGGGGTTATAAGGAAAATTTAGGACATATTAACGTCAGTTGAAACTGTTACTTAATGTTTCTTTACCTTTTCCAGCATTTATTAGATTTATTTTGATAAGAGTTGGACAAAAAATAGAAATCATGAAAAGTCTCAAGAGTTCTGTAACAGTTTAAAAGCATTTATATAAATAGAGAGTGGGTCCATTTGTAAATGAAATGGGAATTAGATGTCCGTGCAATAAATGCTTGAACGAGCTGACTCATTCGTTGGAAAATTCTGAGACTCGTATATTTCATAATAGCTTTGTGATGAGTTATGCACATGGATTAACCATGTCACATGGATTAGCCACGGGGAGATCAAGATTCTGCATGAGAATGTGAGTGCTTAGAAAAAAATGGGCGAGTTTGGAGGATCTGATCTAGGACAAAATGATGGATGTTATGGACGACGCAGTCAGGAATGAATATACTAGTACAAGTTCTGGTACCCAATATGATGAATTATTTGATGCTCTCCGTTCACGAGAAGGCTTGGTGAGAATATGACTTGAGGCATCCGTAGTTTGCAAGTACGATTAGGAATGTCTGGATGGGGTTGGCCATAGATGGTTTCAATCCATTTGACAACATAGATGGTTTCAATCCATTTGACAACATGAGTCAGGCTTACAGTATGTGGCCAGTAGTAATGACAGTTTACAACCTACCAAATTGGCTATGTATGAGATCAAAAAACCTAATGTTGACTTTATTAATCCAGCTCCAAAAGCGCCTGGTAAGGACATGGGGATATTTTTTCAACCCTTGGTAGACAAATTGAAAGAGATGTAGTCAAACTGTAATGAAACGCGTGATACTGCAAGAAATAATCGAGGACTATTCAAAAATCGAGTCGTGTTGTTGTGGACGATTAATAATTTTCCAGATATGAGTAGTCTATTAGGTTGGAGTGGTTAGGGATACAAGATATGTCCAACTTGCAATTAGGATATACCTTCAGTACATGTGCTAGACCTAACTTATATGGGTCATCGACGATTCCTGCCAACTAAACATTGTTTTAGAGGTATTCTCAAATTTGATGGAGAGATAGATCAGAGAGAGAGCTCCTCGAAAGCTAACGACTAACAACATCTTAGCACAATTGAGTTGTGTAAGTATTCTAGGAAAGTACCATAGATATGAGGCGCTAGAAGGCAGAGAAGTGTTGATGAATTGAACTGGATGAAGAAAAGCATTTTTATGAGTAGTGGTGCTGGTCTATCAATGAGTTGAAACATAACATTGATGTCATGCACGTGGAGAAAAACATACGTGATAACTTGCTTAGCACAATTCTGGACGATCCTCATAAATCGAAGGACACTGTTAATGTTAGGCGAGATTTGATGGAAATGGGAATAATGAGTGAGCTACTTCTGTATTACGATGAGAATAGGTTGATGAAGTGTATTTCAGGTTACATATTGTCCCTATAAACTGTCTTAAGTTTTGCTACTTTATTAGATCGGTAAAAGAATTTCATGATGACTTTGCTTCTAGTTTGAGTAGATGTGTAATACACGTAGTACCGAATGAGGGTCAAATTACTGGGTTGAAGTTACATGATTGCATATTTATCTTGCAAAGGTTGTTTTCAGTCAGATGTCGTGCGTACTTGGACAAAACAATTTCAAAAACTACTATAGAATTGTGCACATTTTTCAAGCAGTTGTGTGCAAGGAAACTAAAGGTCAGCGACATGTTAGTTGCTTTGGAGAATTTGATAATGTGCAAGTTGGAACGAATATTCCCATCATATTTCTTTGACATCATGATTCACCTTGTATTGCATCTATCCGAGGAGGCAATACTTGGTGGTCTGGGTTTATATGAGACAAATGTATCCCATTGAGAGGTACTTTAAGAAACTAAAGGAGTACGTGAGAAATCGAGAAAGACGTGAGGGTTCTAGAGTGGAAGGATGTAAGCCCAAGAGTAAACTAACCAAGAGGGGGTGAATTGGTTTATAAAAAAATTTTGATAAATAATATCAAACTTAAAAATCAATGGGTATAAGTATGAGCACTTAGTGTTGCAAGTAACTAAACTATCAATGTAGTGTGCTATATATGTGTAAACTTAATTGATAAAGCAAATATAGCACTTAGATTTAGTGTTGCACAATGTAAATTGATAGAATAGAGTAAGTGCAATGTAAGTAAGTAAAAGGGATAAGAGAATGCAAACGCGATTTAAGGAGGTTCAATCAACCAACGTGATCTACGTCCCTCGTTACCAAGCTCTCCGTCACGAGCAAGGTCAAATCCACTATATTGGTAACTTACAATAAGGAGCACTTATCCTTAGGTGACTTACAACAAGGAGCACTTATCCTTAGGTGACTTACAACAAGGAGAACCTACCCTTAACCAACAATCGAGTTTTCACAAGGCTCTCAAAACCACAAAATATAATGAATTGAATTTACAATTGAAATAACTCTCTTGACAAATGATATACTCAAATTAAGTACCGAGAGAGTTAGGCTAACACTTCAATAGATAGCAATGAATTAAGCTCGAGTGTTAGAAAAAAATTTTGATGCAAATGATAATGAAAAGTTCGATGCAATCAAACAAAGTTTTTCAAATAATCTCTTGTTAAAACATTGAATCAAATTAAGTACCAAGAGATGCCACACTTGAATAATTAACAATAAGCTAAGCTCAAAGTGTTTAGGCAATGGAACTTTGATGAATCAAATGATAATGAAAAATGTAGTACAAATAATCAAAGTTCCTTAATTGGAATTTCTCTCTTTTAAAAGATTAAAACAAGTTTAGAACAAAGAGAGACTTACACTTCAATTCCAATATAGTGTAAAGATGTTGAAGAAGTTTAAACAATATAAAACCAAGAATCTTCACAAAACTTTCTTCCAAAAACTTTGATGAATTTGATAAAACAAAGTTTAGATCAATCAAAGTTTTATAATAATAATAGATAAATATAAATCAAGTAAGAACAATGAATTTTCACAAGAAAGTTTCTATAAAATCTTTTCTATGTTGTTAAAAATGAATGTAAATGAGATGGCTATTTATAGATCAAGATATTCAAATTCAGCAACTTTCGGTTGACCATTTCTGGAGTTTCGGTCGACCGAAACATACATATAGCCGTTACACATTTTCAACATTTGAACTTTCGGTTCATCAATTTCTGTTGACCGAAAGTGGACTTTCGGTTAACCGAAAATTGACTTTTGAAAAACATGAAAATGTACGATTTTTAGGTTTCTAACTTGTTTTTCAAAGTGATTTAACATAGTAAAATCATGATTTAAGATCAAATAACATATGAAAAGCAATATTGACTTAGATAAAAATATTTTATGCAAGTGATGAATTTTCAAGTAAGTTTCTTGATGCATAAAAATCATTTTCGAGCTCGTTGAATTTCATCGCTAAAGATTGAGAGTGTTATACCTTTACATAAGTTAAATCAACTCTTGAATTTGAACTCTAAGCTTGTATGCTTGAATTCTTGATCTTCATGTCATGCTTTTCAACTTCAATTTTGATCTTTGAATATCTTCAATTCTTTCATGATCTTCTTTGCGTCTCATGTGTTTGATCACATAGTTTTGATTTATATCTTTGAGATACGATTTGAACATAGAGTGCTTTGAATATTTATCATTACATGAAACACTTGAAGCACACTTTTTAATAACACGATATATTCTTATTTGTCATGATCAAAACAATAAGGTTAAGTTAACTATAGGTCAACAAAGGATACATGTTGACGAGGAATTGACCTTTTGTTCAAGGTATTTCAATGATGTACAGACAAGGTTTAACCGATCAAACAGGAATGTAGATGGCAATGTTCATAGAAGATAACTATCCATTTTTAATCTCAATGTCGTCCAATTGGGTTGCATAAATCGATTATGCTACGTGGCAATGAGCAAATCAAGTTATGTTTTACATACTTAACAACTGTCACAAATTGAGTCATACTTAAGAAAACTCAAATATAATTGTTCAATATCGTTAATATTTTTTTATGATCACACGCTGCTAATCATATTTGTGTTTCAAAGGGACCACAAGCAAAAAAACATGATTGAGGGCTGCCCGAACGCAGAGCATGTGCACGAATGAGACTTCCACGGTTAGTTTTACAAGAAAATAAACGAATTGTCACATGAATATGTGTGTTAATATTGTTCTTAACCAAACTTATAATCATTCTTGTTGTTTTCCATTTGATTCTTTTTTTGTTTTTTGATTTATCTAACTCCCTAAATTCTCTTAACCCACGGTGTATGTACGTTTTATTTCCGGGTCAACTTCAAAAAGATTACCGTTCTTCAAACATAGCATACACAACTACAAGAAAAGTAAAGAAACTAGTAACTAAACTAAAAGTAAAAATAAAAATAAAGCAAGTAAAAAGTCCGAATCAGTTAAAGTAATCTAGAAATTAATTTATGTTACAATCCCCGATAACGGCGCCAAAAACTTGTTGTTTGTCAATCCTTTTCAAGTGCTTTCTTCCATTTTTTAAAGCTTTACTTAATGCTTTCCTACTCATTTTCTAGAGGTTCTTGTCATTTTTTAAGGTTTTTAACAATGTTTTCCCACTATTTTTTAAGAGGTTCTTGTCCTTTTTCAGGGTTTCATTAGATGTTCTTTCACTCTTTCTTTTTCAAGAGGTTTTTGCCCCTTTTTCAAGGCTTTGCTTAATGCTTTCCTACTCTTTTTCAAGTGGTTCTTGTTCTTTTTCAGGTTTCATTCGATGTTCTTTCACTCTTTCTTTTTCAAGAGGTTTCTGCCCTTTTTCGAGGTTTCACTTAATACTTTCCTATTCTTTTTCAAGAAGTCCTTGCCATTTTTCAAGGCTTTTGGTAGCTTTTTACCACGTGAATTTGTGACTAGAAGTGTAGTTTCCCACGGACGACCACAAAATCTTGTAGGACATTGGATCAATATGTCTCAACTTCTTCCTCTTGAACACGTGGACTACTTGTGTATTTGGACTAACGATCAATGTGCACGGGGGCTAGGGTGGCTCACATTTGCACTCGACGCTCAAGTCAGGGCTCGTTGTGAGCAAATATAATTGGATGTGGGAATATAAATGTGTAGAAGAAATAAAAGAGATTGTGATTATGTGTATTGTGTGTAATGTATTGAATTACTAACCTCTTTCTTGGAGGAAAATATGATCTATTTATAGAAGGAGTTAATGTCTAAGATTGTGACATATGTAAAGCTTTACATGTGGCAAGACCACAACTCTTTATAAAGTAAGCTATTTTCTTGATAAAAATCATTACCTATAAGTGTAAAGTTAAGTTTCTGTAAAAGAGTACTTCTCCTCATTAGACATTGCCACATCAAATTGTCTTCTACACACAAGTCACCTCAAGCTGTCTTGTCACCTTTTCAGGGTACTGATCCTGGCACAACATGACCCCGACACAGCATGAGTTTTCCACTGCATAACCCGACACAACATGAGTCCGACATAGCATGAGTCCAGCACAGCATGATGACTCTGGCGTCATGACTCGAGCATAATGTTGGGGCCTTCTGGATTATGTGTCATGTCATGTTGGCATTGCCGTAACAAGCTAAATCAATTCTCTCCACAAACTTGGCACCAAATTCTTTTCAAATGGTTGATTAGTTTATTGCATTACTATAAAAAATATTCATGGTAATTAAATCTCTAACTGAAATCTGAATTCATGAAACAAAAACTCACTTGCTACCTATTAATTATTATGACATTTCTGGTATATTTGTTAAGGTGTTAAAATGTTTACTAAATTGTGTAATCTTGTTTAGTAAAATGGACGAAAATGTGCCATTTAAGCATTGAGATTAAAATACACATGTATCATATCTTGTAGTATAATCGTATATACTACTATACATCAAACGTGTGATTTTAGCATCAGAAAATGGATGTACAACATTGGTCAAATTTGAAATTTGTGACTATTTCAAGTCTTTGAAGACCGCTCCTCCGTGTGTTAAGATTGATTACACCTCAATTCAATAAACAATTACTGACACATGACAACATCTCATTAGATTCAAAAAATCTCAATTTTGATAAATCAACAAAATAGACCAATTAGATGTTAACACGTCACCCTTTATAAACGAAATTTATAAACAATTTTTTACCAAACAGAGGCATATGATATTCACCCTAACAAAAAGAATGCCTTCATACGTGTTTCGTAGCAGCTATGAATTGAGAATTTCAATACCACTTCTGTATATGAGAAGAGAGATTATACGTTATTCAGCATAACAAAAAGAAAGCCTTTATATGTGTTTTTTATTCTACAGAAATGTACATTCTAATGAGAAGAAAACCCGGAAAAAAAATTGCAAAAAGATCAATACAATCGATGAACAAGAAGAATATATATTAACGAAAATTCAACCCCAAAAAAATTTAAATAAAAAACAGAGCCTGAGTAAGTTATCAAACTAAAAAGTTAGGGCCAAACAAGCCATTGTCAAATGCCATCAACTCTAACCTTGAATGGTTTTGGTAGGTTTGAATTTAGAAATGTCAACAAGGTCTCCAAACAGCTTGTCCTCTGGTTTTGAGGGCTTTCCAGATGGCCCATTGGAGAGGGTAGAAACCGGAAAAGACGAATTCTTCATGACACTATAATCTCTCAAAGATAACCCAGACATGTTTTGCTCGAGGACCTGAACATTTTGTTGTTGGCCATAGCCATAAGCATTTTGTTGTTGGCCATAGCCATAGGCGTTTTGTTGTTGGCCATGGCCATAGCCATAGGCTGCCATCGGGTTTCCATAAATCTGCTGAGGATACATATAAGCCATTTGTCCAGATTGCATTGGCTGAGGAAACATACCAAGGGGCTGCAAACCAGGGTTTGCTTGAGGGTGCAAGCCCACCATTTGGTTGCTTGGTATGATGTGGTTGTTAATTGCTGCATTTGGCTGAAAATACATCCCTCCTACCTGGTTATTCGCCATGTGTTGTGATCCTTGGGGATATATTCCACTGGGAATTGGCTGCGAGTGAGTGATCCCCACTTGTGGGACATGAATTTGTTGAGGAGGCTGATTATTGGCCAACTGACCGTTATCCAGTAGAGCTTCCCATGGCGGAGGTGGTAGCGTCTCACTGCTTTGAGAACCTAGCAAAGAAAATAGTTGTAACTACAAAGTAAAGCAAAAGAAAAAAGACAGCTTATGCTAAAGACGTGCTAGCTATAACTGAACAATCGGCAAAAACTGTCCAAATCTTCGTCAACATGTGGGCCCCAGATGTCCAAGTTTATAAAGCTAGAGTTTGCTTTTCAAATGAGCCGGTGTTAAAGACATACTTCCATGATAACCACACAGTAACGTGAGGTTGTCACTGGGACTGATTGTGCAACTATATTATAAAGTCGGTACCCAACTTGCTACTTTTAAGTGGATGCAGACAAAACTTACAACTAGGACAATAAGTTGGGTACCAACGGTCCATCATTGAACAACAAAACCAAGCAAGTTTCAAAAGAACAAATTAAAGGATAAAAGAGATGCACCATAAACTGGTGAAGGTGGTTGCTGTTGCTGAATTATGGGATTGGGACCATTCAATGCAAAAGTTGGGCCTTGTGAGTGAAGTGACTGTTCATATTGGGATGATATAGTACCAGAAGCACGTCCATTAGGGTATAATGGGGATGCCGGGGATTGAAAATTTTGTTGTTGCTTAAATTGGGGTGGAGTATATGCTTGTCCAACAGAATTTGAAGACTGGCTATTGTTACTTTGTCCAAAAATGTCAACAAGAGTAAGAGCGTTCTGCTGAGATGCAACAGGACTGGCAGGTTGAAGATCTCCGACTGGAACAATTGCCAGCGAGTTTACTGGTGTAGGTGAGCCAAAGTCGTCTCCACTCAAAAGATCTATCTTAGGAACCGTCATCAATGGAGTTGCTGATTGATTATGAGTTGCAGGTGGAGCAGAAAGCGACAATTGTGTACCTAACCCCAGATTGGATGTAGATCTGAAAATGAAAAATGGGACAGTGCCAACAATTTAGATAGAGAGGTGGAAAATATACTAATACCAGATATAATTGTAATAACAGAGTCTAAATCAGTAGATCATTGCCTTGATAAGTAAGGTCTACCAAATGCTCAATCTCAAAAGTCAAAAACTACATGGTCTGGAGCACGAAATATTCTATTTCTATTGGGTAAAAGCTAATATTAATATGGGAAGAAGGAGATTTTGGCTGAAAATTGTAGACAGGCTAGGGGGTTTTCATTTTTTATAGCACTGGAATTTGCTTTCTTTTTGGGTCGATGGATTGGTGGGTTTGGGGTTCTTACTGAACAATTTACACCAATACTCTGTTCATATACATTAAGTTATCAGGGAATATGTTTAATACTCATATTGACTACATTGACATATTCAGTTCAAAATTATTCTTACTTTTCAGGGTTACACAATCAAAACCTGTGGAAAAAACTTGAGCAAATTTAAGCAACACCGAAACTCACAAAATATACAAGCAACTAAATACAATCACTATTGAACATCAAGCCAATGCAAACAATAATATCACTCATTCAATAGCATATTCAAATTTTACCCTTTGGCTGATTGTCTACTATCTCCAGTGTCAATAAGAGGAGCATCAACAGGAACCAGGGCTTGAACAGTATTGGGTTTTGGTTTGTCAGATTGAACCGTATTGGTTCCAGAAGCAATTGCTTCGTGCTTGGCCAATAAACGTTGCAAATCATCGTTCAGCGCTAATCCTTGGGTTAATAGTGATTCATCCCTACACCAAATAAATTTGGAAGGAAATATTGAGCACCAGAGCAATTGTTTTAATTCAGTAAATAATCAGAGGCGTGCCCAAATTTCCATCCTTCATAACAAATTTATGAAAAGGTTACACTTATCAAGGACATATTGCAGAAAATCCATATGAGACTCACCACAGGAGCTTCTAGCGATTCTTTTCAATCTTTTCAGGTTAGATTAAGTTTTTACATTCCTCTTAATAGTCTAACGTGGGTAGCTTAGATAGACCATGTTCTCATAGCAAATTACGTCACCTTCTAAAAAAATCTTCCTATCCACTTGTTTTTTCAATCCTTTATTATAGTTCTCAAGCAACAAGATCTAGATAACATGTTTGCAATAAGTAACTTCTCACTAGTCTGTGGAAAAGATTCTCAGAGAGAACTATAACATAAAACTATCGTGCAGATAACAAATGTTCCACCCTTCCCACAAATGATCTAATCTGATATTTTTTCTATTACAGTTTTGTGGCGTTTACAATATCGATGCATTTCTATCAATATGTCATCCTTTTCCCCATTCCATAAACAATAAAGGACCAAGATAACAGAGGCAGAAAATAGAGAAGATAAAAAAGCAGTTATGCATGGTGGGTAGGACTAAAAGTTAAACAAGGCCTTACGAAGTTGAGTTAACGAGGTGAACCACTCTTTGCTTGTATGTACGGCACTGTTCCACCAAATCAACAATAACTTCCTGCCTAATTTCCTGCTACCCGGACAGAAATAAAATTGTTAATGTTAAATCGTGTATATATGGAAAATTTGCAATGACAAAATATCTTAATGGATTTTATAAAATAAAAATTATATGACTTTAACGAAGATAACGATGAACTCACCAATCTAGAAAGAAATTGAGTTCTTATCCATTAATAATCCATTTTACATCATGATTAACAGCTAGTTATGATGCTCAAGAATTAAAATGTTGTAATGGCTAATAATAAGCAAAACTTCAAATTTTATAATGAGATTGTACCTCTTTATTTCCAGGATCAACAGCACTCAGCATTTCTGCAAGCACATCCATAATACCCCGTGCATTCTGAATTTCTGTCAAGCTAACATAAAAAAAAAAATACATCATAAATAAAAAGCATATGACTATCTTCAAGAACATAAAACCTAAGAATAGATGCATAACAGGCTGATTATAAGGGAAAAGTTTATACAGGTTACAATTTCGCATTCACAAACATGTAAGAAAGAGAGCCATTTGGTTTTCAAAACTGAGAAACATACGATGAAATTAATTGCAAAACATCAAAACCAATCATCAAGGAAAGAAAGAGGATCACATTGCACTTATTGCTAGAGATCACTAAATACTGGCCGAACTAGGTTCACAAGTTCAATGCTAACATGAGTAAAACATCATAACAAATATAAAGAAGTGAAATCAAAAGGAAATGACTCGTTAACATCGTTTCTACAAACATAATAGTCTACTTATTCTTAATTGGATAATTACCTGCATTTAAAAAGATATCAAGAGAGACTTACAGAGGCAACATTATTGGCTTATCAATCAATAACAGTATCTTTGACAAAGATGAGCCATTTGAGCTCATATTAACAAATTAATAAAAGCACTTTGTACATAGTATTCTCCAGATTGCATGGATTATTCGAAAAAGTTCACAAAGAAAATCCATTCATGGTTAATCACCCAAGCAGAAGGAAATATATGTATAAATCACTTCTTAAAACATCAATTATGCATGCTTTTTTCTCTGTGTAAGCATAAAGAATAAAGAGTGAGATATTGAAAATAAGCAGTCATCCTAAACAACTGTGTTTCAATTTTCACAACATGACACTCATATACAATTCTGCTAAAGCATTGAATTTGTTATCCGCTGTTTCCATGAGAATGACTCTCAGACGTCAATTTCAATGAGGATGACTCTCAGACATCAATTTCAAAGAGGAAAAAGCAGAAAAAATTAATTTAAATGCTGTCAATCTGGATAAGGTACCTCAATGTTGGAAATTCAGTTTCTGCAGAAGACTCAGCTGCATCCTGTCTGGATTCTGGATTGTGCAGATTTTGTGGATAAGATGTCAGCGGATGTGTTTGCGGGGGTGTGAAAATAGGTGCTGACCCATCAGATCTTTGAGGGAATACTGCCCCAAGACGCTGATATAATATGCCATAAATCTCAGAAAGTATAAACAAAAGAACATGCTCATAGGAAAATTACACAATAAAAAATGAAAATAGAAGAAATAGGATCCTTGCATAACATACCAACAAATCCTGGTATGCTGCAAAATATTGAGGATGTCTTGCCCTTGGTCCTCCTAAAGCTTCTTGCCAAGTATCTATCAGAACTAATACCTTTTCTTTTACATGTAAGTCAGGCTGCAATGAAAGATGACATTCAGTAACAATGAATCCAAAATAATTGCGAAAAAGAAAATGGAATATGATACACAATAAAATACCTTCTTTTTGACGATTTTCACCATTTCACGAAGCACATCTTTCTCGGCAACATATGCATGGACAACTTCCCCACAGTTTTTGATAAGTGTCTCCAACAGCTAGAAAATTGTATGAAACCCAATTACATTACTCTTCTCACTTAATTGTGGCCTTTGTGAGGCTAAGGAGGACTTCCACAGAGTTGGAAAAAATATACCACGTAAGAAAATGTTAAATGTTAATATCAATAAAAATCTTGTCTTCTCATGTGAGCTATTAAAGGATTCAGGACTTATAGATGAAGTTATTCCTGGCTTGCTTCAGGCCATGTACTCAATGTAAACGAACATAGCACAGAACCTGACAAGGCCTAGAAAAAGGTAACTTGGATAGCCATCATGATAGCAACACAATCAACAAGGATGTTACACATATAGATTTAGTGCAACCTATTAAAGTTAAAATGACGATCAAAAACCAGCGCAAAAAATATGATCTATCTGGGAATTTACAGTAAAATTCTCATCAATTTCTTAGCTATTCTTGCAAATATTAAAAAACATAGGTGCATAAATGTAATTATATGCCCCTTATTTAGGCAACTGATTGCAGTATATGAATATCTATGGTCTCCTTCAATTAAATATATATGTAATTTGCTATTATTCTCAGCAGCTCATTGAGAACATCAATTTCACTGAATTGTTTAAATAGTAAACAAAAACTCCAAGTCAACCAACATGATGTCTTCTATATCTCCAACTATAGTGGCTCTTTTGTACTTCACATTAATAAGTGTTACACTTTTACTTAGCAACTAGTACTTCGTTTCTATTGGTATACAACAAATAAACTTTTTTATTTTGAATGCAACAGGAGCCTTTTTTCTCAACTTCTGCACTAGTATATAATCCCCATGATGATAATGAAATAAGACTAGAGCATTCTTATCAAGAAATATTTTTCCCATCTTCCCTACAGCAAGTTCCTTCACACCGTATCCATGGTTTAAAAAAACTCAATTAAAACCCACTTTGAGGTCCTCCTCATAGTGAGGCGAGCAAATAATGCCTCAAGGGAATGATTGTGAGGCACTTTTTTATGTCTACGCCTCACAACACTGCCCCAAGGCTTGTGGACCACATAACATAAAAATTCTAAGGTACTCAACTTGAAAAAAGCTTATTTTCCACTAAAACAATAAAAAGTTTTGTTCTCATAGGCCAGCTATGAGAATAGTCCACTAACCTCACCAACTAAAATAATATTTTTTAATAAATTTTTCTTTGACTGTGTATACTTTATATTGTTCAGTTATGCATTTTAATAATTGTTTATGATGAATTATGAACTTATTTTGTATTTTAATAATCTTTTGACATTTTTTGATTTATTATAAGGCTTACTCCTCAAAATGCATTGAGACTTACGACTCGCCTCATGAAAGAAATACATCTCAGTACCTGATTCCATCTTTTTAAGCACTGATCATTTCCTTTTATTATGTAACCTTTTATTACAATCCTTTGATGAAAGTTTTCCCTTTATAATCTTTCATAAAGTGCCCCCAAATTCAATCACCATATGTGCATAGATCACTACAACCGGACATAGCAAAATCTCCACGGCATTAAATTTCCTCCCTTAATCAGAGGTCGACAGAACCACCTCACAAGATAATAGGGTTAATCAAGGACAATTTGAAAAGCCGGGGATGCCATGTGCCAAAGCACTAGTTTTGCTTCCAATGCATACAAGCAATTCTATGAAGTTAGACAGGAAAAGATTTACCTGTGACAACTTCGACTAGCAAACTTAGTAGTATTCTATGCCGTAATTTTTAATAAGCCTTTTTTTCCTAAAAAGAATTCAAAATTTGTTATGCTAGATCATTCACATGAAATCATTATGGGGAGCATATGCTTGGTTTGGTTGTTGGGGAGGCGGAAGAAAGCCTGTACACGTGTAGTAAAACGAAGATCACAAAATGTCAGTAAAGAAAATTCAATCTTACTGTTAAGGAAAGAAGTTGGACTTTTGGATTTTTGCTGCCAAGACGCCTCTTTATGCCTTTTACTATGTCTTTTGCTTGTCTGATATAAAAAAACATGAAAGTAATATAAATCAATAAATACACATAAACGTAAACTACTGGTGAAACACATCCAAATGCAAGCATCCATATGAGAGAAGCAAGTATACTCACTGTTTTCAAAAATGCCTTGAGGCTCATATATAAAGCTACGCTGTAGGTGTGCCATTTGTCGAGGCTTACACCTTGAATTACAGAGGCACATACCTCGAAGTAACTAAGGTGTAAGCTCTTGACTGTTGCCCATTCTGGGCATTTGAGCTGGAGAGCCTTTCAGGTTGTTTTTCTTATATGTTATTGTTTAAATATCGAATTTTTGATGTTTTCGAGGTAAAATATGTGGTTGAAAAGTGATTTCGAAAAATGTGTATAGTTAAAACGTGGTATTGAAAATTGTAATGTTTATAACAATGTTACCAAATGAAGGCTTAATATGTTTGAGGGTATTTAGGTTTTTTTCCTAAAAACGACCCAACCCTAAACGAGAAAGAAACTATTGAAGATTAGGAAAAGAACAAGTGAAAAGCAAGGTATGTGTTGCCTCTTACAACCAAAGTGCAACCTCCCCTGATCGGTGCACCAAATGAAGTTGAATCTTTTTTACAATAAATGGTTGATGGCAGGAGACATGTGAAACATAACTTCATTTTCATTTCTACTGTACTTTTGTTGCTGTCCTCTACTGTGTTCTGTTTTCTTTCAACTGAAACTTTTTTTTTTTCCATTTAAAGTCAAAGTATGCGAAATTCAAGTCCTTATATTGTTTCATTTATTTTAGACTTTACTTCTAGTCAGTGAACTCAACACCAACAGACTGACCTTGACTGGGAAGGAGTAGAGAAATTGGTGAAGATCACAATGGGAACTGGCCAAGTTGCACAAAGAGAAATAAACAACCCCCGTCATATAATTTTCAACCTTATAAATTCAACACTACAACCATGGATTGTAACCAATTCTATCATATCAGAATGCTGGAAATAGTTTTGATATAATCACATTTTTATCTTCTAAACCCAAAATCTCCTCTTGGACTTACTCACACCCACGCAATTGCTGCAAACTTGAAAGCACCGCATCAATGTGTTCTTCTAGTTTCCTAATAAATATTTAGGACATTTGGGATTATTATAAATTGGTGACTAGGCAACCTAAACAGAGACATATTTTCCACTTCCAACATAGTTCTTTAGTTAAATACGTGATATGGAAGTTGGAAATTGTTCTTCTTTTATCAGGAGAAAGTGTAAGAAAACATTTCATCACTCCACAAATTCAAAAACATGTAAAAATACACATTGAATTCCAAACCCTTAGTCAACATCTACTTCCTTTTCACTATTTTCAGAAAAATTAACAAATAGATAACAATAGTTAAGAATATCGAGAGCGTAGAAGAAATTAGTAAATTACACGGGATCACGATTGCAGATGTCACAGATCTCGACGTTCATAGCCCAATCGGGACCGATCAGCATGTCGCTCGTCGCTCTATCCACCTTCGAATGCCCCATCTTTACTCCTCCTCCTCAAAATAATAAGAATCGCCGGAAATCAAATCGGAAATCTCAATCTGGGTCAGAATCTTACTAGCGGTGCAAATTGAATAACAAGATTCAGATAATTTGCTGCAGAGTTCTGAGAAAAAAAAAAAACCCCGGGAATTGACTCCAAGGATTATTATAGTAAAAAATTATACTCAGTTCTTGAACTTGTATGAAGATTTTTAGGAGGAAATTTTGGAAGGAATTTAGGTGAAATAATCGCCAATATAACGGCACCGCGTGGAGCTATATTTTGTCACGAGATGTGCGTCGAATCGCCGACTTTTTGACGTTTTGCTTAGTGGGTTTGGTGGCCACGTCATCATTGTAGGTCCCACAGTCCACACAGCATGTTGACATTTAGCCTTTGTTTGATTTACATAAAAAAATTTCTCTTTTTTCTACAATACTCAATCTCAAACATTCATTAAAAGTCAAAATCACAATATTTAACTTTTCAACCAAATTTCAACTATCCATTTTCCTAAAAATCACTATTTATTTTAAAAATAAAAAAAACTCTTTTCATACAATATCAAATACATTCTTATTTTAGACTGGATTTCATTCAAGCCAAGAGTCAAATAATTTCGGTTATTTTTTCGTTATTTTATTTGATTAATTTCACGTGAGGAACAACAAGAATATAATCAAACATGATAAAATTAGGCTCATGTATTGGTATTTATTAAAATTTTCTTTTTTTTCTACGGTACTCAATCTCAATCATTCATTAAAAGTTAAGTCCACAAAAATTGACTTTTCAACAAAGTTTTAATCATCGATTCTCCAAAAAATCACTATTAACTCTTTTTAAACAATATCAAATACACTCCAGCACTGACTAGACAACTTTGGTTCTGAAGGCATTTGTAAATGATGAACTATAATAGATTATAGTTTGTTTAAAAGTAGGGAAATATCCATAAATATATTTAATAACTATAAACTTTTATTAAATAGACTTTAAAACTATAATCTTTTAAAAATAGATTTCAACTATTTATTCTTCCCCAAATAGCCTCATTTTCAAATAAAGTCATCTAACTATAAAACAACTTCAATTTAGTCCTCAAATAATTTTTGGAAACAAAATAATAAAATTAGTTTTTACCTAATTAAATTTATGCCTGTTTACGACCCCTACATACTTGAGGAAAAAAGGAAATATTTAATTAAGAATCTACATAGAGAATATACAGAATTAGTTAGTATTGAAGGAGAATCAAGTACCAGAGCAATATAATTATACGAAGAACATAAAAGATTGGTTAAACAACATATTGAATATCTGAGATTAATAGAAATAAACGAAATAAAACAAGAAGAAATATTTTTTACAAGAATCATAAGACGATTATAATTCCACATATAATTTCCTAAGAAAATAGAGTGTGTGTTCTACGCACTCTGGTGAAATTGATATCAGAGCCTTGTTACGAACCAAAAAATCATAATGAATTTATCAGAAGAAAAAAATATAATTGAAGAATTTCTAAAAAATGTAGAAAAACATAAAAAACCAAATTATCCTTATTTACCAAAAAAATAATTTGAACTAAGGATTTGAAGAAATGAATAAGAAATTGGAAAATTTAGAATATAATTTACAAATAGGAAACACTATATTAGATAAAAATCTAAAAGGAAAAGATAAAATAATAATTAATCCTCCTCAAGATTACAAAAGAAAAATTAAAGATAAAAATAAAGGAAAGAAAAAAATACCTGAAATAAAACAATTTATAATAACAGATGTAGAAGAATTAGAAAGAAAATTCTTAGAATCTACAGGAGAAGAGTATGATGAATATAAAAATCAATTAGAAGAATTAGCAAAACAAGTAGAAAATACTAAAATGAATACAAAACCCATATGCTAGTAACGTAAAAGAAGAATTTAGTAGTAATGAAGATACAAGTAATCCATATGGAACTTACATACCTAGAAGAGAAGGATTCCAAAGATATAGGATAGGAAAACTCAGAATAGATATAGTGGAAATATTAGAAAACAATCCATAAAAGAAGTTGATCCAACAAAATCATATAATGAACCAATCTATACAAAAGGAATATGGTTAGATTTAGACTGTGTAGATACAAATAAAGCTATTGAAACATGGATAAAAAGTACTGATTTAGAAATACAATTTAATAAATGGGACACATATACAGCCTTTGGATTTATAGAACATACATTTAGCGGTATAGTATCAGAATGGTGGAGAAAACTACCTGTAAATACAAAAAAAGATTAAAATATGGAGAAAATACAACAGATGCATTAGATAATAGAAATAATCTAAATGATCAAAGTATAAGAGATATATTAAATAGGTTGGAAAGAGCCCTCGGAACAGAATTTTTAGGAGATAGATACACAATTGATGAAGAAGCTAGAAAATAAGATGAATATAATGAAAGAATGATTGCAATGGAAATTTTAAGAATATGCAATATGTGCAAATTAGAAAGATATACATGTAAATTTCAAGATTAATACTATACAATCAGCCAATGAGATTATATAGATAATAAGCCAATCTTAAGATCTTACTTCACAAAATTATCATTCCCATAGGGAACTAAGTTATTAAAAGAATATAATAAAATATTACCTGAAGGAGATGAATAGGGAATATATATAGATAGTCTTGGAAGTAGAATTGAATTTACAAAAAGAATGATAAGTATTTGGTGCAGAGAAGCGCTAGAAAATAAAAAAGCATATAAGATAAGGAAAAACTTTTTATGTTGTTACAAAGATATAGGTCAAACAGAACAATTTGGATGTCATAAGAAGAAATATAAGCCATATAAAAAACATAAAAGAAGATTCAAAAACTTTAAAAAGTTTAAGAAAAAAAATTCAAGTCGTATAAAAAATATTTCAAGAAAAGAAATTGATCTGAAAAGCCAAAAAAGAAATATATCAAAAAATGTAGATGCTTCATTTATAATGAAGAAAGACACATAGCCCCCCAATGTCCTAAGAGAAAAGATAAACATAATATAAAAACTCTCAAAGTTTATGAAGAATTTATAGTTGATAGTGATATAGAACCAATTGAGTATTTTGAGGATTTAGACAGTGAATGTTGTAGTATTTATGAGTTGAAAACATCATCATCGGATGAAGAATCTGAAGAAAATATATATATGAATGAAATTCAAGAAGTACAAGGATCAGATATTGAAAAAACTGAGGAAGTAAAAGACTCAGTAGAAGGAATTTGGCAAGAAATTACATTTGATAGCAAAAGATATAAGGAGATATCTAAAAGAATCTTAGACTTACAAGAAAAAGAAGTATTTCATCAAGGATTCTTATGAATACTCCCTAGGATGAACAAAACAATTGTAAGTATGAATTATAAAGAAATCCCAATTAACATAAAAGATGTAGTGGGAAAAACCAGAATCCCAATAATTACTAAAGAATGGGTAAAACAAAAATTATCCAATTTCAGAAAATATTAGGAAGAAGTTAAAATGTATTGAAATTGGAGGAATCCTAGTTATGATTAAAGGATTCTTTAGAGAATGTATGAATATACCTATTGAAATTTATTGCATGGATAACAGAATTCTACAAGATCCTATAGATGCTTTATTAGGAACTATTGTAGAAAATCTAGTTTATCAGAAGATAATATTTACAGTAAAACAAAATTATGCAATCTCAATAACAGATGAAATTGTAAACCAAAGTTTCAATCTCTATTATAGATTTGGAAACTTGAAAATGTTACATAAAAGTAAGGCTATTAGTATAAGCATAAAATCAATATTTGCTTTTAGTACTAGTCATCATAGCAATTTAAGAAAAATAACAGATAACATAATAATACACAAAGATTTGGATGAATTGACACAGTATATTCTACCTAGAAAATATAAGAAACATGAAGTTATAATACCAGAACAAATAATGTTTGATTTTCACAAACAATCTAAGGAAATTAATTCTGAAGGAAGAATAATAAGAAAAGCCAGCGTGAGGCTACAAGGAGAAAATATTATTTCAAGATTCCCACCTAGAAGAAATGTTAATATAGAACGACTTAAAGACCAAAGTATTGATGAACCAGCAAGCTCACAACCACTACAACAAAAATAGTCTTTTGCAACACTCAAAAAATGTTGTCAAAAGGCTTTTGCAACATTTGACAAGTGTTGCCGTAGAGCAAAAAAATTTTGCAACGTTTTTTGAACGTTGCAAAAGATTGAAATAAACGTTGCTTGCAATAGACCTTTTGCAACGTTTATTAAGTGTTACGGTAGACCCTTTTGCAACGTTTATTAAGTGTTGTCGTAGATCCTTTTGCAACGTTTTTTGAGTGTTGCCGTAAACACTTTTGCAACGTTTATTGAGTGTTTCCGTAGACCCTTTTGCAACGTTTTTTAAGTGTTGCAAAAACTTTTAACCCAACATTTTGCAACATTTATTGAGTGTTGCCGCAAACCCTTTTGCAACATTTTTTGAACATTGCTATATGTTTTTTTTTTTAAAAATATTACTGAACAAATTATTTATAAAACCCAAAATTTTCTAATTACTTCATTAAAATAGTACTTTAAATGAAAAACAAAAGTAAATACATTATGAATTTTCAAATCCATACAAAATAAAGTCTTGATAATGTTTAATAAATCAATACAAAATAATAAATTCACAATACAAAATAACAAATCCATGAAAGAAAGTGTTGATAATGTTTAAAAAATTCGCAAAAGAACATCATCATTTGACAAAAGAAATATTTTAACAGGAACATCAACTTCATCCCGCAATATAACCGCACCTTTAGATCCCAAAATTCGACAATCTTCAAAATTACACCTATAACAAATTTGAGTAAAGTTATAAGTGAATGTCACGCTTTACTTAATAAATGGTAGAAAAAAAAATAGAGTTAAAAGCAAAATACATTTATATCTTTCCAATGTGATTTCATAGAAATTGATATAACTTGTCCTAAATCAATCTACTAGACCAGAGACGTGAAGTGCATCGATGATAGATGTCAGCTAGATGCTAGATCTACCACCAAGGAAAATGAGCTTTCGCCCCAAGTGTAAAACCTAAACTTAGACGTGTTAATTTCTCTTTCCTTCCCTTCTATTGTAAAAATTTTTATAAGAATTTCGACAGAACCTCCCCTATAAATTGGACTTAGTCAACCTGTAGAAAGACATCATAACCAACATAATAATTTAAAAATCAAACCAACACCTCAAACAACTTCCAACATCAATCCCTAACTCCTCAACATCACAAATTCAACAATAAACTCCATCTAACTAAATAGGACAATAAACTATTAAATGATAGAAGTTGTTGTTTCTTCTTTGGCACTATTTGAGTATCTAAACCCAAATCAAATTTAAAACTAATTAATAATAGCAAACAAAAATTTTGAATTCAAATTAAGCTTGTTTTCAAATAAACGTATATGAAGTTAGTCATAAATAAGAATTCGAGACAAATTACAAGCAAGGCAACTGGACTTCTGTTCCTGCGTAGCAATTGATAAGTTTAAAAAACTAAGAATATCAAGTGATCTTTCATTTCCATGATGCTGACCGCAAGAGTGCCTTTCATCAGCATGGTTCTCTAACCCAGCTGACAACTGCTGCTGTTGTCGTTTTCTTTGCTCAAAATATTGCTTTTGCCTATATTATTTCAATTCATGATCAATGTAGGTAACAGTGAGTTCGCTCCATCTTACTATCGCAACTTTCAGATAATCTCCCACCACAAGAACAATTTGAAGAATGTTGGTTTAATTATCAATGGGTAGAGTAAGAACAGTTTTTTGTACCTTTTTTTAGTAGACTTTCTTGACTGCAGTTTCCACCTCAATATGAATATTTGGCATGCCATGAACCCAAATGAAAGGTAAAATACTCTTATGTTGGAAATAAAGGTAATAAGAACCATAATGTTCAATCTACTAAGAAAACACAACATGAACTTTCACTGCAGTCACTGACAAAAGAACATACAAAAAGAAAAGAAAAGAAAAAGAGATGAGCCCACTGATGCAGTCGATAAAAGGATCAGGGAAGCAAATATAAAAGGAGAGTTTTCAGACAAAATAAAGCTCCTCAAAAGGTATCTTAGATCCACAACAGACCTCAATACAATTTAGGTATATAGAAAAAATGTCCCAACCACCTAATTCGTCCTTCCCTTAATTTATCCTCACCTATTTGCATATATTTTGATTTCTTATCTCATCCATTTTGTGCTTTATGAACCCAACATTCAGAACCATTTGATTGCAATCATGATATTTTCAAATTTCAACCAAAAAAAAAAAAATATTAGCTGCCTGTTAATTTGATCAAATTTCACCAGTTACTAGGCTTTGTTTGTTAAAAGTTTTGTGTTTGAAAATATTTTTTATGTTTTTCAAGGTAAAATATGTGGTTGAAAAGTGGAGAGAGAGTGTGTGATTAAGTAGTAGTTTGAAGAATTGTGTTGTAAAAAATATGTTTTTAAACAAGTTTACCAAACAAAGGCTAGATAATCTGAATATAGGCGGAGTTTTTATGTAACAATTTTACTTTCTCAATAAGCAACAAAAAGAATTTCTGAAATGGACTATTAAAGCATGTTTGGCTAAGCTTATAAAGTTTTTTTAATAAGTAAATAAGCAATTTTAAAATAAATACCAATTTATTGGAGACGGAAAGCAAGAGTTAATTGCAATTACGTAACTTTTGAAACTTAAATTAAGTCATCAAACATGTTTTGACCTCTTGGGCAAGCCTTTCTCGGCCACGTCTGACTCTTCTATCTTAATCTAAAACCTGAAATAGAATTTCCAAGTTTGATCAAAAACATAAAATCAACCATTATATTTTAACTGAAAAACGTTGATCTTCAATTTGTAAGAAAAGCTTACCAACTTCTTACAAAAGTGAGCGAGTTCTGCTTCAAACTTGGGATATGAATCATGTCTTGGGGACTTCTCGAAACTAAAATGAGATATAAAGTTAAATAAGCTCATATAAATGGTAACAAATAATGTAACTAACAAGAGCTTATCAGAGCCATAAACCTTAATATAGAAGACAGCAGAAGGAATAGTAAACACCTCAATCTATATTTTGACAACTCACTGCTTGCTCAGATTAAAATATAATCCCAATATAATTTAAAAGTCAGAATTAAACTTCAAAATTTTAACCATGCATTTCGTAGGACCCACAACTACTATACACTTATCCACCACTCATTTCTATCAATCCATAATTTATCCCAACCAAGCACTGCATAAATTCATACTGGAAAATTGATCTCTGACCTTGTATCTAGAGCTGAACTTAGGACATGAGCTGTGAAATATCCTATAATGAACCATCTAGATGAAGCAATCAGGGTTATATTACTTTAAATTTGATCACACACACACACACACACACATATATATGTGTATGTATGCTAAATCAAAATATTTCAAGAGAAACACTGCCGCGGGTGAGTGAGTAGTACATTTATATATTATTCATAATTCTTTATAGTGTCTTCTAGTTCTAGGGCTTCTTTGAAAAAATTCATATACTCACTGCATATTGAATTAAATTATAAATTAATTTGACCAAGATTGGATCAGACCAAGAAATGAAAATCAAAGTGAGGTGACTCCAAAAAAAATAGATTCATAGTACGTAGAATCAACAATCAGTTAGAAAACAATGAATGGATATAAAGTTAAGACATGGACTTTGAATTGCTATTACCTTTAATAGCGGAAGTACCCTTCTTGAGCTCCCTTAAGTTGACGTCTAAGAGCAGCAAATGATTTTTCATCAGTGTAATAATCCATATCATTTTCCCCTAATCTATCACCTTGTGGTTAAAAGAGGGATCTTCACTCAGCTGCATTTAAATTCCATGCAATAATTTTTATCACAGAGGTGTAGAGAGAAAAATATTAGAAAAAGTGAGTACCAGCAAAAACTGCTAATAAAGAATAACTACCATCCGAACCAACATTTTAACCAACCTAACTCAATAATAATCACAAGGTTACAAACAGAGTAACAGGAGGACACATCATTTATACGATATTCCTAAATTACAAGAAGCACATTGAGTCCTATTGACCTAAATTACAAGAAGCAGATTGAGTCCTATTGACTAAGAAAAGAAAAGGGATCGAGAGAAAAACCTTTTCAAGAACTGGTCGGCACTGAAGAACTGGGGCGAGGGTTTTGAGGAGGTAGTTATGAGGAGGCGACGGTTCATTAAGGCGGTCATTGAGGCAGTGGTTCCCTGAGGCGACGGTTATGAGCAGGTGGTAGTTCCCTCAGGCGGACTGAGCGGAGTAGTCGACGAACTTAGTACTGGACAAAGAGACCCATCTTCCGCCATTGGATTTCAGAGAGGGAGAGTGAAACTGATTATTGGGTAAAATGGGGCTGGTTTTAGGTTTTTAGCTTTATTACACTACTAGATCCACACCCGTGCGATGCACGGACATATTATATTGACAAAAAATAATGTACTAAAACATAAGGATTGGATAAAAATTAGAAAAAAACAACAAAGCCAGTGTCTATAATAAGCGCCGAGTATTACAAATTTTGAAAAAATTCATTATACACAACATTTGAAAATCTCAATAGTCCAAACATCTTACTTAATATTAAAGGAGGAGAATTTCCCGCCAATTTGACACAACTCATTGTGATTTTTTTTAATACAATATTATATATTATATATTTCATTTATTTTCACACTCAACTTTTATTGCTTTCACACTGCAAAGACCAAAACTCAACTTTTATTGTGTTCACACTGTTACTTCCACTTAAATATTTTTATGGATATTTTCTTTTTACTTATTTATATTTGATTATTTGTGTTTAAACCTCTCTTTTCATAATTTTTTTTTTATCTTTTAATGTTTTGAATTTTGCAAATAAGTATTTGTGTGCAGTCATACAAATTCAATGCAAAATTTTCAGTTCAAAATTATATCGGAATTGTATCACGCATCTAATACTAAATAAATCTTATTGTATAAAACTTTTTATAAATAATCTTATTTTTTTAGTTATTTAGTACATCTAAAAATTTGGGCTCCTTTGTATTGCGTTCTATTAACTTAATTAGTATTTTTATAGAAAGTTACATTTAATACGTAAATAATTTTTTTCAATAATTGTGATATTTTATTGGTATCAATCTTATGGATGAATAATTTCGGTCTGTCATACAAATCTAATATCGACTCCTCCCGCCAATTTGACACAACTTTTTATGATTTTTCTTATACAATATTATATATTTCATTTGCTTTCACACTCAACTTTTATTGCTTTCACATTCCAAACACAAAAACTCAACTTTTATTGTGTTCACACTGCTACTTCCACTTAAATATTTTTATTGAGATTTTTTTTTTTTACTTATTTATATTTGATTATTTGTGTTTAAACCTCTCTTTTCATAATTTTTTTTTTAATCTTTTAATGTTTTGAATTTTGCAAATAAGTATTTGTGTGTAGTCATACAAATTCAATGCAAAATTTTCAATTCAAAATTATATCGAAGTTGTATCACGCATCTAATACTAAATAAATCTTATTGTATAAAACTTTTTATAAATAATCTTATTTTTTTAGTTATTTAGTACATCTAAAAATTTGAGCTTCTTTGTATTGCGTTCTATTAACTTAATTAGTATTTTTATAGAAAGTTACATTTAATCCTTTGTTGTAGTTTAATTCGATTTTGCGGTTTATTTGGTCACCCCTACTTTGTTGTATACAAGAGAAAGTGAATATTTCTCTTATGGAAGATCGTCTTCTAATTTTGAAAGATTTGTTATATGACAGGAGACAGGATTAAAAATTCCATTGAAAACATTCGGACATATAATATGATGTTTTCATTCACTTCTATGGGAGAATAGATAATGAGCTAAATGATGGTAAGGTGCCTCCCCTATTCAGATTACACGATCAAAATTGCCATAAGATTGAGAGTCTATTTCCTGATGACGGTTCAGCTCTGCAATTTGCTCGCTTTACATTTTTGACAATGTAAATGAGGTTGAAAGCAGAAAAAAGGTCGTGGGGTACGTATTATGTATTTATTGCTTTTGTATTTATATTGTTTACGGATAATTTTGTTGTGATATTCTAAAATTTAATTTATGTCTTTTAATGTCCCCGGGTAGGAGTGAATCATGCGATTCTATGTTGCATGATTTAATAGTTTCTGATTCGAAGGATATGCTAGACAAATACAACAAATTGTTAAGGCAATTTAGACCGGTTTGAGAAAAGATGATTGAGGAAACACTTCAAATTTAAGACTTATACTTATTGGTTGGTGGGCGACCAATGATGTCCAACATGATTTTTCTATTGTCGATGAAATTTCCGAATTGCTTGTCGGTGGATTTTGACACATTATCTGGACACATGGATATCACTATTGCGCCAAGTGATAGACCTTTGCAATAGATAAGTGAGGACACAAGTTCTTTCTAAGAAATATTGATCATACACATGGATTGAGTAATGGAACAAAGTTGATAGTTACAAAACTTAGCGACCATGTTCTAGAAGGTCAAATTTTTTCTGGCATCAATGCAAGACACAAGTTCTTTATTCCAATATTATCGTTGAACCCTTCTGATTCTAGGATACTTATTAGATTTCAAAGAAGACAATTTCTATTGATGGTGTCATATGCCATGACTATCAATAAGAGTCAGGGACAATCATTCTTACATGTGGAACTTCTTCTTAAACGGCTGGTGCTTACACATGGATAACTTTATGTTGCGATTTCTAGGGTGACAAATCGTTCCAGATTAAAGATATTAATTTGTGATAAGAAAGGAAGAAGAACAAAATCAACAAACAACGTTGTGTACAAAGAAGTATTCCAGAATTTTAGTCATATGAAATCAATAAATGATGATATTATCTCTTATTTGTGAAATTTATTTATTTTATGAAAATGATGTATCTAATTTCATATTGAATTATCTTTATCCAAATGTTTCTTCCCGTGCATCGCACGGGTGATTAACTAGTGTGAAATAAAACTTAAGAAAACAATTTTATTGTAATAGCATCAGCAAACAATTAGACCAAGCAATTACAGAGTGATCCTGCTAGCAAACAGAGCACAATTACCTGAAAATATTGTGTGGATAAGCTTCGCAATATTTTCCTGAATCGTGAACTTAAGATCACTGTTATATATTTTGAAATAGAATGCAAAGTTGACTGGAGGAAACAAAGTAAAATATTTTCAAGAAAAAGAGAGAACTATGCTGGTACACGTTGGACAAAAGAAGCATGAAAAAGGAACCTTTGGTCTTCAGCTAATCTGTTGCTAAGAACAGTCCGTGAAACCTTCAAAAACACAAGACCAAGCATCAAGACAGAAAAACTGCACCAATAACAGCAATGTTTATCTTTAAGAATGTTTGAGATGATACGAATCTCTTTGAGAAAGGTCAAGGCACAATCCAAACATGAAAAGGCATATATATATATATATTTTTTTTTATTTTTTTTACGTCAATAAAATAGTAACAGCATAAAGCCGTAGGAGAATGAATGAAAACGATTCTTATAAATATAGAAAGACATAATCTACTTAATTAAAATAATTATTTTAAAAAAAACTTGACCACGAATCCTGATAGATTCAATTACGGATAGGATATGACATGATAGAACATGAATAAAATTTGATTCTAACACTGCTAGGCATACTTGACTTCTTATACTTGAACTTCAATTTTCCATTTGTACATTTCCACTTCTGGAAAAGTGATAGTCAAAGTCATCAATTCAAACCAATTGCGGCTTCGTAGTTGAACTCAATCTCATTATTGCCCATTGTACATTTCAGTGGATGTTGCCAACAATATATTCCAAAATGTCCACATCCTCTGACCTTGAGAGCAATTGTTGCTGTTGAAGATCGATTTTTGCTTAAAGAAACAGATAACTCATAGGCAACCTTACAATCAAAGTGCTCACCTTTCTTCTCTAAATCCAATTGGACTCCGATTTCCTCCACAGCACCACCGAAGTTAAACATTTCTAGCAGCCCAATTGGTGCAAATGAAATGTCTGGTGTAATTATACTGTACATGAAGCAATGGGTTTCTTTACATTATATGAAATGAATACTAAGAAGCGAAGAGATAAGATAATTAGGAGTTTACTCACCTTGATGGGACATATGTGGAAGAGTTCATACTCGAGAACTTTAAGCGTCACAGAAAAGATGCGATTTTTGGTGAATGAATTATCTCCCTTGATCTGTATGCATAGACTATGGCATCTCCATTCCAATCTAGTAGTGTTGACATCAAAGGCTTTATCAGAATTGGTTAGAGTAAATTAAACAAAAACCAACATAATAATAGTTTTCCAGAAGAGTTTCAAGATGTAGTCATTATCAAGGTTGATCTTGATCTTTAAGGAATAAAAGAAACCAAGTCTCATTACAGGGTGTGATTGGATGATGAGATTTTTAATTGAAAACTATTTTTGAAACAAAAGGAGTTAGCTTCCAGAAGTGAAAAGCATAATAAAAATTACAATGGAATGAATCCATATATTAAACAAACTGTCAAGAAAAAGATAAAAGAGAATGAAACTTACTTCACTGAATACGTGAGTATTAACTGGGCAAGCCCAATCGACCATTAGGGCAAAACAAATCAAAATTCAATAAAAAAGGGGGGAAATTGAACTCCCATATTTATCATGCTATGCACAAGTCATCTCCACTGTGCTACACCCTTCCTTCTGGAAAATATCCAAGAAATTCTCGATTCGGGCAAGTTTAGAGTCTTCAATTCCAATCCTCACTTTTTCATATACAAAGGACAAATTCTGCAAGCCATTTTTCCCACTCTCCGGGCCAAATATTGGGTGAGTGCAATGAATATCGAAATGGGTAGGAAGAACTTGCATGAAAATAATCTTCGGAAACTCTTTTACTGATAAAACATCAAAGAAAAGCTTATTCCGCTTCAGCCATCAAAGAAGAGCTTATGAAGAAATCCTTATTGACACAAAGTTCAACAAAAACCATTTTGCATAGGTAAAAATCAACTCAAAGCAATAAGGCATACAAACGACAAAAGCCATAATATTACCACAGTCAAATAAATGAAAGCATGACACCATCACATGCTTGGGATAATTTCTACACATTGATCACAATACCAAAGCATTTAAGCTCTAATTACTCAAAGGAGAAAAAGATAAATTACAGAGCTTCATATATATATATATATATATATATATATATATATATATATATATATATTTGCTATAAGAAAGAATTTTATATGCACAAGTGATACATGCGTGCTAGTTATAGGATATGGTTACAAAAGTTAATGCCTCTTCATTTGCCAAAGATAAGCCAATCAACACGACTATATCTATTTCATTCAATTGGAAGCACTTTTGAGTGTATGACAGGATAACGATAATTAAGAAATATCAATTGTAACATTTTTTTATTATACAAATCAACCAAGCATCGGGAATAGGAATGAGTATGATCACCCACTCGATATCGGGAAAACGAAGCTGCATGGGACAAGTGCAAATACAGAAATCAAAATGCCTAAACTTGTGCAAAATCTTAGTTTTGACACCCCATCGTCTGAGAGATAAACACTCAGCTTTTCTGGTGCATAATTTTATGCCATTATTGATAACATAGTGTTCATTACCATTGATGGAGGCTCTTGGAAAGTTGCAAATCAACCCAAAATTCATCCGATTTCAGTTAATGGAATTATGAGCTTTTACTGCAAATTGTAAAATGATCTCAAGTACAGACAAAAAAAACCAGTTAAGAACATAAATCTAACCTTTGTATTATCAAGATATTATAAATGAAATAGTGATATAACAAATTCAAAATTCAATAATTAAGAACATAAATCTAACCTTTGCATTATCATCCAAAATTACAGCCTCTCCTTTTTAGAACCTAGTAAATCACTCCCCTTGAAGTAATGCTTTAGACAAAGTCAGTAAAAAAAAAAAAAAAAACAACAAAACTTAGGGCCATCTTTAATAAAAAATGGAGCTTGTAACTTTTCTTGGAATTTCCCATGACTCACCTTTCATTACCTGCAATAGATAATTCTTCTTCTTGTTCCATGCAGAGAGACTCTGATTCTTTCTTAAAAATCCGAATAATTGGTGAAACTTGGTACTGAAAAATCTATGTAATGAACAGGGTGGATAATTTATATCAGATACCTGCATTGGCTGATGTTTTCCCAAAATAGAGCCCCCAGAATCTGCAGTGCAGAACCAGAAGTTCATGAGAAACAATTCTAATCGAACTTAAAATTTTCTGATCTTTTCGGAAATTGGTGGCTTTCTAAACAATGAGTAATATTTATGTTCTTTGATGTTGTAATAATCAAATCAATGCAGTAAAAAATAATTTCGAAGATAAAGAATAGTAAAAAATCACCTGAATTCGAATAAGTTTTGATGAGACAAAGTTCAGATTCCTCCTACCAAGTATAAAGGCTTAAGTCAAAGAGCAAAGCCACATATACAAATCTATTGGCCCCAAAACTGAAGTTTGAATGCTGAGCAGCTAAGAAGGTAAATAAAAGCAATGATCTGGCATTTCCAGTTGGATAATAATTAATATCACTTTTGATATGTACTTATAGCATCAACATAGAAAATTCAGACAAACCGTAAGCGACTCGGATTTGTCCTCGATGCAAGCGACTTGCCTTTCATTCGTATTCCTTCTCCCATTTTGCACCTGTTGAAACTGATTCTGCCTCTTCCAGTTCAAATCCACCAGCTCAGCTTCCAACCCTCGAAAAAACTCTTCACCGGAACTCGAACCCGACTGCAAGATTAAAGCCCTAGCTGAAGCCAGCATATGATGCTCACTGGTTAAGTCATTTCTCTCCACAAGTCTCCGAATTTTAGTAGTGTTCAATAGAAGGAGAAGACAATTGAACAGGGGAGAGGAAGTTTTTTTAGGTGAAATTTCTTGCGAAATTATGGATGTGCAGAGGAAGGAGAGGTAATACCGAGAGAGAGAAAGAGTCTGGTAAAAATAGAAAGAAGAATTTGTTTGAACCAAAAAGCAGGAATAAAGCAAGGCAACAAAAAAAAGAAGCTTTTTCATGGAAGCTTTTGTTTGAAATTTGAATCAAAAAGTATGAGATCCTTTGTACATCAACAGTCTTTACCTTCATTGGGACCAAGAGAATGCTCAACCATTACAATGCTGAGATGAGATCCTCAATATTTATATCACGTTCATATTATCTTTATAACATAAGGAAATAACTCAAACACAACACAAACAATTTAATTAAGTTGAAAAAAATAATACAAACTGAATACGGCAGAGCATCACTCGTAGAATCCATATTAATAACTGCAACTTTCCTGTACTCAGTTAAATTATCAAAAATTACAATAAGGTTATTGAGGAAAACACAGAAAATTGTGAGAGTGATAGTCTTACCGTCCAATGAGTTGGAGGTATTGGGACATGCCGTTGCAGTAAGTGGTCTTGCCGGAGCTTGGCGACCTTATCACAACCTACCAAAAATATTTCAACAAAACCCACCCAAATAATCAGAAGATTCAGAACCTCAATCTTTAATAATATTTAGGAAACCTTTATATCAAAAGAGTAACAAAATACCGCCACAAAAAATCAAAACATCGGACAAATTTCAAATAAAAATTTCCATATATAGCTACGAAATCATACAGTCATACACATGAATAGAGAAAATTGCACGGTCGAGAAACACGGATGTATTAGCGGTTAGGAAAGAGCAGGCCAGCCCAACGATCCCACAAACACCGACTGCCAAGAAAACACTGTACTCAGCAGGAACTCACAATATACCAACATGGTAGCAGATCTTTTTAGTCATTTAACATACACAAAGCATAGAGTAGAAGGCAAATTCCAGGTCCCTCTTCCTCTTCTTGGGCGCTCTACAAATTTCACCACTTCCGTATTCTCGCCGGAAGCTTCACCGGAATCACACCAGAAGCATCCCCCACCGTAGAGGCCTTCACCACAAACTCTGGCGCGCTAGCTTGTGGATAATAGATGACCTCGAAAGGTTGTCCATTGGCAGCAAGATTTGCTGCTTCAATAACAGATTTAGCTCACACTTTTCCTATTTCCCTCAAACCTTTCTTAACATTCCCCATGGCCGAATTCCCGTTCTGGCTCAGAAAACTGGAGAATCCCTTATTATACATAAAAGAGGCAGAGGTTGAATCTCCAGTGGAGGAGAGTCTACGAACAGATTTTGAGGCCGGCTTCGAGACAGAGAGAGAAACAGGTGATTTGAATTTTGAAAATAAGAAATCAAGTTCAGATAGAAGCGATTTTTGCGTTTTTTTCAAGAACCAAAACGACGTCGTTTCATATGGGCGGGATTTCTTGGGAAAAAAATTTGAGCGGGATTTCTGGGGGGAAAATTTTTGACAAGCACTTCTCCGATTAGATATTAAATAGATTTGCAATTTAGTCTCCCATGTTTAATTAATGTAGAATTAGCTCCTGGACTTGTTTTTGCAACGTTTTTTAAACGTTGCAATTGCCTATGATTTTGCAACATTTTTTAAACGCTGCAAAAGGTTAATCTATTGCAACGTTTTTATATAAAAACGTTGCAATTGCCTATGATTTTGCAACATTTTTTAAACGCTGCAAAATGTTAATCATTTGCAACATTTGTAAAACGTTGCAAAAGCTTAATTTGAGTGTTGCAAAAATTTTAACTTATTGCAACAATCTTTAAATGTTGCAAAAGGGGATAAATCTCAAATATTCATACCAAAGGCAACACTTAATTAAAAAATGTTGCAGTAGACATTTTTTAGCAACACTCAATTAGCAAATGTTTCCTTTTGCATATTGCAAAATGTCTTTTTTGTTGTAGTGAATATTATATCAGGACTAGATATATCAACCAATAAGGGATCAAGAATGATCTTCTTGTCCTTATAGATACATGAGCAGATAAAAACCATATAGATGCTAAATTTGTTAGCCACCTACACGATTATGAGTTACCACAAAAATATGTTTTTAAAGATTACTTAGGACATAACCTTGAAATAAAAAGATATATGAATTTCCATCTTATAATTATAGGAGAGAATCAAGGTAAACATAAAACAGAAATAATCCTATATAAGGATGATAATTATGGACTTAGCCAAACACCAATATTACTAGGAATGAGCTTTCTTGGAAAAGTAAGCCCTTACAAAATATGTCAGGGATATATAAAAATAACACTTGAAGGAAATCTAGTTATTATACCAAGGATATATGAAAATATGAGATCATTGTTACCATGGAAAAGATAATAAATACCAATCCCATGAGTCCATATATTGAAGTTATACTCAATTTAAAACATTATTGTAAAATAAAATTTCATACTTATTTAGATACAGGAAGTACTACAAGTCTTTGCTTACCAAATGTACTACCATCTGAATATTGGAAATATGACTCAAAGAAAGTTGTAATTGCCACAACAGTAGGAGGAAACAAGATAATATATAGCAAATATGCTACACAAATACTTTTCTAATATCTCTTAGAGAAGTATTTGTCGATAATATATATATATATATATATATATATATATATATATATATATATATATATATATATATATATATATATATATATATATATCAACTACAATTGGATGTGATATTTTATTATGACAAAATTTCTTATTAAAATATGCACATTTTACTCAATTTATTGATAAATATATGTTCACAACACCTTGTGCACATAAAATATTTACACCTAAAATGACAAGAGCTGTAAGCATAGCTTACAAAGAAATTAATCATCAGAGCTCCTCAACCCAGCGTGGTAGATGTTGGAGTACAGAAAAATTTAAACCAATTAATGTGCTAAAAATGACAATAGAAGATAAGCTAGAAAAATTTAGAAAAGAAATTTCTAAAACTTATTCTGAAAACTCATTAGAAAAATAGGATACAGATAAGGTTAAAACCAAGATAGAGCTTATAGGATCAGATACTGTAGTAAGAGTTCAATCGATGAAATACAGTGTTGAAGACCAAGAGGAATTTAAAATCCAAATAAAAAAATTACTAGAAGCCAAACTAATTAGGCCTAGTAAAAGTCTACATAGTAGTCCAGCATTTATGGTTAGGAAACATAGTGAAATAAAAAGAGGAAAAGCCAGAATGGTGATTAACTATAAAAGGTTAAACGAAGTTACAAAATCTAATGGATATTACTTGCCAAATAAGGACATTCTTATTAAACAAGTACAAAACAAGAAGATATTTTCAAAGTTCGATTGTAAATCAGGATTTTGAAAAATTATGCTCACAGAAGATAGAAAATCTTCAACTGCATTTAGCACTCCTAATCCTTTAGGCCAATTTGAATGGAATGTAATGCCATTTGGATTGAAAAATGCACCACAGATATTCCAAAGAAGAATGGATGAGGTAATAAACCTATTACTCATTTTTGTATTGTCTACATAGATGATTTACTTATTTATTCAAAAGATATGAATGAACATATTGAACATCTTGAAAAGTTTTGTTATATCATAAAAAAACATGGTATTACACTTTCTCAAAAGAAAGCTGAGATAGCAAAAATAGAGATAGAATTTCTTGGATTATTTATAAAAGAAGGAGAATTGCAACTGCAATCTCATATTGGTAAAGAATTTCAAGATTTTCCTAAAGAAATCAAAGATAAAAAACATTTACAAAGTTTCCTCGGTATATTAAATTATGCTGAAGGATTTATTGAAAATTGTGCCAAGTTAAAAAAATTACTTTCTTCCAAAATTAAGGAAAAATGTAATGTGGTCTTTGGGTGTAACACCCCAAGTTTAAAAGTCTAAACCTAGTCGTGTTAACTTCCATTTACATTATATGCGGAATTTAAAACGTTTACACATTTAAAATTTCCATTTTTCTATTATAAAATTTTACAGAAATTTCGACAGAGTCTCCTCTATAAATTGGACTTAACCAACCTGTAGAGAGACAACATAACCAACATAGAAATTTAAACATCAATCACATCTCAACTACATTCATCATCGCCAAAACCAATTCATTCCATCCACAAACTCCTTAAGCATAACATTTTTCCAAAATAACGATAGACATTGACAAATGAAATAAGAGGTAATTTAATCTCTAATACGTCACACATACTTATTCAAAATTAACTCCAACCAAACAAATTATCAATTATAAATAAATTAAGGAATAATTTAAATGATATCTTAAATAAATTTAACTTTATTAAATGATGTCGCCAGCGGGTACTGTTTCAGTCAGCCGCCAAGTGCTCTCCTCGGATCACCTAACTTTCATCACCTGAAATATTGGAGAGGGATTGGGGTGAGCTAAAGCCCAGTAAGTAAACTTTATGCATGAATGCATGCTTATGACATGAATACTTTAAACTTTGAAATATGTATTCCCATTCACTTTAACCTTTCAAAACTTTCAACATTTCAAAACTTTCACTTCATTTCCATCGTGAGCTCACTTGATGTAACTTCTAGTCAATCAGATAACAGTGGGAAATTTCTTATTTGGAACCAGATTAACATTCACATTTCCACCGCAAAGCGGTTTAACATTCACTTTCCCACCGCAAAGCGGTTTAACAGTCCACCGTAAACGGTTGAACATTCCGTCGCAAAGCGACTTAATTCGGGTACGCCGGTCCTCCGCGCCCCATTTCCCACTCGCAACTTTCATGAACTAGAAGTACACCCATTCATTCTTAAAAAAAACTTGGGATACATAACTTTTGAACAAACTTGCACTTTAACACATTTTTTTCATTTAAAAACATTTGACTTCTCAATTTTGATGTCAATGCATGCTTGATGATGCAATGACATGATAATGTGCATGCTTGAACATTCTTCTCAATAACATATACTTTCATAAAGTAAATGAAATTCATCAAAGCAAGTAAGTTGCAAGACAGTCATTTACACATTTCACATTTACATTCAACTTCTATAAAAATAGGGGGAAGTTTACTTACTTGACATCCTTAATATTTACCGTTATCTGGATTTACAAGTGGAAAAGTCTCGGATGCCCATGACGTCAATGTACCAAAATTTCTAATTATTCACATTCATCAATAAATATGACTCTCAGTTCACAAACACATTCGTTATTCATTTTAATACTAATCAAACATTGATCGAGATTAAAACTTCAATTTAAACCAAACGTGACTTTACATAATAGCCAAAACACATAAAACCATAATCGAAAATAAGAGATAAGTTTCAATCCATGTAAAAGAAAGTTTCTCATCTTTTAAATTCAAACTCAAATTAAAATATTTAACTTAACTCAAATTTTACAAAATATCAATTTGCCATTTTAATCATTATAAAATCTGAATTTCTCAAAAAATATTTCAATTAAATTTTAAAATTAACTACAAATAACCAAATTCTTAAGTCTGAAATTAATAAATTTTGAATTCGAACTCTACACTAAAAATTCAACCAAAATAACTTAAACTCTTAAAAATCTCACGTATGGAAATTAACCATTATAATCCAAATTTAAATCTTAAATATTAATTTATCAAACTATTACCCAATTTCTGGGATTGTGAAAATTACTTGTATACGCACATATACAATCAATTCATTTACCCATTTTTTTGTCAATTATTCACGTCATTTATCAATCTTATCCAAACTGAAAGTAAAAAACTTGTTTATATCACTTTCCCCAAAATTTGATATTTGCAGTATTACTCAAAGATTAACCAAAATTTCAATTAGCCTAATTATGAATCTCATGATACTTTACACACACAAAAGTCAATATATACATACATATATATACATTACCCCTTGAAATTAGCATAAGAAAATCTGAGAAAATAACTCCCAAAAATCTGAATTTATACATATTTCCACATAAATTCCGAAAGTTACATATTTACATATACCTATACATACATAATAACATATATCTATACCTAAGCATTTTACCCATCAATTTTAACAACACAAAAAATCTGAGATTAACCTTAAAAAATCTGAATTTTATATAGGAGGTACATACATAAACATTATTTACATAAAAATCTATATATATACATTGTGTATATCGAAATATGTATGTGTGCGCGCGTGAAAGTGGTTGAACCGTGTGGGTGCGGTGTTGCTTTTGGAAAAAGAAAAGGGGAGGTGTGTGTGTGTCTCACCGGGGTGGTGGCGCTGGTGATGTTGACGGCGAGTTGAGTGAGGTCGAGGGAGGAGAGGCAGTCGCGGGCCAAGTGAGGGAGAGATGAGAGACGAGGTATTGAACGTGAGAGAGAGATGGAGACAAAGTGTTGCGTGAGAGTGAGGAATGAGGGTTAGGTTTAGGATTTTAAACGTAAACCTTGTTAATTGCAAATCAGTCCTTCGACTCTCATAAATAGGTAATTTAAGTCCACATCCCTCAAATAAAATTCAAAGTGCCACTAAACTTTCCCCAATTCCCATTTAACACAATTTAGGCCACTTTCAACTTAATTAAATAGAAAATAACAAGATTAATAAATAACGTTAATAATCACACATAAAATTGCACATGGACAATTTATGAACTTTCTATTTGGCACATTGATCAAGACGGCGTTCAAGCCCTTCCACTGCAAAATAATTCAAATCATTGACATAAAATTTATCAAATTTAAAATTCATAATAACATTAATATAAATGTCACGTGGAATTTAAAGATGCACGTAACAATGAAAAACGGTATTACATTGGGTGAACAAGGTCGCAAAAACATCATGAAAGTAAAAGATGAATTAAAAAATCTACCAAAACCTATCATTCCACAGGAAGAATGATGTGATCCGGAAAAGAAGTCAAGAAAAATGTTATGATTCGGGACGAATCATCTTAAAGGAAGAGGGGATGATGTGATCCGAAAAAGGCGTCAAAAATGAGAAATCAAGATACGGGCAATTCAACAATATTCTATATAGGAAAATGAACAAGTTTCATGTTGGGATCGAGTCGAGATTCAAATCAGATCAATTAATGTCAAATGATCAGAAAATTGGGCAGAAGCTGACTTACGGCCGTAACACCCATTTTTACGACCGTAACATTAACAACACGAAATTGGGCAGAAAGGCAATTACCGCCGTAACGCATGATCTCATGGCCGTAAATGACGTGGAAGTATTCAAGGCCGTAATCCATTTACTCACGGCCGTAAACAGAGTTTTGTAACTTTTATTATTTTGTTCAGAATGTCACTTACGGCCGTAAATAAAATTGTCACGGCCGTAACATATGTTTTTAATTTTTAATCCGTAGCTTACTTACGGCCGTAAACTCATAAGTCACGGCCGTAACTTAGGCGCCATAGTTTTGAATTAATTAGGTGGTTAGGGTTTTGTTTAGTTCTAATTTATTTTGGTTATTTTAGTTGTTTTAGCTATTTTAGCATAATTAGAATTCTATTCAGAGTCAGTTAGCGACTAGGGTTTATTTTGCCTATTTATATACTTTTCCATTCAATGTAAAAACAGAAGACTTTTGATGAATAAAATTATTGAGTGTTTTTACTCTCTCTAAAGGTGAGGATTTTCCCTTTAAACAATGAACTTATCAAGATTCAAATCTTGTGGCGTTCAAAACAATTGAACTTATCAAGGATCTGGACATTTCTTGTGGCGTTCCCCCTTTGTGGTTCTTATCTCCGCATCGTAACGGGTCTCGGGTTTTATATACCTCTAGTTCTTGCGTCGTGAGGTCGGGGTTGCATTGTTATCGTCCGTTTCAACCTGGATTCAGAACTTTCCAAGCGTTATTCCGTGAGCTACGACGAGGACCCCTTCCCGGGTTCGCATCATATGGTATCAGAGCTGGACTCTGAATTCAGGTTCTTGTGTTTTTCTACCCAGTTTGATTTTTATGTTTATCATCGAGTCCCATAAAAATCATCCATATCCTATTTTTTGTTATTTGAGTCTTTGTTTTCAATTTTTCTTGTTCTTCTTGCCAGTAAATTTTTTTCCAGTTTGATCCATAAGAGTCGTCCTAAAAAAATCAAAAGTGTTTTTCTTATTCGATTGTTTTCCAAATCCTGTCCCGTTTGTTTTGTTGCGTTCGTGTCGAATTTTCGGATTTTATTAAAAAATAAATTTTTTTTATTAATTCCTAAAATTCATCATAATTCAAAAAAAAAAAACAAAAAACAAAAAAGTCACTCCGAAATTCAAGAACCACTTTTTTGAATTTCCTTAAATTCTTGATAATTCCTTGCCTTCCAAGTCAAATTAAAATTCTTGATATTCTTTCCTTTCTAGTCAAAATTCAAGAACCACTTTCTTGAATTTCTACAATATTCTTGAGTTTCTTTCCTCTCGAGTCAAATTCAAGAACTTTCTTGAATTTCTTTAAAATTCTTGATATTGTTTTCCTTTTCGAGTCAACATTAAATTCCTTCTTGATATTTGTCAATATCTGGACCCTTTTATTTTGAATCTCTCAAATTTTTGAAAACTACATAAAGGGATGAATTATGAGTTCGATCCTACCTTCCAGACTAGGTGTCATGTGGGCAGTAAAGTGTGCAATATTATTATTGATAAGGAGTATTATTACGATCTGGAAAGTACCACCATGGTTGAGGAGTTGGGCTTACCTTTACTACCACATCCCAATCCTTATAAGCTGACGTGGTTAAAGGAGTGTGGGCAGGTAAATGTAACCCATGGGGTTATGGTGAAATTGACACTTGGAAGATATAGCGATGAACTGTGGTGTGATGTGGTGCCTCTAGAATCTTGTGACATTTTGTTGAGTAGATCGTGGAAGTGTGAGAGGAAAGCAGTGTACGATAAGCGTAGGAATATATATAAATTTGTTAAGGATGGGAAAAGTATTAAGCTTATGCCCTTAACCCCAGAACAAATACTTGAAGAGAAAGTATTGCGAGAAAAGAGAGATGAGCAAAGAAATTTCGGAGATGATGAATGGAGTATGAAGGATGAATTCATGGAGATGGCCAAGAAATTAATACAGTTAAATGAAGAGATAAAGGCACAAGAGGCTAGAAAAAAGTTGGCCGAGTTGCAAGAGAGAGAAAGGGGAAGAGAGGAGGTAGTTAAATCACAAGAAAAGCCTTCGGATATGATTCTTAAGAAGAAGGAGGGAGACTTGAGGAACGAGTTAGAAGAGGAGGTGCCTAATCATGTCGATAAAATTATTTATGAGGTGGTGCATGAGCAAAAGCATGAGAAATTAGGTGAGGTGATTGAGCCCAGAAATTTAGAAGTGGAGGTTGAGTGTGCAAAAAAATAAATTGAAATAGTTAATCAAACTCTGAGTCTTAAAGTAGAGAATAAAATTGTGGAAGAGGAGATTGAAAACAACATTTTTGACAATGATAGGAATGAATTGGAAGTTGGGGTAGAAGTTCAACATTTGAATGTTGAAATTGTCAATAAAATTATTGAAGAGGTGGTTGAATGTGAAAAATTAGAAGAAGTGGTTGAGAAAAAAGAAGAGAATGAGCAAGAAAGTATATTGACTTTTGGAGGCGACGAGAAGGGCCTCGTGGTGGGAAAAAAAGTTGTGGAGATTTTGTACCATTAGTACAAGGATCCATACCTTGTGCATGGAGACGCTAACATTTCCCTCCCCATTTTTTTTAAATCTTTCTTGCAGGTTTATTGTGCATGGAAGTTTGATTTCCATCAACATTGGTCAATTCCCCTCGTGTTTCAATACCTTCTTGTCTACAAATTGGAGGAGCATCATTTATTGAATGCATGTCAGGGAATCGACAATTTTCCATTTGATCCAGGAGGTACAGTTTGATTTTTCAAGAACAACACCATGATTCGGGATGAATCATCCTAAAGAAGGAGGGAATGGTACGAATCAGGGTGGGCTTGACGGGAAAATCTATAATTCAAGCCAAAACAAGAAATCAAGCAGGATCGGAGAACGTCAAAGATCAAACATTGCTTGTACGAAGAAGGTTCGTTGCAAAACCAAGTGAGCAAGCCAAGAACAGTTTTATGATTCAGGACGAATCATCTTAAAGGAAGAGGAGATGATGTGATCCGGAAAAGAAGCCAAGAACAATGTTATGATTCGGGACGAATCATCTTAAATGAAGAGGGGATGATGTGATCCGAAAATGGCGTCAAAAATGAGAAATCAAGATACGGGAAATTCAACAATATTCTACATAGGAAAATGAACAAGTTTCATGTTGGGCTCGAGTCGAGATTCAAATCAGATCAATTAATGTCAAAGGATCAGAAAATTGGGCAGAAGCTGACTTACGGCCGTAACACCCATTTTTACGACCGTAACATCAACAACACGAAATTGGGCAGAAAGGCAATTACGGCCGTAACGCATGATCTCACGGCCGTAAATGATGTGGAAGTATTCACGGCCGTAATCCATTTACTCACGACCGTAAACAGAGTTTTTTAACTTTTATTATTTTGTCCAGAATGTCACTTACGGCCGTAAATAAAATTGTCACGGCCGTAACATATGTTTTTAATTTTTAATCCGTAGCTTACTTACGGTCGTAAACTCATAAGTCACGGCCGTAAACTCATAAGTCATGGCCGTAACTTAGACGTCGTAGTTTTGAATTAATTAGGTGGTTAGGGTTTTGTTTAGTTCTAATTTATTTTGGTTATTTTAGTCATTTTAGCTATTTTAGTATAATTAGAATTCTATTCAGAGTCAGTTAGCGACTAGGGTTTATTTTGCGTACTTATATGATTTTTCATTCAATGTAAAAACAGAAGACTTTTGATGAATAAAATTATTGAGTGTTTTTACTCTCTCTAAAGGTGAGGATTTTCCCTTTAAACAACGAACTTATCAAGATTTAAATCTTGTGGCGTTCAAAACAATTGAACTTATCAAGGATCTGGATATTCCTTGTGGCATTCCCCCTTTGTGGTTCTTATCTCCGCATCGTAACGGGTCTCGGGTTTAATATACCCCTGGTTCTTGCGTCGTGAGGTTGGGGTTGCATTGTTATCGTCCGTTCCAACCTGGATTCGGAACTTTCCAAGCATTATTCCGCGAGCTATGACGAGGACCCACTCCCGGGTTCACATCAAAGAAGATTTCTTTATCCTTGAAACTGATGCTTCAGATAACTACTGGGGAGCAGTACTTAAGGTAAAAAAGAACCATAGAGAATATAAATGTGAAAATAATTTTTCTTATCCTGAAATACTTGCAGGATATACATCAGGAACATTAAAAGAAGTTGAAACGAGGTACGAAACAAATAGAAAAGAGCTCATTGCTGTGAAGCGAGGAGTACAAAAATATGAAGATTACTTGCTACCAAAAAAGTTCTTGATTAGAACTGATAATACACAAGTTAAAGCATTTTTAAAAAATAATGTTGATCCATCTATTACCAATAGATACATTATCAGAATCCAGATATGGTTTTCATATTTCAAGTTTGATATTGAATACATTAAAGGACAGTCTAATTTTCTTCCTGATTATCTTAGCAGAGATGGAGCTGAAAGAATTAAAGACATAAGTCCAGATACTTCAACTTAAAGTCTCTTGTTTGGAGATGCAAATTCAAAATATACAAGAAAGCCGTTTAGGCAGTACCAAGATAGCCCATTCGGCAGAAAATACTTGTACAAAGTCTAGTAACCCTTCACCGGGTCTTATGAATACTAGCGCTATTCCCAAGGATAAATGGAAAGACAAGATAATATTAGGAACCCCTTCACAGGGAAAAATTAATCCTAATGTTTGTACTGAAAATATGGAAATAGATGCAAAGCCTTCATTTAAGAAGGATAATCAAGATACCAAGAAGGTTATGGAAACCTCTTTACAGAGGAATGAAATTGATTCCAAAACCCGTATTGAGCAAATAAATCCAAAAGATGTGGTAAAATTTTGCCATGAACAAAAATTACCAAACAAGAATAACTATGAAGAGGTTCTCTACTTTATTATTATTTTAAATATACTATCAGATACCAATCTCGAAGTAGGGAAATGGAGGAAGACCTTACACTATGGAAAATACAATAAGATAAATTTCTATTCAGGAGCGCCAGCTAATTGGGTTCAAAATTGCTTTGAACTAGGGAACATACTCTGCATATATCCAAGCAAAGATCTAAGGGAAATTTCACAACTTCCCGTAGATGTTAAAGAGGCAGTCCGAAGATTTACTGAAGTTATCAAAAGTACGAACATATATATCCGGTTCTTTTCAGTTACAATGGAATGGGATAAATATGAAGGAATAATAATCCTATCATTTCAGTATCAAGATAGGGATCATAAACCAACACTTCTTACCAACTAGCCAAAAATTTGTTAAGAATGGATATGAAGATATTGTTAACGTGATTTCTTATAGAAGAGCTAAATGATATAAAGAAATATTTGATAATTTAAGCCAAGTTATTTCTGAAAAAGAAAAAAATTGGTTATATCCTTCAGACAATCATATAATCTACTCCAATGTAAGATTGTCATCTAAAGAAGTAGATATTTGTGAATTGGACCACATACTTGAGAGAATTATTATCAATGAAGTAAGTGGAAGTGAAACTATGCGCAAAGAGCTATGCAAGATAATGTGGAACCATCCAGAGCATAGGTGTGAACATTGTCTTGTTGAAGATATGAGTCATGCATCACTCGATAGTACATAATTCCCAGCAGAGTTCTTTGAGTCAAGGATGGAAAAATAATGCTGCCAAATAGTGACAATTTTTCACTACTTTAATAAAGTCAATTATTAAAGAAAAACTGTTGTCACTAAACAACAAGAAGATAATGAAAGGTAGCTACCATGACAAAGACCCTTCACTCACTACTTTAATAAAGTTTGTTTATTAAAGAAAAGTTGTGGTGTTTTGTCACAATTCGGAAGATAACTTGTCAAGAATTATTGAAGCCAACTTAGCAAGAAAAATAAATGCACCGAAAAAGTGGTTGATGACTACTCAACAAGAAATTTATTGTAGAAGAGATAAGAGTACTTTCTTGTCACCAAAAAAAAAAAGAAGAGGAAAATAATCCAGGACATCTATAAAAGGGGGAAGAGATTCAGTGAAGAGGCATCCCAAAATATCTGAGTCAAGCACTTATACTCTTTTATTCAAAACTTGTTTACACCACTTGTATTCAAGAAAAATATTAGTAGATAGTCTGAAGATATCAAAACTTGTAATAAGGTAATCACTTATGGAGTTCTAAACTTCATAAGGTGAGTACCAAAGGTGTTTGTATATAGTTTGCAGTATGTACAGTGTCAATCTATGAATGAAATGATGTTTTAGTTTTTATCAAAACTTTCTTAAAAGAGGTTTTCATTAAGTTTCTCATGACCCCGAGCAGTATTGATATTTTCCAAAATGAGTTTTCTTCTTTGAAGAATCTGTTGCTCAGCAGAAATCCCGTCAGCCTTTTGATGTGTTGTGGCATTTTGGGATAATATTTGAGCTTTATTTCAGTTTTAAAACTTGCTTTTTTTAAAATATGTAGTTTTGGAGAATTTCTAAGTAAGGTCTTTCTGAAAGGAGTCGAGATAGGGGTGAAAACAGAGACTCTGAATACTGTGAGACAGCATCTGTGGAAACGCGGCTAGTTCTCTAGAGTGAGAAATGCAACCTTGATTGAAAAACTTTTTGCGGAAGCAGTTGTGGACCCAATTTATTAAATACATCTAATATTCATTTGATTCAAAGGTTTGATTCAGTACATGCAAGGCAGCTATAGGACGACACTAGAGGGAAAACCTGCTTATTTCTATTTGATTACTGTAAGCTTACTTACTGCCATTTACATACTTTGATTACATGCTTTTAATCATATGCTTCTACATGCTTGTTATTTTTAATTATGAACAGTGGTGATAGATAAGATATAGAGAGACTTAGAATTGTTAAATATGATTTAAGATTCAGAGAGATAGAAAAACTTCTCAGAGAATTAAAACAAGAAAATAATCAAGAAAAGTGAGAAAAAAAATACTAAATACCATCAGATATCATCAGTACGAACAACAACAACATCTAATTTGGTTACAAGAAAATACTTAAATTAGATTCCCAGGTTTAGTTTTACGAAACTTAGATCAAGAAAATAGAATAGTTAGACATAATCCTGATCAACCTGATCGTTTGAATTTATGAACACTTCACATGCATCTACTACTAGTGATTGTGATCAATTGTATTTGGATAATAAAGATATTTCGTTTTTATTAACTATTACTGAAAAATATCAAGGCATATATTCTGTTGCCCAGTCCAAATTTGAAGAAATATATAAAGATATTGATTACGCTTGTATAAATAATATTAGATTTAACTCTGTTGAAACTGCTAAAAATATAAATACAGTTTATAATATATCACTCGGACATAAGGATATAGAAGAAGAAGTATCGGAAGGAATAGTATTAGGATATATAACTAAGAAGGATCATCCCAAAATCTTTGAAAAATTATCAAAATATAAAGAGTATTTAGAACAAATGAAAGAATTACGAAAAGTCCAAATAATTAGTTCTGAGTTAAACCAACCAGAATAAAAAAAAAAGGATATACTTTGCAATTTATTCATTAAGGGTAATTTTGACTTTTCAATAGAAAAGTCTATATTACTAAAGTTATTGATTGCTAAGCCTATTTAACTAAAACCCCCTTAAAAGTATTCACATTTTTTCCTCCTTCAAAATTTGGCTCTCACATTATTTTTGGATTTTCTTTAATATGCTCTCAATCGAAAGTGGACATGTTATTCGTTCTTCATGTCGTCTAGAGAGTAACTTTAAATACATTTTATTTTCTATCGAGTATAATTCTTTCACTAATAATCGATATCAGTCTCACATCACTTTCGTGAATATATTTTCTTCTATCATAATTATAATCGATGTATATTAAGCTTGTTGTTTTCTACAAATATGAGTATTCTAAAAAGCGCGATGAAACTATTTAGCACAAGAATGCATTTCAGCTTTGATGATACACTGTGATTTCAATTTTTTAAAGTAATATAGTATACAATATTGTTCTTGGTTATAGTTCAATGAAAAATTCAAAAAAAATATGTTTTATCGTTTTGGTTTCGATATTTGATATTGAGAACCAACCAGTTTAGTTTTTTTTCAAACCAAATGGTTTCAATTTTATTTTTTTCTATTTTTCTGTTCAGTTAACCCAGTTCCCATTTTTTTGTCTACCCCTAATTGACATATCATTATATCAATGAAGTAAAAGGAAAAAATTTGTACGGTTAGTCCCAACCTCTTGATTTCATTGTAAAATAACCAACGAACCTCAATCACAAGTCGAACTATGTAACCATCAAGGTTAGATCCCGGGGAGCGTTTTTCGCATTGGGCTAATACTTATTTTGTCCCACAAAGATAAATTCATTTCTATTTTCACACGGATTAAAAAAAACATAATTAATACATGGGGAACTATAAATTTACTTATATTTTACCTAATATACCCCTACATTAAACAATGGGTAGTTCATATTTGTTGAAAACGATACATATTAAATATGAGTATATAAGAAAATTAAGATATTAATATTCTCTCAATAAGTTAAGCGACTTATAATTCCATTCGCATATCAAGAAAAATTTTTCTAAAAAAACCGTAATGTGTGAATTTCTTCGGATTTGTTTCATTGAACGAATGTGTGTCAATTTTTAGTTTTTTTTGGATATAAATTGTATTGCATGCATTCGTAATTTGTGTACAGTGTCAAGTCATTCTATCAATATCGTGCGAAGATGAAGAAAAAATCGAGTAGGAAATAGATGAATAGAAAGCTATGAAAGTTGGGTACAATGTTTAATTAATCAATATTCAACTGAGAAAAGAAATAAATGATCAACGCACAAAGTTAAGCTCGAACCATTTTTTTTTTTTTTTTTTTTCAAATCGTAGGATTAGAAATACATTAGCATTTTGAATATAGATCGAGAAATCAAATCACATTGCCCATCTCATAAGTATATATAAATAATACGCGTTAAGAGATAAAATCTCATATCGAATAAAGATGAAAAATATAGACCAATTTATAAGAATTTGGATTATTCCTCTTAACAAGGTTGACATTTTAACATGGCTCCCCAAATCTTTACATGATATCAGAGCTTATAAAGTTCCAACGAACAATTCGATCTGATTAAGATTCAAAAAATGAATACAAGAATTTCAAGATTAGTGTGCTCAAACAAGCCACCATCTTGAAGGGTCATGTTAAGGAATAAAATTTCATATCGAATAAAGATGAAAATATAGATCAATTTATAATGACTTGGACTAATCTACTTAACAATGTTGACCTTTAAAGATGATCCCCCAAATCTTTACAATACGCACATATCGAATGTGTTTTGTAATTATTTATAAACAAGTTTATAAATAACACATTTTTAAAACTATTTTTTAACCACACGCACATTAATTCAGTCTACTTTTCAATAACGAATTTTCTCTCGAAAACATTATTAAAAAATTACAATGTATACAAAATATTGAGCTGAACACAATTTGATCATTATTATTTGTTAATTTTTTTATTTATGAGTAAAAAATTATGTATTTCAGCCAGCGTTCTAAACTGCGCGAAAATGCGCCGCCTAAGCGCGATGTGTGAACAAAACACGTCGAATAAGTGGTGTGCGCGTAAAAATGCAGTCAATGGTTTTTTTTGACCGCCTAGGCGGGATTAGGTGCGCCTAGGCGGGATCCGCCTAATCCGGGTTTTTTTTAAGGGTAAAAAATCTATTTTTTTATATAAAAATATATTTAATGTCTTAAAATAATATTAAAAATATGAAACGCATTATGACGTTTATTCTTCGCATTGATACGTCTAAATTTGTGATTCTTGATTCTCGACCTCGACGCATCGCAACGCATTACGCATTTTAGAATACTGATTTCAGCAGTAAGACAATAGTCATTTTAACAAAAATAAATTAATAATAACATTTGCTTAATTTAGAAGTTTAGCCTATATTTAGGCTTTAGCAACTTTTATTTGTTAAAAAAATAATAATCATAACTTATGCTTATTTATAAGTTTAGAATTAGAATGTTTGAGAAACTATTATAAATAAAGAATTTATTGTTTTCGAAGGAAAATATGTGATTATAATGTGTGTAATTAAAAAGTAAATGTAATGTAATGTAATTAGTAATTACCAAACGGAGGCACGTCTGTTCTGACGAAATAGCATTCAAAATAAGGCATGATTGACTTATATTTATTACAGTTGTTGACTTTTTTTTTTTGTTAATTATAGAATTAAAATAGAATATATTTTCTTTTAGACATATATTCAATCAACCGAATAATCAATAATATTGGCTAATTGAATTTGTTTCTTTTCCCAGGTTAATGTCTCCTAGAAAATCTTTTTATCTTCATAAATTTAAGTTAGCCCGTTAAAGAACGAGTTAAACCCTTTAAACGACATTGTACTATGTCCCTGGACCTTCAAATACCGCTGAACTTTAAAATGACCTCTAAATGTCTTGATAGTATTTCAAATGCCCACATTCCACGGATATTTAAAAACACATATTATCAATACTTACTCACGAGAGTCGGAAACGAAATCAATGTACACCAAATGAAGAACCATGATCCGAACTTTAAAAACACCTGCTATCAATACTTACTCACGTGAACACATTTAATTTGTGAATAGCCATTCTAGATACAATTTATGTACTCTTGCCTTTTTGCATCAACCAAGATTTTTATAATATGCAATCATTATGTGGAATAAAGTGGTGATTCACTTAATCCACATGTCGTCTTGTGATTGGCTCCATTTGAATTTTGAATTGCATAAGAGGGGGAAAACAACTCTTGTTCATCAGTCTTGGCTAAAGGATAAGGTGGAAAGGTACAAAGTGGGAGATGACCAATATCTCTGACAAAATCTTGGTAACTCTGGTGAGCCTAAATTCGGTTGCCATTTCTCGATAACGATGGTCCCATGTTCCAGTGTGTTTAAGTGTGTCTTTAAACTGAGCTCACAAGGAATAACACAACAAGCAAAGCTGCCGAAACTATTTGGAGGGTCTTCAAGCTGATGAAATCGGCCATTCTTCAAGGCTGGGTGATTTGAGCTCAAGAAATGGTATCAGAACCAGCAAGAAAAGAAGAAGCACTGAATGTGAAGCTGTAAAGAAGTGGAAGCCAGGAGAACCAACCAAAACGGTGAAGGCAGAAGTTGGAAGTCACTGTCCAAAAAAGCTCAACATGGGTGGAAGCGAGAAGGTAGAAGAAGCACCGTCCAAAAAGTGTCCAAAACCAAAAGGAGCAGAGAAAAACTCTCAAAACTGTGACTGAAAAAGTCAGAAAAGAGAGGTTGAGGAAGGAAGAGGAATCGACCAAAGCAAGAAGAAAAAAGTCACTGTCCATTTTTCAAACTACGTTCTCCAGCAACCCAACCTACCAACCACCACCACCAGAAAGACCGCGGCATCGAGGAGAAGACTCGACCAAAGTGTGGTAAGATTCTGGTAGCTGTAGAGGAAGGTATGACCGAAAATAGGTTGTGAATACCGGACATTCAAACAAAGATTCCGGTCAGGGTAGAGCTCCGATTTTTAACGGTTTGCACCGTTGGGGTTCCAGAGGGTGAGGAACTGCTACTGGTGTTTTGGACATTTTACAGTAAAACTCCGATGTGGTGGTTCGACGAGGCTCTGGCAACATTTTTCGGACAGAATATTCTACTCGACCTACTGATTCTAATTTCGAAGTCCATTTTTCCATATCAATTCTCGATTATACAGATATAGAAAAGTACGCTCAATTTGCATTGGCTATCCCGTGTTTTAATTGCACTATATCATACTCTAGAGGTTATTGTGAGGTGGCCATATAGTGTTGGAGGTTTCCTTGCCAGTAACCATTGCTTATTGGTAGAACTTACATAGGATTAGAATTTTGACTACGTACTATATTTCTTAAAATTTTCGTGTATTACTTATTACTACATTATTTGTGTGGTCATCTTGAAGAATAATTTCAATATAAAATTGGTTTGATCTTGCATTTGAGTGTGGGTAATTACTTTGTGTTAACTTGTTTGAATTTTTCATTATTTGCATTATGGGTTCTCGTGTTGAATTGTCACAATTGAACTATAAGAGAATTTGTTTAGTGGTTTTAGAGGGAGAAATGAGTCGAGAGAAAACCATTTCCAAACTAAAAAGTGTAAAGAAAAATCAAATGGTAGGTTTAAGTCTCGGGATAAGAGTGTAAAGAAATGCTATCATTGTGGTAAAATGAGACATTTCAAAAGAGACTGTGATGACTTTAAGAAGAACTATAGACCTTAGTAGAGTGATGATCAGAACTTAGTTGTTGTAGGTGATGCCTTTGATAGTCTTCAGATCATGACCGTGACATGTGATGACATCAATGTCAATAATGCCCCAGATAGATCACAAGCTATGAATGTGTCTGAAATTGATTTTGAGAGCGAGTGGGTAATAGACTCAGGTGCCACTGTCAATATGAATCCTGATAAATCTTGGTTTTATAACTATCAAGAAGTAAAGCCAAGGAAAGTGTACTTTGGGGACAACTATACACAGACTGTAGAAGGAGTGGGTGATATTGCTATTAGGATGCATGATGGCATAATCAGATCTTTTTTGAATGTAAGGTATGTCTCGAGCCTTGCGAGGAACCTCATTTCCTTAGGCATCTTGAAAGATGAGGGTCGCGAGTACAAAGCTCATTTTGGTACTATGAAAGTAAGTAGAGGCTCTCTAATTGTTATAAAAGGTCCCAAGAGGAACGAATTGTCTATCCTTCAAGTTAAGTCTTTAGAGGCCTACAAGTCCGCATTATCTACAATTATGAAGATATATCAAATCTTTGGCATAAGAGGATAGGATACATAGGAAACATGGGGTTGAAGCGTCTTAGTGATCATAGTTTACTAGGAAATGATAGTATTACACCTTTAAGCTTTTGTGAGACATGTATACTAGGAAAGTCACGTAGGGTTAGCTTTGGGATAGGTGAACACAACACTAACATACCCTTAGACTACATTTATACTGATTTGTGGAGACCTGAAAAACATCCCACAAATGGAGGAAGTAGATTTTTCCTATCTATTGTTGATGAATACTCGAGGAAAGTTTGGTTGTATCCCCTTAAATCCAAATCTGACACTTTTAGTAAGTTCAAGTCCTAGATTTCCTTAGTTGAGAACTAGATGGGGAAAAGTGTAAAAACTCTTAGGACGGACAGTGGTCTAGAGTTTTGTAACTTTGAGTTCGAACATTCTGTAAGGATAGAGGTATCAGGAGGCATAGGACTGTAAGAAATAACCCTAGCAAAATGGGGTAGCTAAGAGGATGAATTGGACTTTAATGAATAAAGTCAGATGGATGTTGATTAGTTCAGGGTTGGCTAAAGACTTTTGGGGTGAAGGTGTTTGTACTGTTACCTATTTGATAAATAGGTCACCTTCTAGTACTGTTGACTTTAAGACTCCCTAAGAATTATGGACTGGGAAATCTCCAAATCTATAGCACCTAAGAGTATTTGGTTGTACTGCCTATATACATCAGGTTGAGGGTAAATTAGACCCTGGGGCTATTAAGTGTGTCATGTTAGGTTGTCCCGAGGGAGTGAAAGGTTACATATTATGGGTTTTAGATGCTAAGGGCATGCAAGTTATTAACAGTAGAGATGTGAAGTTTAATGAACTTGATATGCCTTATATTAAGACCATATATAAACATACTAAGAAGGGAGAATCTTATACTGAGAAGAAGATTAATTTTGAGGTGAAGAGATTATGTGCAGATAATCCAGAGGGTAGTGAAACTCAATCTCAAGTAGAAGTGAACCAAGAAGTCATAACAGAGTAGCCTGAACTAGAAATTCCTGAAACTGATGTCCCTAATCAAGAAACATCTGTAGGTACTAATTTGGAAGACTCCCAATTTGTGAGAGATAGGGAGAATAGACAAGTTAGACCAAAAATGAAGTACATCTCCTTTACTTTGATTGAATATGTCTTAGTTTCAGGTGAAGCCTTGGATTCAATTGAACCTGCTTCATTCGAGGAACCGATCAACTGTGAAAAGTTTGAAAATTGGAAAAAGGCTATGAAGGAGGAGATCTAGTTTCTAAAAAAAATGAGACTTGGAAATTGGTTGAAAACCCAAGGAATTAAAAGGTAATCATAAATGGATCTACAAGTTGAAAGAATAAGTAATAGCCAATGACACTTTAAAATAGAAAGCTAAATTGGTAGTTAATGGATTTACTCAAAGAGAGGGATTGACTATAATGAGGTGTATTCACCTGTCATTAAGTATATAACTATCAAGTTAATCTTAGTGTCAGTTGTCTAATATGATTGGGAGTTTTAGCAACTAGATGTTAAGACTGCTTTTCTTCATGGGAATTGAATGAAGATGAAAAGTATAAAATGAGTATTGTTCCCTATGCTATTGTCATTGGTTTTGTGATGCATTCTATGATTACCACTAGACCGAACCTTGCATATGCAGTTAATTTCTTGAGTAGGTTTATGTCTGACCTAGGTAAATCTCATTGTGCTGCATTAAAATGGGTATTAGGGTATCTAGAGGGATTTGTTAAAAGATGGTTAGTGTTTGAAAGGAGAAGTGATAATCTTGAGCTTAATGGATATGTAGATTCTGACTTTAGAGGGGATAAAGATCAGAGTTAAACTCTCCAACACTGAAGCTGAGTATGTTGCACTCACTAAAGCTGTAAAAGAATGCATGTGGTTAAAAGGCCTATTGTGTGAACTGAACTTCTTGCATGAAATTGCTATGATATTTACTAATAGCCAAGGTGATTTAATGTTATGTAAAAATCCTATTTATCATGAAAGTTTTATGCACATTGAGGTAAAGTATCATTTCATTATGGAGAAGTTATCTTCAGGTGAGTTTAAACTGCTTAAAATTGCAATTGATGATAATCCTGCAAATATTGGAACAAGAGTACTTGTGATAGGTAAATTCAACAAGTATTTATCAATTCCTGCTATTGATAATGGTTAGTTGTTTTGCAAGTATTTAGCTGGAGTGACGATGATGATTTATAAGATCACACACATGGATAACACTTGTAACCGAGGAAATTGGTAATGAATTAAGGTGATCCAAGGCCCACTTAATCCACATGTCTCTTGTGATTAGCTCCATTTGAATTTTGAATGACAAAAGAGAGGGAAAACATCTCTTGTTCATTAGTCTTGGCTAAGGGATATGATGGAGAGATAGAATTGGGAGATGACCACTATCTTGGTGAAATCTTGCTACCTCCGGTGAGCCTAAATCCAGTTTTCATTTCTTGAGGACGGCAGTGACATGTTCCGGTGTGTTTAAGCGCGTCTTTAAACCGAGCTCACAAGGAATAACACAACAAGCAAAGCTGCCAAAACTGTTTGGAAGGGCTTCAAGCTGCTGGAATCGGACATTCTTCTTCAAGGCTAAGAGATTTGACCTCAACACATTCTACATCAATATTTGCATATCACATGTTATCTGAATTTCATATTATTTTTTCATCAAAGTCTAAGTAAAGGATGAATCATAAAATATAGTAACTTTGTGAACAATATCTCAATCGTGTAATTCAATACATAGAATAACATTTAAATGCATCACCAATGAATTGGAAGTACTTACCATTCTCTCAAAAAATATATTTGTGATTTCTTGATTTGAGTTCTCAAAATAAATTTTGACTTCAATGGCAAAAATGTATTTTTAGATTGTTATCAATACTTATTCACGTCGGGGGCGAAATCAATGTACACCAAATGAAGAACCATAATTGAAACACTTGAATGTAGGAATCCAAATCATGCAGCAAAATCTTCAAAGGATTGGAAAGAACACCTAAAATGGAGACAAATTAGAGGCCAAAACCCGATTTGAAATCGTTGTCCTAAAAGTAAATTTGCCCCTTCTCAGTTAGGATACTTTGGGCCTGATGCAGATGACTTTAGCGGATGAATTAGCATTTTAACCGATTAAACGCAATTAATACTCGGAGACAGGAACAAAAAAATGTAGAAACTGAGTTTAGAATATAGAAGTTGATCTTATCCTTCTAATAGAATAACTGGATGTTATACTATATATTTCTTATTTACTTCAAGCCTATTTATAGTGTTTGAATCACTATACATGAAAGTATACTTAAGTTGAACGAAATGACACCTATTGGTGTTCAAAATATTGCATCATTCAAACAGATGCATGTTCATTATATCCGAATGATTGCTTGGTTCGAACACCAAGCGATTGCTTGGTGTTATCTTCTAGTCAAATGGCTAGAATAATGGCTGGGGTCACTTGGCGGTCAATGCAAACTCTAGAACTTCAAAGTCTGTTGACAAACAATCGCAAGGCCACATGCCCAAGCAATCGCTTTGGCATCTTTCGAACTTAGTTTCACCCTTTTGTCCACCACAACACCTCTTCTGATCATGTCTCGTGCATACTTCCCTCATTGACTAAGCCAATATTTGAACAACATATATGAAAACAAATTTTCAACAACAACCTCACAGGTTACTATAATACTTCTATTGTTCCTTGAAGATAGACTTATTCATGTTTTCAAATAAATTAAGAAATGTCAATTAATGTGATTGAAAAGGTAAAGCTTATACTCACTTTTCCTAATGTACCCATAATTAATACTTACTCATTATTAATAACAAAAACACATTAAATAAGGGCATATTAGGAGATGAAAAAATTAAATACACTCTCAACAAAGTAAGTAGACTATAATTTGAGACGTACAAATAAGGAATACAAGTCTATCTTCATAGGATGAAGAAAGTATCATAAGTACATCTCCACATGCCACTAAACTTCTACTTCCTTTCACAATTTTATTTTAACCTTTTAGGAAAATTGCACCTAAATTTCGAATCTTTAAATTTAGTAATATAAGCTACATTCTTCACCAAATCACCACCAACCTCCAGCAAAACCCGCCACCACCCTGTCCCCTACCCCCCGCCTCCAAAACATCTTCCTACCCCTCGACGAAAATTTTTGTTTTGAACTTCAACAAGAATATTTATAATATTTCAGGCTTAAACCATACATAAAGATTAACAAGTAAACAAAAATAACATTATTATTATTATTGAAAGAATAACAAAACTAAACAACGACATAAATTATTTTGAAGCAAATTTATTTGAGAAACGAAGTGATTTTGTTTTTATTGGTAAATTCCAATTCATTTATTTTCATTCACATGTTTAGCAAGAGTTTGAATGAGCCTTAAAGAAAGAAAGAAATGAAGAGTAGATAGTGAAAGAGAAATCCAATAAAATGATGAAGGAGGAAAAATTGGTCTCTTCTGGAACCTAGGTGAAAACAACATCGATTTTCTTAAAACAAAGAAAAAAAAATGTCTCATTCAAAATATTTTTAAAAAAAATTGCACCGATGGTGGTGTGTGTTTATGGAAGCTAGTGGTTGATAAGTGTATTTTATACACTTATTTGTATGTCTAAATTAAAATAAATTATTATCGTTTTAGAATAAATATTGTTTAATTTGTGTTTATTTGTCTACTTTTCAGAAAATGTCCCAAATTGATGAAAAATGAAGGAATAGATGGAAAAATGCAGACTTGGATGCTAATTGGAGCTTAATTGAGAAATTGAGAAGTTTATGACAACAACCGGCTATCATCCATGGTGCCAAAATGAATAAATCAGAAGTTGGAGGACCAAATTGAAGGAACTGAGAGTTGAAATGAGTAAATCGAGAAGATTACAAAGTATGTGGATTAAATTGCTTCAATTGAAAGTGGTGGACCGAAGCCGTAATTAAAAGACTGGGATCAATTTGCAAATATCCAATGATTGATTTGGATTACAAGAAGATACTTTGAGGATTTTTAGAAGCCAATTAGATGCAAGTAGAAGTAAAAAATGAATGAAATATGATAAGAATATTACAATAAAATTATTCCAATCACACAACATTTTAGGCAGATTTTTAGTAGGACTTTGAGAACTAATTTTGAGGTAGTAAACGTTTGAATTGGGAAAATCCTGTTTCAAAAAGAATTATAGAACTTTAAGTTATCTTTCTAATCACTTTGAATAATGTCAATCAGATAAGGGAATAGAAAGATATGATCAAAATACTGAATACTGTGTAGATACAAGAAAAGACTCGCGTGCGGGTTTGACGAATTTCTTTCCTTCTTCAACTAGATCTCTTCTCCAACTATAAATACAATCTCTTGGAATGAAATCTGAACATTTGCCTTACCTAAGAATAAGCCAAGACTCAGATTTTATCATTTAATTCTTGGGAGATTCAAGCATAGCAAATGGATGAGAGTTGAAGATCACGTAGAGAATCGATAATTGGTGTAAGCTTTCCATTCTCTTATCTTATTTTCATTGAACACTATATTTTATTATTTTTGTTGTTTAATTATGATGTGTAACTAAATTTCATGTTGGGATGAACGATGTGGCCTAGTTATACTATTTTTAATTCCATATTTCATTGTTTTAATGATTCGTTGCATGTGTTGATTTATTATTGCGTTTTATGCGTGAATTAATTGGCCACTAATTCATGATTTAATGAGTTATTTCCATAATCTGAGAGATGAGTCAATAACTTAGATTTATGTAATAAATCCGGTAAGTTGACAAGAGATAAAGATATACTTTTGTTATTATCGCGGTCGTGTGTGAATTCTTGTGTTCTATGCATCTAGATAAAGAATATTCGAACCCTCTGTAGAGATACATGGTTGACTTATTTAGGTAGAATTGATTTAAAGTCGAGAGAGGAATTTCAAATACATTTGTGAATTCGATCGAATGCATATTTGAAAATAAAACTGGAATTGGAGTTAATTTAATTGGTAAGGTGAAATCGTGAATCCTACCTACTTTACAATCATTTTTAAAAACAAAACAATTTTGCAATTTAATTCTTTAGTTTATTTTTTTTAGTTTTAGTTTAATATTCTCAAAACAATTCGTCTTTTCAAATAGGGCTAGAAACTAAAATATTTCGGTACATAATAGCAGTCCTCATGGGAACGATAATCCGGACTCGTTCGTCCACTTTATTAGTTTTCACGATCCGTACCTTGCCAGTATATTTTGCATCGTAAAATAAAGTGAACAATGGTAGGTTTGGTGAAGAAAGTGGCATGTTTTACTAAATTGAAAGATTTGGGACTTAGGTGCAATTTACTTAAGAATAATGCTAAAAGAACCGAAAATATGGACCGAAAGTTGCACCAAGCCGTTGATTTCTATGTTGATATGATGGGTAAATTAATAAATTTATGCCATATGTATGGGTGTAAAACTTTATATTTCTGTAGCACGATTGTTTACTTAATAGGATAAAATAAAATTGTAAAAAGAATTAAAAGTTTAATGGAAAGTGAGTGTGTATTCATGATAGTACTGCTTTTAAAGTCCAGTCGTATGTTTATGACATTTTAAATGCTACAATGGCATTTGAAAGTCTATCACTTGACATGATATAATGGCATTTTAGGGGTTTAAGTCTAAAATAATTACTCCTTCCGTCCCAAAAAAATAGGCTCATTTTCCTTTTTTATTTGTCTTAAATTATATGTCACTTTCCTTATTGAGAGTATATTAATATCTCAATTTTCTAATATATCCCTATTTAATATGCATTGTTATCAACAAATATGAACTACTCATTATTGAATATAGGAGTATATTAAGTAAAATGTAAGTAAAATTATATTTTTAACATATATTAATTTTTTTTTTATTTTGTGTGAAAATATAAACGAGTTGCGAGTCTTGCGAGTCTATCTTTATGAGATGGAGAGAGTAACTTATTTGAGTGGAGAATAAAAAGGAAGAAGGTAACAATCCTTCAACCCTATCACAATCTCTAGTCAACCGAGACAAAAATAATTAGTACGTGTAAAGGAAATACCATTAACTAAACAATAATATTAAAGATAAACCGTGAAATTGGTCATTCAAATTGTTTTCAACCTTATACTTAAAGTATAAAAAAGGAGTATGAGCATTTCCAATAAGCTCTCTAAACTTGAGAAGAAATGAGATTCATTGAATACTTGATTATTAGATCATCTTACCGGTTCGTATGTCAGGCTCAATTAAGTCAAATGATAGGCCATAGCCCATGGGCATTTTGAGCAACAATTTGATTGGACGTATTTACTGCAGAATTATTAAAACTGTCAGACGTATAATGATGCGAGCTCCTTTGGTGTTTGGATAAAAAAATTTCACAACAATTTTGTATCAACCCAAGAAAGCTAAAATGATAAAATAAACCTAAACTCAAGTTTAATCTAACCAAAATTTTAAGGAATAAACATTAACCCAATGGAGAGAAATAAACAAGTTCATAGATTTCTCCCAACAACACAATAATCATACAATTCTAAAATGAAGTTGAGCACAAGATTTAGAAGAAGGATTTACCTTCAAATTTTGCTCCAATGGAGACTTCAAGCTTCACAAGCCAAGGGTTCTAAAAACTATCTAGGGTTTGAAAGAAAATGATTATTTATAGTACAAAACTTGGGGAAAATAAAGAAAATGGAAAATTTCACAATAAACCCCGAAATTTTGAGTTTCAGACTTTTTCGGTCTACCAAAATGGTCAACCGAACTCCATTTCGGTCGACCGAAATGGTTAACCAAAATCAACTGCAAGCGCCTTCTTCAATATTTAGGTCATTACTTTTTCTCCCGATGTCCAATTGAGGTGATTCAAAATGATTTCGAAACTAGACGAGAAGAGATACAATTCTTCAATAATTAGTGAATCTCAAATTCGGACTTTATCACTGTCAAAACTATAATTGAGTCCCGAACTTGATACAATCTTCATTTCTTTCACCTCGACTCGATTCCATAGCTTATAAGTGAGTCCCACCTTCGATTCTTGGACCTTCTTGGCCTTGGATATTATTCTATTATGCCTCAGGAATCCTTCAAAATGTACTTAAAATTTGTTTCGCTCATATGATTGATTTTTCCGTGTCGAGCCTCCTATGATTCTCATCATACCCTCCTTCTTCGGGATGATTCACCCCGAATCATAGATTTGTTCATGATACTTCATTGCGCCTCCTGGATCGAAAGGAAAATCATGGCCTCCATATCTCTTGATCAACCAATAGTACTTGGAAACTTTGGAGATGTGGAATGATCGAACACCTCAAATTCACTTCACCTCCTATCTTCTTCTCACCATCTTGCTCATCAAACGACTCAATATTTTTATTTCCATGTTCATTCACTTCCCCCACACTTTCAATCAACTCTCCCACATTTTTACTCTCAACAACCCCCACTACATTGGTAAGCTCATGCACCCCCTCAACGAGATTTTTATCATCCACATGAGAAATTGGAGTTTTATCAATTGTCCCTAATTTTAACTCTCCCTCCTTCTTCTCAATTTCTTTATCTAGGGGAACCTCTTGTAATTAAATCACAGCCTTTCTGTCAATCCTTTCACACTCCAATGCCATAAACTTTTCTTCAGAAATTTTCATTTGCCCTTTAAAGTCCAACATTTGATCACTCTCCTTATCCACCTTTTTTTGCATCTTGTAGTGCTTGCTCTAGTGTTAAATCATTTAGTGTGAATTATCTCTCATCCTTAAGAAGTCGGTATATGTGCATACTCTTATCATAAGTTGTCATCCTCTCACGTCTCCATGATTTACCCAACAATATATGAAAAGATTTTAGAGGTACTACATCACACCAAACTTCATCACTATATTTTTCATGAGTGATAGTCACTAGAGCTTGCTTGGTCACACTACACTCCCCACATTCCTTCATCCATGTAATCTTATAAGGTTTAAAGTATGGGATTAGATCCAATCTCAATTTCCCAATCAAGGTGTTACTAACCAAATTAGAGGCCTGTCCTCTATCAATAACCACACTACACACCTTATCACAACCATAGCATTTAGTTTTGAACATAGAATCTGGGTTGCAATCCATCCCATATGTGGCGATTCAAAGATTGTGGACATGAAGTGCAAGTGTGAAAATGTCCCACTCGTGTTTCACTCAAGCTCCAAGGAATATGAAACCACATACAAGTAAGAGATGTAGGAATTGATAGACACAAGAGCGAGTGAATTTTTTTCTTTCTAAAACACAAGAAGATGACTATGAATTTGTAGAACAAATTTTCAAGATCACATAGTCATAAAGGCTTGACAAAGAACAATGAATTACCAAGGACTAGTTTCGGTGTTGAGAAAAGTGGATTCTAACATGAAAGTTCTCTTTGGGGAAATTTATCAAACACTTGGTAGACACACTTTGGAAGTTATGGAAATGCAAGTGTTTTGATTATGAAAAGTCCCCCAAAATCTCAATAATGAAAATACCCAACATGTAAGAATCAACAAATATTCATGGGAATACAATACTTCCAATTTTTTTTGTGAATTTTCGGTGTTTTGTTTTTTGAATATGAAGAACAACAATAAAAGAAATTAAATGATAGATTTACCAAATTAGAGCCAAGCTCTGATACTAAATTATGCGAACCCTTCTGTTGTTTGGACCAAAAATTTTCATAACAATTTTGTATCAACCTAAGAAAGCTAAAATGGTAAAATAAACCTAAACACAAGTTTAATCTAACCAAAATTTAAGGAATAAATCTTAACTCAATGGAGATAAATAAACAAGTTCATAGGTTTCTTCCAACAACACAAGAATCATACAGTTCTAAAATGAAGTTGAGCACAAGATTTAGAAGAAAGATTTACCTTCAAATTTTGCTCCAATGAAGACTTCAAGCTTCACAAGCCAAGGGCTCGATCGATCGAAATGGTCAATCGAAATCGACTGCAAGCGTCTTCTTCAATATTTGGGTCATTACTTTTGCTCCCGATGTCCGATTGAGGTGATTCAAAATGATTTGGAAAATAGACGAGAAGGGATACAATTCTTCAAAAATAGTGAACCTCAAATTCGAACTTTATCTCTGTCAAAACTTTAATTGAGTCCCTAACTTGATCCAATCTTCATTTCTTTCACCTCGACTCGATTCCATAGCTTATAAGTGAGTCCCACTTTCAATTCTTGGACCTTCTTAGCCTCGGATACTATTCTTTTATGCCTTGACAGTCCTTCAAAATGTACTTAAAATCTGTTTGGCTCACATGGTTGATTTTTCCTTGTCAAACCTCTTGTGATTCTCATCATATAGAGAAGCTTTTGATGAGGTGGTGCATAACATCCCAAAAATTCAACGATTTATTTAAATGGTTTTATTCGCCAATATCATTTTGCAAATATACTATATTTCTTGAAAAATTAAATTGATCAATTTTCTCAAAAAAGAATATAGAGTGGTAGACACCCTGTTACTTAAGATTTTAAAACTTTATCTTGAGGTATCTAATTTGCTTTAGTATAGCTCTTGCTATAGTTAACTATTTAATACGTGGAAAATTTTACATGAAACTATATATTCTAGGATTCGTTTAGATATCAAGATTATGGCTAGTGAGAACTAGATGATCGATCATAAGTTAAAGCCAGACATGAAAAAATTATACAACTCTCATTTAGAAATAAAAATTGGCATGTGTAGAATTTAGGATAAATGAGTTTTCTACCCTATAAGTTATTATTGCCAAATGGCTTGATGGATAGGAAGTTTAACATAATAATGATTAAGGATCATTAAATAAAATGCAAAAACAGTCCTAAATCAAGGACGGATTTAGGATCAGATTCCAGTTAGAACGGCCGGTAGGGAGAATCGGGACCGTAGACCATGGACAGTTGACCATTGACCGAAGATAGTCAACGGTCGAATTCATCAAATTCCCAATTATTTTATTTCCTTTCCTTTCCTTTCCTTTCTAACTTGGTTATTTGGAACTAATACTGGATATGTTTTATTCATTTTTATGTCCGAAAATTCTTTAGAGGTAGAAAGATTATCCTAAATTAGAGAATTTTCATTTTTATATCCAAAAAATATTTATTACTACAACTCCAAATTGATTTAAACATAAGATTGCATAAAAAATACAGAATAATCAAAATTAAAGAATATAGATCCATAATGAGCACCCAAAATATCCATTTCAAAAGTTTCATCAAATCTCAAGCAATAAAGTAGAGATATCAGAAAGATTATCCAAAATAAAGATTATCACAAAGATTAGCCAAAATACCTAATGGCTCATTGCAGATGACTCTGGAAGACTGCGTAGCGAGTGGAGGCGATAGGCTGTGGTGCGGAAAAAGGTGGAGGTGAGAGAAGAAGAGGGTCCATGAATCAGGTCCGCTGCATTCTTAACTTCCGTATATGTATATAATAGAAGGGGAAATTATAGTATATACCCAAAAAATAAACTAATTTGATTTATACACTTTGAACTAATAAAAACAGTAAACACCGTATTTTGTACTTCCTAAAACTACCACAACTCCCAAACCCATCGTAGCCTCCATCATCCAGAAATCACCATCATCGTTCAATCTCCCTGGATCAGACACCATTACAACCATCTCTCTTCTGGCTTTACGGGTGGCATGTTGGCACCGATTGATTTCTTGGCCTTGCAAGCAACCCGACTATTGATATACTCTGTTCTCTGACCACCGTCTTCCCCCTTCCTCCCTTTTCTACGGTTTCCTCCATTGCCCTTCCCCTATCTCTCTCTCCACTCCACTACCCTTACACTCTTCACTCCAAATCTGTTGTTGCTGCTGCTACACCCATAAACCAACTCGATCCCTCCTCTGACCTCTGCCTGTCCTTGGAAAACTTCCTCGATTCTACCAATTTTTTCTACTCCAATTGTCTTGGAGTCGTCTCTCTAACTAACATTGAAACCTCAACTTCTACTGTCTCACCTCCAATGCTCACTTTGCTTGGATTTTTATCGGTTGAATGCGTGATTTCAGTAGTAACTCCTTGATGCAGTTGATGGATTCAGTAAATTCTTCCACCTATTTGCTATTATAACATGTAATTTAATAGTTGGTTTTCCCAAAGGTGGTAATTCGTAGAGTCCAACTTCACTCTAAGAGGTTGGCAGAGTAGGTGATTCTTGAACATGATTTTATATGAATGATAATTAAGAAAGTGGTTTTACCTTGTTTGTGGTTGTTGTGGTGCTAATCCTTGAGGAGGAGGTGGATTTATTTGAGGTGGTTTCTGGTTTATAACAGTGAAATCAAACATGATTTATGTGGTGCTTTTGTCACCTAAGTGACACCGATTAAAAAGATGAGGGTAGTAAAAAGAAAAAGTAATAAGAAGTGACATTGTGTAATGTGTGTGGAATTGTATAATTTGTTACTCAATGATGGATATTGTTAGAAGTGGAAAATGGGTCGAGCTCCCCACTAACTTGGCGGCTCGGCTCTTGAAAACACGAGCCGAGAGCCGCTCGGCTCGCCAAAATGGCGAGCCAATCCACGATTCGATCGCGACTAGGGAATCACGAGCCAAGCATGGCTCGGCTCGTGGTCACGAGCCTCGTTAACCACGAGTTAACGAGCCAGCGAGCCGCTCGGCTCGCCGGCTCGTAAAAAAAAATTAAAAAAAAAAAATCTGACTGTTGGTAATGGTCACATTTGTCACCGTTCTCAATCCTCTCCCAACTCTCAAGCTCTCTCGACTTGTCTTTACACAACACAACACTACATAGTAATACTCATTTGGTCATTCTCTCAATTTGTCATTACATTTATATTTCTAATTCAATTATTATTATTTTATTTATAGTATACAGTTATATACATACAATTTTCAAACCATTCTACTTGACTACTTCTAGTTCTAGTCTACCAATACAAATACAATTATACACATTTCATTTTCTATTACAAATTTTCAACATATGGATCCCAGTGCCCGAAGATTTGTTAATGAATTGTTCGATGGTCCACCACCTGGATTTGGAGGGCATGACTCTCAGTTCGACAATGAATTTGCTGGTCTCAACAACATACCAATTCCCGAAAATATTGAAGAAGATGTTGAAGATGATGCGGATGTTGAAATCTTACAAAATGATCCCGATATTCTCGACGCAAGAGGGAAACGAAAAGTTAGAAACAGTAAGAAGTCAACTTCAAAGTGTTGGGATCACTTTAAATTTATCGTAACGGGGAAAATAATTGAAGGAACACAAGAGTTCAAAGTTGTGTGCAAATATTGTCCACAACAATTGGCATGGGCAAAGGGCATTGGTACTACACACCTCAACCGTCACTATCACAGGTGTTAGACCAAGCACGGGTTCGTTGAATATAATCAAAGTCAACTACAATTTGCTTCATCGGTCGCTAGTGGTTCTACAGCGGGATCTACAACACTTTCAAATTGGATGTATTCAGAAGAAGAGAATCGAACTAGGATGGCTCAATTCGTTGCGGGGGCGGAGTTGCCACTAGGCATAGTGGACAACGAACACTTTGTTACATACATCAAGCGTTATCTTCAACACAGGTACGTCGGTATTAGTCAAAACACTCTGCATTCTGATACAATAGAATATTTTCTAAAAACTAAGAAGCAATTAATAGTCGATTTAATTAAATATGGTGGTGTTATTTCTTTTACTTCCGATCTTTGGGAAGGTATTAACAAAAAAAGATATATTTCTGCAACTGCACATTACATTGATCCACTTTGGGTTATGCATAAAAAAATTATCGCTTTTAAAATTATAGAATTTCCTCATAATGCAACCAACATATTTAATGTTATATTGCAGATTGTTAGAGAATATGGGTTTGAAAGTAAAATTCGATCATTCTCTTTCAATAATGCTAGTGTAAATAAGCTTGTAGTAGATAAGTTATGTAGAATTATTAATCCGGATTTTGGTAATTTTTTATTCCATGTTAGATGTGTATGTCATTTTTTAAATTTAATTGTTCAAGATGGACTTAAACATATTAAAGATCAAATGGATAAAATTAGGGATGCATTAGTGCACATAACCATATCACCGAGTAGAAAACAATATTTTGAAGAGATGTATTCCTAATAAGGTTTAGATCCTAAGAAATTTATCACCGATGTAGGTCATAGATGGAACTCTACATGCTTGTTACTTAAATCATGTGAAGGATATGAACACATAATAATGGAGTATAATAACACTAGACTACTTAATAATGACAATAACCCTCTATTAATAGAATCGGATTCAGAAGCTGCTTTTAAAGTGAAAATTTTTTTGACAAGTTTTTATGATTCAACCAACATATTATCTGGGGTATATTACCCAACTAGTACAAGAGTTCTTGAACATCTTTATATTATAGCAAGAACTTTCAATAGATATAGACATGACTCATTTTTTGTTGAAATGATAATTGCTATGGAAATGAAATTTAGAAAATATTGGCAAGATTTGCTTATGTTATTTCCCCTAGCATGCATAATGGACTCATGTTTCAATTTAAAGGGTACGAAAATTCTTGTTTCAAAAATCAATCTCTTTGATTTTGGATAAACCTATCACTTATAATAATTTAAAAAGAACGTTAGTAAACATGTACACCATATATGCAGCACGATTAGGAACTAATTTTACTCATACACAATCTGCACCATCACGTGACACTACACTTGAAGACGATGAAGTAGAATTATACAATTTAATGGAAGAAATGAGTCAAACACAAGGAACTTCTTCTTACTGTACGTCGACTAGTTGTAACGAATTAGGTTCACTTCAAATACCTGAAGAATTGAAATTTTATTTTGGAAAAGATCTAGTTAGAAATGTGGATGTTGCTAATTCTTTAGAATTTGATGTACTTCATTATTGGAGAACAAACAAACGAAAATATCTGATTGTTTCCACCATAGCAAAAGATCTACTAACACCTCTAGTTAGCACAGTAGCTTCGGAGTCTGCTTTTAGTGCAGGTAAAAGAAAGGTTTTGTCAGAAGTCAGGAGTCGACTCAAAGAAGATATTTTGGAAGTATTAATGTGCGTTAAAGATTGGCAAGATAGTAATATACACATACAACGTAAGTATGCCGAAATTGCTTGCAGTCAGGTAAATGATATTTAACTTTAAACTTTAATTTATTTATATAAAATAAAATACAATTTTGATTTCAAAACAAAAATTGTATACGTAACAAATTATTCGCGTACAATTTTAACTCCGCCTACTAAAAATTCAATTATTCAATTTAGTAGCCGGTCCCAAGCCCGGAAAAAGAAGGAGGGTTTTATTTTTTAAACTTTTAAATTTTAATTTATTTACTCAATTTTAGTTTTTGTCTTTTCATATTATAATTGAATAATTGATTATTTGAATTTTGAGCATCTTTTTACTTACGTTATAACTTATAAATTATAATTCATCATTTCTACTTTCAATTTAATTCACTTCTAATTCTAACAACTAACAAGTTACACTAGTCACTAACAACTAACAAGTAACAAACAAATAACAATCTATAATATCTATTATCTAATCTAACAATTAACATTACTTTTTTACGTATTAAGTTATTAATAATTTATTTATTACATAAGTTATAAGTTATAACTAATTACAAATTTATATATTAATATTCAATACTTCAAGTATTTTAACTACCGAATTCGAAATACCAACTTAATTAACGTAAAAGAGGTGGAGGGGGGGGAAAAAGAGCCGACCAAGCCGAGCTCGGCATTGCCCAAATGAGCCGAACCGAGCCTAGGCTTGGCTCGTTCTCAACAAGCTCGTGGCTCGGCTCGTCAAATTTGACGAGCCGAGCACGACGAGCCACGGGCCGAATTGCCACCTCTAGATATTGTAAAAATTGAAAAAGTGACATTCAAGCAAAAAAAAAGTAACAAAGTGTAAAAAAGTGACACATTTCACTTTTTAGATAAAAGAAAAAAAAAGTGACACTGTGTTTGTGTTTGGAGAATGTGTAAATCTATCTTCTAGTGTTTGTGGACTTGTGTAATTTGTTAGTTAATAATGGATATTGCAAAATTGAAAAATTGACCTTCAAGTAGAAAAAGTGACAAATTGTCACATTTTTTAGTGATAAAATGTCACTTTTTTGTTATGGAAAAAAGTGATAAAAAGTACATTATGTTACTTTTTTTTAAAAAAGTGGCAAAATTATTCTAAAATTTTGAATAAAATTTACGAGTCATGAATTTATTCTATGAATTTATTTATATTTGATTAAGAAATAACATGTCATTTTTAAAAAATAAGTGAAATTGTGTCACTTTTTTAAAAAAGTGACAAAAATATTAAAAAATTGACACTCAAAATTTACAAAGTATTTTTACTTCCTAAAAATTTCTAAAAAGGTATTTTTGCAAATGATCAAAAAATAAGAGTATTCTAAGATTTAATTTATGTTTATTAAGAAAATAACATACATGTCATTTTTTTAAAAATAAGTGACATTGTGTCACTTTTTTTAAAAAGTGATAAAATTATTAAAAATTGCCATTTATTCCGACTTTGGCGAAGTGATACTTGCTTCGACATTGCCCATTGCAAGAAATGGGGAAAAAATTTCAAATTGGCTGGCGGATCCAGCAAACGTGGCTGCAGGAGCTCGTCGCTGGCTGGATCGGTCCCTATCCTAAATACAAGTATAGTTAGAGGACTAAATTAACAACCAACAAAAAGGTAAACTCTAATTCAAAGTGAGGAGGAAAGACGTCCCTAATAGTCTCATGTCTCCAAGGTACGGAAATTATTCAAAACCAAAATTAGAATATGAAAATCTCGCCAATGGTCGACCCCTGGGTTTTTGTTAAGACATGAGTAGACCCCCTGGTCATCCCTTTTATATAATTGTAGAATTTGAAGTTATTTTCTTTGTTTTCAGGAAAAATATTGTTTCATATTGGAAATAATTATATTTGGTATTGAATTTTGATTTGTTAAGTTGATTTTAGATTTTAGATCTATCCGTTGACATTGATTTTGATATTGACATTGACATTGACACTGTATTGATTGAATATTGATTTTAAATCTAAATGGTGTAATTAAATATTGAGTTCATCCATTGATATTGGCCAAATGGTAGAACTGAACTTCTGTAATTGGGCCCATTGATTTTCAAAACTAATATTGTATAGATTATTTGTTGAATAATCATATCATACAAAAAAATATGCCAAAAATCTAGTCACAGTGGTCAATCCCTTGCAAATGGATTGACCCCATTTTCCTGTGCAAGGGTCGACCCCTCTATAGAAGGGGTCGATACCCCAGAAGCCTTGCAGCTGGCCTTTTTGGGCAAGGTCGACCCCTATTGCATGTTTTCCAAAAAATGATTCTTCATTCATGAAATTGTTAAAATTTATTCTTCTTGAATATATGCCATAAAATTTAACAATTTTATTTACCGTGACATGGCGCCTGCGATGTGTAGTAGAGTATGCTAACTGCGTTGAAAATACACTTCAACAGGAGATACAGAAGATGGCACCTTGTCTTGAAAATAATCAATTTGGGCGAAGCATCTAAGGACTCTGTGGCTTAATTGCAATAAAGGACAATATGAAGGGACATGAAGAATTAGAGCGTGGACCTTGTGTGACATCTCACGTGGCTAACTGATAAGTGTATTTTATACACTTATTTGTATGTCTAAATTAGGATTAATTATTGTCGTTTGGGAATATTTTCTATTTAATTTATGTTTATTTGTTTACCTTTCAGAAAATGTCCCAATTGAAGAAGAATGAAGCAATTAATGGAAAAATGACACGATTGGATGTTAATTGGAGCTAAATTGGACAAGTGAGGAGTTTGTGACAACAACCGGGAAACATGCTTGGTCCCAAAGTGACTAAATCAGAGGTTGGAGGACCTAATTGAATGAATTAAGAGCTTTAATGGTCAAATCGAGAAGAAGATAAAGTTTGGGGGACTAAATTGCAACAATTGAAAGCTGAGGACAGAAGGTGCAATTAAAAGTCAGGGACTAACTTGTACAGCCGAGAAAATCGCGAAGTCGCGATCGCTGATCACATACCAAGCGATCGCGAGATGAGGCAAATTCTTAACCCGAGAGTTTTAACATCAACCACGCGATCGCTAGGGTTTATACCACGCGATCGCGCAGCTTTCCGGCTGGGCCGACTGTGGGCTTTTTCTCGCGATTTTCAACAGAATTTTCTCTTCTTGACTTAGGTTTTCTCCAAAAGATATATATACAACATAAGAGGCACGAAAATCAGACCTTTGCCTCTCCATAGAACGAGCCACAACAGAGATTTTACATCAAATTCTTGGGGAATTAAGCGTCGCAAAGGGGCGTGAATTGAAGATAATTGAAGAATTGAGACTTGGTGCATGCTTTCCTTTCTTCTTATTGTTTTCAATGAACGTTTTACTTTATTGTTTATGCTTTTTAATCATGATGTGTAACTAAATATAACGTTGGGATGAACGATGTAGCCTAGTTAATTATTTTAATTCCAAATTCCTTTATTTTAGTAATTCGTTGCATGTATTGATTTATTATTGTTCTTAATGCTTGAATTGCTTGATTACCAATTCATGATTTATTGAGTTATTTCCATAATCCGAGAGGTGAGTTAATAATTTAAAACGTGGTAATAAATCCGGTAATTGAACAAGAGATAGAGATATACTCGTGTTATTATTGTGGTCATGTGTGAATTCTTGTGTGTTATGCATCTAGATAAGGAATATTCAGACCCTCTGTAGAGATACATGGTTGACTTATTTAGGTAGAATTGATTTAAACTCGAGAGAGGAATTTCAATATACATTAGTGAATTCGACCGAATGCATATTTAGAAAATAAAATCTGGAATTGGAATTGATTTAATTGGCTAGGTGAAATCGTGAATCCCAACCACTTTACAATCATACTTGAAAACAAAACAATTTCACAATTCTTTTTAATTCATCTTCTTAGTTTTAATTTAAAACATAAAATTCATTTGTCTGTTCAAATAAAGTTTAGAACTAAAATATTTCGGTAATTAATAGCAGTCCTCGTGGGAGCGATAATCCGGACTCTAAGGTCCACTTTATTACTTGATTGCGATATCGTACACTTGCGATCTCAAATGCACAACAAGTTTTTGGCGCCGTTGCCGAGGACTGTTTTTATATTAATATCGATACCAATTAGTTCTTGCTTTAGTTTGAATTTGTATTTGTTTTTTTTTTAATTTTTTTTGTTATTATTTTTTTTTGAGTTTTTTTTTTTTAAATTTGTGAATTGTCTCCTTCTCAGGTATTGAATGAATTTTTAGATAGTTGGAGGCAACACAACAAGATGGCAGCAAACAATAATCAATGGCTCTTTGATCGAACTGCAGTTCAGACGTATCTGATGTGTGATTTCTGTTGGGAAAATCATGTTGTATTCGATTGCCCTATTGCACCCAAGGATGCTATATGGAAGGCTGATTGTTGTGGGAATTATTATATGGTAGAGCAGGAGTGTCCACCAATACATGCAGTTCAAGTTGAAACTGAAGATTTTGACAATGAAGATTTGATAAATCAGGATTTGAAAAAACAACAAGCTGAAATTAAGAAGTTGATGGAGCAGTGGACAGTAAGCATGACAGAGAGTCAGCCATTTCCGTTACCAGAAAGTCAGGTGCAAAGATCAGAGGAGCCAGAAAAATTGGTTGAAACAGTTGAAGAAAAAGAAGAAGAACTTGAAAGAGTGGATCAACCAGAAGAAAATAGCTGCCATGAAGAAATCTTTGTCCAATTGTCAATAATGCAGAATCAGGACACCGAGCTCGAGCAGACTTCAATCAAAGAGGAAGAACAATTGAAGAAAGAGGAGTTGATCACAGAAAAGCAGACACTTAAGGGTGCCGAAATTGCAATGCAATCCTCCAAATTCAGTGATTGGGCAAGAATTGATTTCATCATTTGTGATGAATGATAAGTGTTATATTAACGTTTATTTTATACACTTATATCCTTGAATAAGTCATAATGGGATTCTATCTAAGTATTATTAATGCATGTTGTGTTTCATGTTGTATAGGATCCTAAAAGAAGAGAAAAGAAGGAAAAATGACCAAAATACGCTTTAAATTGAAGATTGAGGACCTTGGGTGCAAATACGTTACGGCCGTAATATATATACTCACGGTCGTAAACGTTTTCATGTCATTGTGCAAAAAATATGCAGAGACACAGTTACAGCCGTAAAGGGGTGTGTCACGGCCGTAAATGGATATGTCACGGCCGTAAATGGAAGTGTCACGGCCGTAATATCAACTTTGGAAAATATGCAGTAACTCAATTACGGCCGTAAAAGAATAGTTACGGCCGTAAATCTTAAAGTCAAAAATTTCCTTATTTCCATTCTTTCCATAATTTTGGATTTCTTGCTCCCAAAGCTAGGGCACGAAAATTGAAGTTATAAATAGGGAAGTTCATGACAAGAAAGGGAAGAGAAATATATTTTGAGAGCCACCAATATCAAAGTTTGAAGAGAAGAAATTCCGGGCAAAATCAAGGTTAATCAAGACAATATTTTTGGGGAATTCTTCATGGCAATGCGTGGCTAATCTTCTCAACCTAGTTCAAGGGGGAAGTTGTGTTCATATTATTTTATTGTTCATTCCTCAAACTCGTAACGTAGTTCTTGTTTTTATGTTTTATTTATTGGATTTCTCATGAACATTAATTTCGTCAAGACAATTTATTAATTGATTAAGGCCTTGTCTTTTAATTATTGTGTTGATGTTTGCTAATTTGGGTAATTGGATTCGTATTTGTCTTGTTATCTAAATCATAGTAGCAATTGGTAATTTTATATTTCCATATGAAAATCCAATCTAGATTAATCAATTCGAGCATATGTAATTGATAATTTAGTTCACCTAATTCTTCTTGTTTTCACATAGTTAATGAATTAAATCTAGGGAGCTTATTCTAGGTTGTTCATTCACTCTAAATTGATTGGAGAACTAATTCTAATTGATTATTATTAAGGAAGAATTGGATTAATTAGAGCTTTTTGATTATTCCGGGTGATAAATAAAACAAAGGAAATAGTACATGCGTTGCTTGGGGAATGACAATATTATGATAGGGCACAACCGAACCTGAGAACTAGGATTCTTTATTATTTGATTTTCATTCCAGCTATTTTACATCTTTATTTGATTATTTAGATTAATTGCAATTTTCAACTCAAAACCCACCTTTACGATTCTAATTGACATAACACTAAGTTAGTTCCCGTTCCTCGTGGGATCGACCCTTGCTTCCACTGCTATATTCTTAGTAATAGTGAACAAGGAATTTAATTATTATTTTGGTGCATTACGACACGCATCAATGAAGAAATAATTGAAGTCTACATTTTGAAAGTTGAATCGAGTGTAGATGTTAAAACTTATGACATGGGCAAGGTACAATTTTTGAGCTTAAATGTATTGTGGAGCAAATTCAACCATCACAAACAAAGAAGGTCATCAAAAACTCTATTTAAAGTTCCATGAACAGTCAGGTAAAAAGTCGGGCTTTAGACTTAAAACGGAGCGCTTGTTGGGAGGCAACCCAACCTTTCTTCCCTTTTATTTACTACGCTTTCATTATTTATTTTATTTTAGATTAATTCATGATAGGTAACTTGTTTTGAGTGTTTTGCATACTACATGTTAAGGCACTTTGCATGTTAGTCTATTGTTGCATTTTTAGGTATATTTTTGATTTAGCATATTTTGTTACATTAGGTTTTTAATTGTCATCCCAAGCATCACACACTAGTTTGGATCATGAAATTAATGTTTGAAAAATCATTGCATCAATCATGAAGTGATTAGGGGGATAAAAACGATTTTGAACATCAAAAATAGGAAAAATTTTCAGTACTGCCGTATACTAAGTGATCGCGTGCCAATAGGCTTTGGCGATCGCGACTTTGCACTTAAAAATCAACAGGTTTTAAAACCTTGAACCACGCGATCGCTGGCACTCCAACCAGGCGATCGCGTGGACAATCTGATACCAAATTCGGCAGTTTAAGTGCTTCACTTAATTCTTTCAATTTCAAACAACATGAACTCGTTTTCTCTCCCCCAATCACCTCATATTTGATCTTATATTCTGTGTGCATGTCATCAACACCTAGTTGTATCAATATCATTGCTATTTCCCGCATCCAAATCAATCAAAGGTATGTAATTCTTCACTTGAAACATACTTTACTCAAATTTATGAAATTTTCTTTTAGATTTCGAATAATTGGAAGTGTGAATTGTGAAGAATGGGCTTAGGTTAGTGGTTGGAGTTTGTGATTTGTGGTTTAGTAGACAAGAAATTTTGGGTTCATTCATGCCTCCAACCCTATGCACATCCATTGATTTTTGGTAATGCCCATTAAGTGTTTGATGAAATGCCACAAAGATGTTCTTATGCTAATTTTAGAAATTCATTCCGGCATTTATCTTCATGACATGTTCATCATTGATTGTGTGTATTTAGTTCTAGAATTAGTTCACTACATTGCATGAAAATCATGAAGACCAACATTGCATCGAGGCAGCCCCATTGCAAGGCCACTGCAGGCCATTGCACCAGAAATTCAGTTCACGTCACCCACTTCTCCATAATTTTTCATGACCCTATTGAACTCCAAATGACCTGAATTTTTAATATGTTGTAGACCATGCTGTGAACTTTGACATATCAAAAGATGGCTCGGGAAAATTTATATTTTTCTAGGCGATGTCAAGGCTTGAATAAGTGTGGTCGACCAATTTTGAAAATTCAAAAATGTGCTTTAACTTTAGTTTGGGGGTGTGGTCTTGAACTTCCATTATCTCTTATTGATGTTTATGACTTTTAATATTACTTATCTCTTATTTGCAAGGTAAACATCAGGCAAGACACATCCGATCAAGTTGGGCAAGGCAAGAAATATGGTTAAATTCATCCAACATCATTTCAAATTGAAGCATCAAGACTACAATGAGACATCTCCTCTACACTTGGGAAGTTCTCGTTCTCTTTCTTACTTATTTATGTGGCAAAACATTGAGGACAATGTTCATTTCAAGTTTGGGGGTGGATCTCATTATTTCCATATTATTACTTTTCATTCTATTTTATTGGGATTAAAAAAAAAAAAATTGAAAACTTTGTTGACATGTTTATTGCCTAGGATATAGTATGAATCAATTTGTGTTTAGGCTTGAAAATTGGACAACATGAAAACATGAACCTATTTTTGAACTAGTTATGTTTTGCTAGATTCATACTTATTGCGCACATAGCCAGTGTTAGATAATTGCTTGTGTGAAGGATTTTGTTTAATACATGTGGGGCAGAGTTTATGCAATTTGAACTTAGGAATGACTCAAAAAGCCCTGAACTTAGATCGTTAGACATCCCACCCCTAAATTAGAACCAATCATGCTAAAAGGCAAGTTTGGGGGTAAAATGGTTGGAATTTGTGTGTATTGACGGGTTGGAGGTCTGTGGTTCTTGATTTTTCACTTTAGTCATTACAGTTTGGTCAACTGGTATAAACCATTTCCAGCATAAAAACAGAAAAATGCTGAAGGTCTTATTCCGCTCTTCAAATGCCTTTTTGACTCGAGTAAGTAAGTCCGAGGGGTCCTTCAAACCTGGTGCCCTAAAGCCAACTGGCTTGGGAGTCATCGACCTAAAGCTCGCTACATGGGTCAATTAGAAAGCAAGTACGGAGAGTGGACTTACACATAAGACATTATAACATCTTTAACTTTTCTGTTTAAGCCTTTATGACTCGGGCAAGTACGTCTGAGGGGTTCTTTGAACCTGGTACCCTAAAGCCGTCTGGTTTGGGAGTTGCCGATCTGAAAGCCCGCTACAGGGGTCATATAGAAAGCCCGTATGAAAAGTTCTGCACAAAGATGGTAAAAGACGGGGACAATTAAAAGAAAAAGTCGTCCATCATAAGAAAATATATATATATATATATATATATATTGCATGGTATAAGCGTTGTTGACTGAGCTGTGGTGGCTGAGGCTATAGAATTGGGGACTGCTTTCTTTTGATTCGTTATGCATGCATATTTCTGATTCTGATTAACATGTGTGGAAAAAGCAAAGAATATTTTTAGAACCCACATAGATAAAAACCAGGGATGTGAGAGAAAAGCAGAAAGTTGTGATCAGTCATGAGCGTTGAAAAGAATTTCATTAGAAATCATAGATTGACCACATGGGATTCGGGCTGGATTATGCATAATGAGCCACACAGTGTTGAGTATATCTTTTGCATAAGTATGCGTTTGACATTGGCTATTCACACACACACTTAAAAATCTGGCAGATATAACTAGAAATTATTTTGAATTGTTGTTCATGACGCTTGTTTAAAGCTTAAATTGGTTTGGACTTTGGAGGCATATAGTAAACATGTTGACACAACAAAATATTTGTTCTCTTATTTCTTTGAATTTTTTGTAGTTTAGTTTAAATTGTTCGAGGACGAAAAATAATTCTAGTTTGGGGGTATTTGATAAGTGTATTTTATACACTTATTTGTATGTCTAAATTAGGATTAATTATTGTCGTTTGGGAATATTTTCTATTTAATTTATGTTTATTTGTTTACCTTTCAGAAAATGTCCCAATTGAAGAAGAATTAAGCAATTAATGGAAAAATGACACGATTGGATGTTAATTGGAGCTAAATTGGACAAGTGAGGAGTTTGTGACAACAACCGGGAAACATGCTTGGTGCCAAAGTGACTAAATCAGAGGTTGGAGGACCTAATTGAATGAATTAAGAGCTTTAATGGTCAAACCGAGAAGAAGATAAAGTTTGGGGACTAAATTGCAACAATTGAAAGATGAGGACTGAATGTGCAATTAAAAGTCAGGGACTAACTTGTACAGCCGAGAAAATCGCGAAGTCGCGATCGCTGATCACATACCAAGCGATCGCGAGATGAGGCAAATTCTTAACCCAAGAGTTTTAACATCAACCACGCGATCGCTAGGGTTTATACCACGCGATCGCGCAGCTTTCCGGCTGGGCTGACTGTGGGCTTTTTCTCGCGATTTTCAACAGAATTTTCTCTTCTTGACTTAGGTTTTCTCCAAAAGATATATATAAAACATAAGAGGCACGAAAATCAGACCTTTGCCTCTCCATAGAACGAGCCACAACAGAGATTTTACATCAAATTCTTGGGGAATTAAGCGTCGCAAAGGGGCGTGAATTGAAGATAATTGAAGAATTGAGACTTGGTGCATGCTTTCCTTTCTTCTTATTATTTTCAATGAACGTTTTACTTTATTATTTATGCTTTTTAATCATGATGTGTAACTAAATATAACGTTGGGATGAACGATGTAGCCTAGTTAATTATTTTAATTCCAAATTCCTTTATTTTAGTAATTCGTTGCATGTATTGATTTATTATTGTTCTTAATGCTTGAATTGCTTGATCACCAATTCATGATTTATTGAGTTATTTCCATAATCCGAGAGGTGAGTTAATAATTTAGAACGTGGTAATAAATTCGGTAATTGAACAAGAGATAGAGATATACTCGTGTTATTATTGTGGTCATGTGTGAATTCTTGTGTGTTATGCATCTAGATAAGGAATATTCGGACCCTCTGTAGAGATACATGGTTGACTTATTTAGGTAGAATTGATTTAAACTCGAGAGAGGAATTTCAATATACATTAGTGAATTCGACCGAATGCGTATTTAGAAAATAAAATCTGGAATTGGAATTGATTTAATTGGCTAGGTGAAATCGTGAATCCCAACCACTTTACAATCATACTTGAAAACAAAACAATTTCACAATTCTTTTTAATTCATCTTCTTAGTTTTAATTTAAAACATAAAATTCATTTGTCTGTTCAAATAAAGTTTAGAACTAAAATATTTCGGTAATTAATAGCAGTCCTCGTGGGAGCGATAATCCGGACTCTAAGGTCCACTTTATTACTTGATTGCAATATCGTACACTTGCGATCTCAAATGCACAACACTAACTGATACATGGCCTACCCTGCTGGTTATTGAATAATAATTTTCTTCCAAACGATAACATAAATCTATCGAAAACTAGTCATTGAGGTGGTTGAAGAAATTGAAGAAAGCAGAAGAAAATTTATTCTGAATTACTTTCTTATTCTCATTCAGCAACAATGGAAGTCTAGTGCATTATATATATGCAATGGACGGAACAAACATAACAGAAAAACAATGCAATCAAAAAATTCTTGAACTATGGAGAAACAACAAATAAGGAAACGAAAGAAAATAACAACGCAGTCCCGAAGAATGTAAAAAGTAAACATTAAGTCTCTGATTTCAATATCCCCCCTCAAGTGGGATTTTGATGAAAGTCCATCAATCCCAACTTGGCAAGTAAAAACCTGAATTGTGGAGCCCCCAATGACTTAGTGAAGACATCAGCAATCTAATCATTAATAGAGATGTGGCGAGGAAAAACAAAACCTGATTTAAACTGATTTCGAACCACATGACAGTCAATATCAAGGTGTTTAGTTCTCTCATGAAAAACTAGGTTGGCACAAATGTGAAGTGCAGCTTGATTGTCGCACCATAAAGGAATAGGAAGAGGAACACAAATTTTAAAATCTTGCAAGATGTAATGAATCCATTGTAATTCACATATTGTGGTTCCTAAACTTCAATATTCAGCCTCAGCCAAACTCCTAGACACGTTAGTTTTTTTTTGCAAGAGATCAAAGCTCCTCCAAAGAAAATACAATAACCAGTTAAAGACCTTCTAGTGTCAGGACAAGTAGCCCAATCCGCGTCACCGAAGGCCTCCAAATGAAAATTATTGCTCACAAGAAAGAATAAGCCCTTTGATAATGTACCTTTGATGTACCTCAAAATGTGCAGTGCTAAATTCCAATGAGCAGTGGTAGGATTTGGGACAAATTGGCTTAACTGGTGAACTCCAAATATTATATCCGGTCTGGTAAGTGTAAGATAAAGAAGGCGACCAATGAGCCTCCTATATTGGTCAGGATTTGAGCAAAGTTCCTGTGAAGAGGTAAAGAATTTTTGACCTTTAGGTAATGGAGTAGTGGCCTTTTTTGCACCCAGTAAACCAACATCTGTAACAAGATCAATAACATACTTCCTTTGATTTAGATAAGTTCCAACTGAGGACCTAGCTATTTCAATGCCTCGGAAGTATTTAGCATAACCTAGGTCCTTAATTGTAAACACCCTATGCAAGGATTCCTTCACTTTACCAATTTCAGACTCATCGGTCCCTATGATAAAGAGATCATCAACATACACCAGTAACGCAAGAAAGAAAGAAAGAAGGAGTATGCAATGTAAACAAACAGTGATATGTTATGATTGTCAAAATCCAAATGCAGTTAGATGTTTACATAACTCCGAATTCCATTGTCTTCTTGCTTGCTTCAAGCCATAAAGTGACTTCTTAAGCCTACTAACATGTCCCTGCACTGCCTTGTTATAACCTTGTGGTGGCCACATGTATACTTCTTCCTCCAAAATACCATGCAAGAAAGCATTGATTAATAGTAACAGGTTTGGCAACTGGTGAAAAACTCTCAAAAAAATCAATGCTAGGTTTTTTATTAAAACCTTTTGCAACTAGTCTAGCTTTGCACCGATCAAGGGTACCATCTGCATTTAATTTTGCTTTAAATACCCACTTACATCCAATTGGTTCCTTACCAGCTGGTAAAGGAACTAAGTCCCAAGTTGCATTTTTTTCTAATGCATCTATCTCTGCTCTCATAGCCACTAACCATTATTCCTTAGTACTTGCATCCCTGTAGGAAGATGGTTCTTGGATGGTAGTAATGTTAGCTAAATAATCAGTATATGCAGGATTGATGTTTTTTGAGATAGAGTATGGAAAAGTGTCAGGTGTATATGAATGACGAGTACGATCAGAAGGGGTGAAAGAATTAATGGAAGAATTATTGATGATGCTAAATTTTGAGACAAAATCTTGCATCCATCCGGGAGTACTTTTCTTCTGAGAGAAGGTGGATTTTGATCAAAATTGTCATCAAGTAAGGTGTGTTGTGGAGTTGATGGTCCAGAACTGATGTCATCAGTGGCAGCAGGTAGAGAATCAGGCAGACTATCAGAAGATTCAACAGAGTCATTTTCAATAGGAGTATTGTCATCAGAAGATTCAACAGATTCATGTTCAATAGGAGTACTATCATCAAAAGATGTAGTTGCAGGACTATCTTGATCAAACACTGGATTAGGAAGAGGCAAATTTTGTGTTGTGGTAGAATTACCTTTATAAGGAAATATGTTTTCATGAAATACCACATCCCTAGAAATATGAACCTGTCTATTTTCAAGATCATATACCTTAAATCCTTTTTGCCCAGGACTGTAATAAATCAATATGCATTTGAAAGACCTATGAGAGAATTTATCCTTAAAAGGTTTGGTGTTAGTAGCAAAACAAAGGCAACCAAACACCTTGAGGTTATGATATGTAGGTGGTTTGTCGTGCAGGATCTGAAATGGTGTCTTCCAACTAAGAAGTTTATTAGGTAATCTACTAATGATGTAGGTAGCCATTAGGATAGATTCCCCCTAGAAAAATTTAGGTAGATTGGCTTGAAACATGAGAGCTCTTGCAACTTGAAGGAGGTGTCTATGTTTCCTTTCCACAACTCCATTTTATTGTGGAGTGTAGACACAAGTCCTCTGGTGTATTATTCCTTTATCAATAAGAACATTATGAAATTCCTGGTTGACAAATTCTGAACCATTGTCAGTCCTAATGCACTTAATGTCCTTGTGAAATTGGGTCCTAAGAAACTGGTGAAATGCTTTGAATGTTTGTAAGACTTGTGTCTTGTGTTTGAGAAGAAAAGTCCATGTTCCTCTGCTGAAATCATCTACTATGGTCAGAAAATAAGGACCTCCTAATATTGAAGCCCTTTTATAAGGTCCCCAAAGATCAGCATGAATTAATTCCCCAACCATTTGTGTTTGTATCATGCTTTTTGTGAAGGGTAGTCTAGGTTGTTTAGAAATAGCACAAATATCACAATGTGGAATAAAATCATTATCACATTTATCCAGAATGTCTAAATGATGCATAGTGATTTCAGATACATGCCCAAGTCTTTTGTGCCACAAAAATAAGGATTTGTCTATGGTGACATTAAGAGTCATAGAGGAATTATTACATTCAGGAAAGATGGAATTACAAAAGGAAAATCTAAACTTATTGAGAAAAGATTCAGAAAAAGATGTTTGATCCAGAATGTATAGATTTCTGATAAGTCTACCAACTGCCACGATTTCTTCAGTCTGTTGGTCCTGTAGGAAACAATGGTCATCAAAAAATGTGAGTTTCATCTTTGAAGTTTTAGCTAGTTTACTGACTGAAAGAAGATTGAATTTGAATGTTGGAATATGCAAAACATCTTTCAATGTAATGGCAGAGTGAATGTGAACATCACCAGTGTTTTTAACAAAATTAATAGATCCGTCTGGAAGGTACATTGGAATGGTAGTAGTGCATTACTCTGGATATGTAAAAAATTTCAGGTTATTGCACATATGATTAGATGCTCCCATATCTAACACCCAAGAACCTACTTCTAACAAGTTTGAAGCATTTGAGGTATGAATAATATCATATTTGAGCACAGAACCTGCAAAATCCTCAATATGAACAAAGTTAACCACTTCTCCTCCAGTACTTGCCTTTCCTTTCATCATTTTAACAAGTTCCTATTGTATCATCTCAGCCAAATTTGACTTCTGCAGCTGGTGTTTCACTTGTCTATCAGTTTTCGGTGGAGTATCCACCATGTTGGCAGAGTACTTCATAGCTCCAGATCTATTTTGATTTCTTATCTGCTTAAACTATTCTGGATACCCTATGAGTTTGAAACATCCATCCTTGTTATGTCCATTGATCTTCCAGTGACTACAACATAACAGTTGTTTCTCTCCTTTCATCATTTCATAACTCTTTCCACCTACAGATCTAATTCTTCCATCATTTTTGAAATTTTGTGTTTTAGAGAACATAGCATTCACCTCAGTTCCATTACCAAATTCTATATGTACCTCCATTTGCCTTTCAACTCTCTGGATCATAGCATATTCCTTATTCACAGCAAGTAAAGGTTCCATAACTAAGATCTGACTTCGAATATGTTCATATTCCTCATTTTATCCCATAAGAAATTGCATTAACCTATTAAATGAGGTAATATCTGATACAGCCTTAGCTGAATCACAAGTACATTCAGGTAATGGCATTAAGTATGTTAATTCATCCCACAAACCTTTCAATTTCGTATAGTACTGAGATATTGATTGTGCTCCCTGAGTAATAGAACAAATTTCCCTTTGAATCTGGTATAATTGTGGACCGTTACTGATGGGTGTACAAATAATAATTTCTTGCTCTCATTAAAATAAATTGCAATAGTGGTGAGTAAGGTCGAATTCACGGAGACTTGTTAGATTTAATTCTTCGGGAAAATTAAAAGCGATGAATTTAAAATGGGGGGTTTTGAATTTTTGAATATGAAATCAAATTGTAAATAAACAATTGCGAAATTAAAATGATGAAAATAACAAATTAAATAAATATCCAGCCCAAGGTGTAATCTCAGTATTGATTCACAGAATTGATCATGGATGCAAGAATAAAATTCATAAATCATTCTCTAAATTGGTTATGGTCATTGATACGATCTAACAACCTATCTCTCCTTACTTTATCGATAATCAAGAGACGCTCGTTTATTATTCCCCTAATCAATAAACAATCCTAGATACGATCGTAGGATTTAATTTACCAATAGCATTAATTTATAGAGAGACGAGCAATTCTAACTAACAAATTCACACGCGTGATTTATTTAAGCTAGGTTATGTATCTTCATAACACGAGTCAAAAATCAGTCTATAATTAACTATGTTATTTGCCACTTGTATTAGAAAATCTAAACAATTACGGATTTAGATTCCTAATTGGCTAAGTATCGTTTTGACAATTAAAACAACGTGCACTTTGTATTAATAAATCAAAACAACAACTTTGATGCAAACAAAAGATATATAAATAGAAAACAATTAAAGGAACAATTAAATTTAATTAGATCTCACAATTCTTGGTGAATCAAAACTTCAAATAACTTTGAACTGGAATAATAATTTAGCTACCCATAAACATTTGGAAAATAAAAACTAAAAGAAATAATAATAAAAATGATATCAAAGTCTAGAAATTGACGAAACGTGTGGCAGCTTCTCCTTCCCTTCTTTTTCTTCCAGCAATTGTCTTCTTTTTTTTCCAATTCTTTTTCGTCCGTTCTCCCCTTCTTCTCCCATCTTTTTCTTCCTTTTTTTGTTCCCAAAATTTCTTTCCTTTTTGTCTTCCTTTTTCTTGAGTTGTCAAGCAGCAATTCTTTCCTTTTCTCAACTCTTTTCTTTCCCAACTTTTTATTCTTTCCTTACTTCAATCATTTCCAATTATAATTCTTCCTTTTGTGGTGCCTTGTTTCCTTAAATATATATATGTTAAATTTTCTTTCTTCCAATTTAACATATTCCTTTAATCCACTCTTAGGTCAATGTTGTTCCACTTTTTGGCCCAAATCTCCTCCAGTTGAATTGAGTTGCTGGCCTTTTAATTTCATCCACCAAAACTGTGTAAAACCTCTTAATAATTTGAGACAGCTCACTTCCACAAAAATAAGGCGTGCCCACGCCTTATGTCAAGTGCTCCTCTGATTGTGTGCTTTTAAATTCCAAGTTCCCTCTTCCTAATTTGTGATATTTGAGTCAAATTGATCTCAATTTCCCACCTAATTCACAAAACATAAAATATGATTAATATTCAAAGTTTAAGCATTTAAAGTCATTGAATTAAGAAGAAGAATAACTAATAAAACAAAAAATATGCACCCTATCAAATCCCCCCACACTTAGACAATGCTTGTCCTCAAGCATAATCTAGCATCAAGTTAATGGAATGTACTCTCATCATCATCCATTCTTCTATCTCTACAATTCAACACTAGGCTAGTCACTTCAACAATTTTTTTCAAAATCCACATGTGGTGGGGTTTAACACCTCACATTAGATTCACACAATACGCTCAAAGTATTTAGGGTGTAAAGTATATATGTACTCTCAAGTTAAAGCATAGAAAACTCTTACCATAAGCATGCCAATATATCACATTGGAGCCACCAATGGTTTTAAATGCAAAGTAAGGGTCTAAACATTAGTCGTAATAGGGCTTGGGTAAGGTGGGATGATATGATCCAGACCAGACATCGAAGGGCGAAGTCGAGCCATCGTCAATATGACAGTGATCTACGTGCAAAACGGAGCAAGTTTCATGTTGGAGTCGAGCCGAGAAGGCGAAAGGATCAAACCGAGACGAGTGATCGAAGTTATTTGGGCAAAAAGGTCATTACGGCCGTAACGAAGATCTGTCACGGCCGTAACTCTTATAATCACGGCCATAAAAGGTATTATCACGGCCGTAACTCCGCCTCAGGTTTAGATGAAGAATTGCAGAATTTCAAAGTTACGGCCGTAAGAAATATGGTCACGGCCGTAAGTCTTAAGCAGAAAGCCATTTACGGCCGTAAAAGTGTTCATCACGGCCGTAATTGAGGATTTCCGGATTTTAGGGGATTTTTGATTATTTTTCTGTTTTTAATTAATTGTTTGCCTATTTTAGTATTCTAGTTTAACTAGAATTATATTTTGAGTAAATTAGCAATTAGGTTATTTTGCTTATATATATTCTTTTCCATGATTGTAAAAAACAGTTTAGTTAAGTTTGAGTTTATGAATTAAATTAAGAGATGATTCTCTTGTTAAAGGTTGAGGAGTCCCTTTGGTGTTCTTCGAGATCAAATCTAACTTATCAAATATTGTGAAATATTTGTGGCGTTTCCCATTAGAACCTTATCAAGGAAATTGACAAGTCCTTGTGATGTTTCGAAAACCTTGGATCTCGATTTCGCATCGCCAATCTTCGCGTCGTGAATCTTGGGTCAAGTTCCTATCGTCAAGTTTATCTTTCCAGTATTTTAATTATTGTGTTCTTGTGTTTCTTGGCTGAATCTGGATCTTTCCTATCTTTGTTTCGTTTAATTCCGCGTGTTCGTCGTGACCCCCCTCCCGGGATCGCGTCATCTGGTATCAGAGCTTGGATCTATATTCAGTTCTTGGTATTCTTGATATTTTCTTGTTTTTTCTTGATTTTCTTGTTCTTCGTGCCAGTTATAAATTTTTTTCAATTTGATCCATAAGAGTCACTCCTAAAAATTCAAAACTGTTTTTCTTGTTTATTTCTCATCCAAATCCAATTTCGTTTTTTCTGACATACTCGTAGTCAAATTTTCTGGCAGATTTAAAAAAAAAATCGAATATTTCGAGAATTTCCTAATTTTTTTACTTTTCGTATCTTCCATAAATTCCTTGATTGTTGATCCTTGGTTTGTTCTTAGGTGAAATTTGAAGGGATTGAGTGTGATACACGAGTGAAAATAAACACGAGAGGAATTTTTGTTTGTGTTTGAAAACTAACCATGTCTCGTAGGGAAAAATCTCCATCGACAGGTGACCACAAGAATTTTAAACAGATGGAGGCCATGAAGTTAAAACTTGAGAGATTGATGGCTAGGATGGATAGAAGGGAAGCAGAACTTGCTCAATGATAAAAGGAGGAATATCAAGCAGATTCTAGGGCTAGGAAGCATAAGGGGCGTGAAGCCAATTCTAGAGGTGGAGATGGGGGTGATGAAAGGACATTGAAGCGAAAAGAGACATCAAAACGGGAGAGTAGTGATCATGTTCACAAAAGGAGGGAGGAACCGACAACCAAAGGTAAAAATAATTTTGATTCCAAGCCTCTTAAGGATAAAAATGTTAAGTGCTTTAAATGTTTGGAACGGGGTCACGTTGCACTTGATTGTCCACATAAAAAGGTTAGGTGTGATAGTGAAGGGGCGAAAAGTGTTGTGGTGGATGAGTCAATTATTGATAGGCATGTTCTTAGCGCTAAGCGTAAGGCGAATGTTTTGGAAAATGTAGATGGGCAAAAGGATAATATTTTTCGCACTAGATGCTTAGTGGATGAAAAAGTTTGTAGCTTGGTGATTGACGGGGGAAGTTGTACTAATGTAGTTATTACAATGTTGGTGGAAAAATTAGGCATACCTTTAATGAAACATCCAACACCTTATAAATTACAATGGCTGACTGAGTCGGGGGAAGTTAAGGTGAAGAGACAGACTTTAGTGGCATTTTCTTTTGGTGGGTATTCGGATGAGGTAATTTGTGACGTGGTGCCAATGCAAATTAGTCACATACTGTTGGGGAGACCTTGGCAGCATGAAAGGGCTGTGCTACATGATGGGTATACGAATAGATACAACTTGGTAAAAGGGGAGAAAAATTTTACTCTAATGCCACTATCTCCAACTGAAGCCCTGAAAGATCAACTGAAGGTGAAAAGTGAGTTTGAGGGGAAAAATAAGAGAGTTGAGGCCACGACCTCAGAAAAAGGAGAGGGAGTGGAAATTAAAGAAAAGAGCGTTGAGGCCACGACCTCAGAAAAAGGAGAGGGAGTGAAAAATAAAGAGAAGAGGGTTGAGGATCAAACCTCAGAAAAAGGAGAGACTGAGTGCAAAAAGCAAAAGAAAAGATAGTCTACCACAAAAATGAGTCTATTTGCACTTACTCACGCTAACACACCCCTCCCCAGTTCTTTAAAATCTGTTTTACAGGTACCGAAGTCAAATCATGAGCTTAAAAAAGGAAAAAAAGTTGTTGGCACAAATGAGCAGCCCAAAAAGCTAAGAAAGTTGAAGGAGAAAAATGGGCAGCCCAAAAGGTTGAAAGCAAGCACGAGGCATAAACATGATCATCGAGCCCAGAAAAGCAGGAGGAGTTTGAAAAGCCGAACAAAAATGGATTCGAGGTCGAATCCTTTTCAAGAGAGGGAGTATGATATGATCCGGACCAGGCATCGAAGGGCGAAGTCGAGTCATCGGCAATATGACAGTGATTTACGTGCAAAACGGAGCAAGTTTCATGTTGGAGTCGAGCCGAGAAGGCGAAAGGATCAAGCCGAGACGAGTGATCGAAGTTATTTGGGCAGAAAGGTCATTACGGCTGTAACGAAGATTTGTCACGGCCGTAAAAGGTATTATCACGGCCATAACTCCGCCTCGGGTTTAGATGAAGAATTGCAGAATTTCAAAGTTACGGCCGTAAGAAATATGGTCACGGCCGTAATTCTTAAGCAGGAAGCCATTTACGGCCGTAAAAGTGTTCATCACGGTCGTAATTGAGGATTTCCGGATTTTAGGGGATTTTTGATTATTTTTCTGTTTTTAATTAATTGTTTGCCTATTTTAGTATTCTAGTTTAACTAGAATTATATTTTGAGTAAATTAGCAACTAGGTTATTTTGCTTATATATATATTCTTTTCCATGATTGTAAAAAACAGTTTAGTTAAGTTTGAGTTTATGAATTAAATTAAAAGAGGATTCTCTTGTTAAAGGTTGAGGAGTCCCTTTGGTGTTCTTCGAGAACAAATCTAACTTATCAAATATTGTGAAATATTTGTGGCGTTGAACTTATCAAATATTCGCAAGAATATTTGTGGCGTTTCCAATTAGAACCTTATCAAGGAAATTGGCAAGTCCTTGTGGTGTTTCGAAAACCTTGGATCTCGATTTCGCATCGCCAATCTTCGCGTCGTGAATCTTGGGTCAAGGTCCTATCGTCAATTTTATCTTTCCAGTATTTTAATTATTGTGTTCTTGTGTTTCTTGGCTGAATCTGGATCTTTCTTATCTTTGTTTCGTTTAATTCCGCGTGTTCGTCGTGACCCCCCTCTCGGGATCGCGTCATGGGATAAAAAGGATACATTTTTGGAGATTTTCATTGAAGGAATTATATGAACTTATTCGTAAGAACTCACTTAAAATTCATGTACTTCAATCATATCACTCCATATCCCAGTGTAGTTTATATTCTTTCACCTCTCGCGAGTATCCCCTCAAGAACTATCAATGAATTACAACATGGGTGTTAATTTCAATCAACGTGAAGGAACGAAATATAGACCAAGCAATTCAAACCACTCATCAGCACATGTAATGGGAGTAAACACCCTCACAAGGTATTTCTCTCTTTGCACGAAGTGTATAAGGGTGAGAATTTTCACTCAGCTCACTGCATGGAGAATTCATTACCACATACTGCTCAGATGTCATGACCGGAGCTAACAACGACACAAGTGCAAAGTAAAGGTCTTTATTTGGTTGTAACGGGGCTTCGGGTTAGGTAGGATAAAAGGAAAATATTTAGGCTAAGTTGAGAGGAGAGTTCACAAGCTGATTCAATTCAAAACGATATCTCTTCCTCCACCTTTCAATATGATTTTTTCGTAATTTCCTAACATCCATTCGATTCAGCCCTTGACTCTTATTATGCACGTGGGGTTTATTCTCTTCACATGATTTTTTTTTTTTTTTTACAACTTGATTTCTTTTTGACCCCATTATCACTTAAACATTGAACAGCACAAAGTGAAAGCTCCCATTTTTCTGAATCTAAGACTGTCTCATACTTCTCAATTAATACAAGCTTGTGAAATTCCTCTCTTGTGGGTTCAAGATAGAGGTAACATGAAAGAATGAGAATCCACGGCTTGTAACGTGGCAACAAAATTCCAAAGACAGGCTAAAGCTCAAAGAGGCTTCTATTGGTACATGTATCATGGTAGGCTCTTTAAGAAGGCCAAATTGGGTTTCACCTAATGCCTTTACTATATTTTTGCACTTGAGTCAAGAAACTACAACAACATGCACAAGAGAGCACATCCAAGAATAAATAAACCGTGCAGGACACACATCAAAGAATAAAATCTTAATATAAATATAAAAATAGTTCATAGGTTCAAAAGCTCACGAATTACGGTTTGTGTTGCTCCCATCCATTTATGAGATATAGGTCATTGCTTGGTCCTAGTTTCAAAATCAAATTAAGGCTAAAAAGAGTGGGGTTAGGTCAATCGGAGTGGTGTTACAACACATCAACTTTGGTTTGACTCAATTAGTTATAGATTGCAAATTGACTACTTTATCCCCCCAATCATTCTTTCACATCACAAGTCTTTGATTTTCAATGTTTGTTATTCTGAACCAAAATAATTTGAAGCACAAGCGAATAAGCCCATATATTCCTTCAATGCAAGGATCAAGATAATGGAATATTAGCAAGGAATAGGAGTTTTCATGGCTTGTATTACGGTTGATTTCCAACAAAAAGGCTATGGCTCAAAAGTGGCTTTCTAGTGGCATATTTCAGGGTAGGCATTTTAAGAAAGCTAAATTTGGCTTCACCTAAGTGTCCATACTTATTCAGTGCATTCAATTACCAAGAGGCATCTCAACATGCATAACAAAGCAAGTTCTACAAGAAATCAACTACATTTGACAATCACACAATCAAAGGAATAGAGCATAGCGTAGTGTATATTTATTAATGCTCAAGATGCTCAAAAGCTCACAAAATAGGGTTAATGTGCATCAAATCCCACACACCCTTCATTCAATCCACCATTAAGAGCAATCAATCTAGTGCAATAAACAAAAACTTAACTACTCTTGCAATTCCCCATTGTGCCTCAATTCATCTAGATAATTCATAGTAATTCAGATCATAAAGGGATAAACATTGCCAAAATCCAAAATTAAGAAGAGAATTTTCAAAAAATTCTTTGAAAAATAGAGCAAACATGGATTATAATAGAAATTGAGGTGCACTAAAATGAATCAATGTTCAAAAACTAAGCAAAGGCCCACATCAAAAACCTCCCCCACACTTAATCCATACATTGTCCTCAATGTAATAAAATCATAAATTATGAAAACTAGAAGAGAATAGGAATAGAGGACTCCCCTGTAGGTTGAACGGGAGATGTCGATGTGAAGGTGGGCGAGAAAACAAACTTCCTTAATGGCATTCCTTGTTAGTCCATTTACTTGGTATCTATGACAAAACTCTTCCTTTACAGGTCCCAAATCATGGTATCGGCCCATACAAATCCCACAGCAAAATCACAGTGTTCCCAGAACTCGCACAAGTGTAGTCACATTCTCACGAATCGGGTGTAGCGGTTTACAGCGAGGAGGATGATGGGAAGAGGGAGGCGGTGGTGATGAGCGGTGCTGGTCGCGGCGGTTGAGATTGGGAAGGAGAGAGAGTCGTAAGGGTTATGTCTGATTTTCGAAATTTTTTTTTGTAATCCGAGATGCACTTTGGTTAAGGCGTGGGCACGCCTTATTCCAAGTTGTGAACCATGACCTTGTAATCCGAGATGGACTTTGGTTAAGGCGTGGGCACGCCTTATTCCAATATTCTTTCAATCCATTGTATTCTTCATAGAGCGTGCCCACGTCATAATGAAGATTAATATTTGCCCAAAAATCAAAATAAGGTCAATTTCACTAAAAAAAAATAAATATGGATATCATGAAACAAATAACAGTAAATAAGTGAAAACAAAAATAAAAACAAAAAATTAAATTTATTGCTAGAACTAAAGAAAAACTTGGGTTGCCTCCCGGAAGCGCCTTTCTTTTACATCTTTGGCTAGACTCATTTTTTTCTTTCTTCAACCATGATCAATTGGATTCCCAATGCTCAATTTTGTCACATTCTCCATTTGGCGACCTTCATAGAAAGGTTTATATCCATGATCATCGGCTTTGTGATGCTTACCATTGGCAATTCTCAAGCCACCTTTTCCACTACATTTGACAAATTTCTGTTCTAAACAATCAACAACATCAATAAAATTGACAGAATTAGCACCATTAGGACAATTTATGGCATCATAAATATTGAACTTAATAATTGCACCATCAAACTCCATTGTGAGTGTACCATCATGCACATCAATTTTTGTCCTAGATGTTTTCAAAAATGGCCTTCCTAGAAGAATTATAGAATTAAAAGAAGAGTCTTCATCCATATTAAGTACATAAAAATCAGCAGGAAAAACCAAATCATTTACTTGTACTAAAATATCTTCTAAAACTCCTTCGGGATAAATATTAGACCTATCAGCAAGTTGCAAAATCACACCCGTTTCTTTTAATGGACCAATATTCAAAGATGAATAAACCGACAGGGGCATGATATTTATTGAAGCTCCTAGATCTAACATTGCTTTCTCAATCCTTACTTTACCTATTTTGCAAGGGATAGTGAACATACCTGGGTCCTTGCATTTTGGAGGCAGTTTCTTTTGGAGGACAGCCGAAACATTTTCTCCCATACTTACTTTTTCATTGCCTTTCAACTTCCTCTTGTTGGTGCACAACTCCTTGAGAAACTTAGCATAACGAGGTACTTGTTTAATTGCATCAAGTAAGGGAATATTTAACTCAATTTTGCGAAAAGTTTCAAGGATTTCCTTCTCGTATTCCTCCTTCTTGGATCTAATCAATCTTGTAGGGAACGGAGGGGTTGTCACATAAACTTTCGGTGGTTCTCTGTTGAGGCTTTCAGACTTATCAGATTGATGTTGTGGGATAACTTCCTTTTCATATTCTTCCCCTGAATTGCCTTGCTTCATCTTGCTAGATTCTTTCAATTCCTTCCCACTTCTCAAGGTAATTGCACTAACATTTTGTTTTGGGTTGACAATAGTTTGGGAAGGCAATTTACCTTGGGATTCCAATCTACTCACAGCTGATGCCAATTGACTCACTTGATTCTCCAAGTTCTTAATGCCCGTTCTCATCTCCTGTTGAAATTGTTGTGTATTAATTGCAAGTGATTTAACAATTTCTTCTAGAGACATACTTGAACTTGAATAGGGTTGTTGTGGTTGAGGAGTAGGTTGTCTAGGCTGGAATTGTTGGAATTGTGGCCTGGTTTGATAACTAAAATTGGGATGATCCCTCCATCCTGGGTTATAAGTATTTGAATAAGGATCATAATTAGCTTGAGGTGGGCCTAGAAATCTTCCAACTGCATTAGCCTGTTCAAAAGAATCATCTTGAAGAGTAGGACACTTATCAGTTGGATGAGCAGTAGCATCACAAATTCCACAAGCTTTAACCTGTTGCATATTTCCTGCAGCCATTTGTTGAACAAGAGAGGTTAGATTTGCTATTTGATTTTCAAGAGAAGATACATTTACCTCATTCACCCTTTTTACAGGAGTGTCTTGTCTGAATCCAAACTGCTGTGTGTTAGCAGCCATGATAGAAATCAAATCCCTAGCGGCAGTTGGGGTTTTATTCACTATAGCTCCTCTGCTAGCTGCATCCATCATCTTCCTCTCCATTGGTAACAATCCCTCATATAAGTATTGAATGAGTAATTGTTCTGAAATCCCGTGCTGAGGACAACTTGCACATAACTTCTTAAATCTTTCCCAATATTCATGAAGTGTTTCAATATCACTCTGTTTGATTCCACAAATTTCTCTCTTGATATTTGCAGCTCTTGAAGCTGGGAAAAATTTATCAAGAAATAATATGACCATCCCTGTCCACGTAGCTACAGAACCTGGTGGTAGATAGAACAGCCAATCTTTTGCCTTGTCGGCTAATGAGAATGGAAAAGGCCACTGTTTGATTTGTTCTTCAGTCACTCCTTGTGGTTTCATACTTGAACACACCATGTGAAATTCCTTCAGATGTTTGTGGGGGTCTTCATTCTCAAGATTATAGAATTTGGGTAACAAATGGATCAGTCCAGATTTCAATTCAAATCCCACATCTAAGATCAGATATTGAATGCAAGTGGCTGTTGATTTTCATTTGGTGCAGCCAATTCCCTTAAAGTTCTTTCCTCATTGGCCATTTTTTCTGTCTGTCTCAAAATCACTGAATGATGAATTAATTGAGCTTAAAAGAAATAAAAAATAAAATAAATAAATAAATAAAAATTAAAAAAAAATTAAATCTATTTAACACCATTCCCCGGCAACGGTGCCAAAAATTTGATGGGTGTACAAATAATAATTTCTTACTCTCATTAAAATAAATTGCAATAGTGGTGAGTAAGGTCAAATTCACGGAGACTTGTTAGATTTAATTCTTCGGGAAAATTAAAAGCGATGAATTTAAAATGGGGGGTTTTGAATTTTTGAATATGAAATCAAATTGTAAATAAACAATTGCGAAATTAAAATGATGAAAATAACAAATTAAATAAATATCCAGCCCAAGGTGTAATCTCAGTATTGATTCACAGAATTGATCATGGATGCAAGAATAAAATTCATAAATCATTCTCTAAATTGGTTATGGTCATTGATACGATCTAACAACCTATCTCTCCTTACTTTATCGATAATCAAGAGACGCTCGTTTATTATTCCCCTAATCAATAAACAATCCTAGATACGATCGTAGGATTTAATTTACCAATAGCATTAATTTATAGAGAGACGAGCAATTCTAACTAACAAATTCACACGCGTGATTTATTTAAGCTAGGTTATGTATCTTCATAACACGAGTCAAAAATCAGTCTATAATTAACTATGTTATTTGCCACTTGTATTAGAAAATCTAAACAATTACGAATTTAGATTCCTAATTGGCTAAGTATCGTTTTGACAATTAAAACAACGTGCACTTTGTATTAATAAATCAAAACAACAACTTTGATGCAAACAAAAGATATATAAATAGAAAACAATTAAAGGAACAATTAAATTTAATTAGATCTCACAATTCTTGGTGAATCAAAACTTCAAATAACTTTGAACTGGAATAATAATTTAGCTACCCATAAACATTTGGAAAATAAAAACTAAAAGAAATAATAATAAAAATGATATCAAAGTCTAGAAATTGACGAAACGTGTGGCAGCTTCTCCTTCCCTTCTTTTTCTTCCAGCAATTGTCTTCTTTTTTTTCCAATTCTTTTTCGTCCGTTCTCCCCTTCTTCTCCCATCTTTTTCTTCCTTTTTTTGTTCCCAAAATTTCTTTCCTTTTTGTCTTCCTTTTTCTTGAGTTGTCAAGCAGCAATTCTTTCCTTTTCTCAACTCTTTTCTTTCCCAACTTTTTATTCTTTCCTTACTTCAATCATTTCCAATTATAATTCTTCCTTTTGTGGTGCCTTGTTTCCTTAAATATATATATGTTAAATTTTCTCTCTTCCAATTTAACATATTCCTTTAATCCACTCTTAGGTCAATGTTGTTCCACTTTTTGGCCCAAATCTCCTCCAGTTGAATTGAGTTGCTGGCCTTTTAATTTCATCCACCAAAACTGTGTAAAACCTCTTAATAATTTGAGACAGCTCACTTCCACAAAAATAAGGCGTGCCCACGCCTTATGTCAAGTGCTCCTCTGATTGTGTGCTTTTAAATTCCAAGTTCCCTCTTCCTAATTTGTGATATTTGAGTCAAATTGATCTCAATTTCCCACCTAATTCACAAAACATAAAATATGATTAATATTCAAAGTTTAAGCATTTAAAGTCATTGAATTAAGAAGAAGAATAACTAATAAAACAACAATTATGCACCCTATCAGTTACAACCTCCAAATCTCTCTTCCAATTCACTCCAGAGTTCCCTAGCAGAAGTGGTGTAAAGGAATGCATCAACAATATCCTTGGAAATACAATTTAAGATCCAAGACGTTATCATACAATTAACTCTATTCCATTTTGCAAATTATGGTGAATTCTTATCTGGAACTTCAATTATCCCATCTATGAACCCTAACTTCATTTTTGCCCCAAGAGCAATTCTGACGGATCTACTCCATGCTAAAAAAATTTATGATGTAAGTGGGATAGTCACAAGTGTCATACCAGGATAATCAGAGTTACCTACTTGCAGAGGATCACCTTCATCAGTCTCGCGAGATCCTCCTTCGGTTTGATTTTCAGTTCTATGTGGATCGAGATCTTCATCTGAATTTCCAGTCATTGTGTATCAGAAAATCTATCTGATGAGTTTTGTGTACTAACAGTAAGTAAACATTAGCTCTTTGATATCGATTTCTTTCTGCTCTGATACCATGAAGAAATTGAAGAAAGCAGAAAAAAATTATTCTAAATTACTTTCTTATCCTCATTCAGCAACAACGAAAGTCCAGTGCATTACATATATGCAATGGACGGAACAAACATAACAGAAAAACAATGCAATCAAAAAAGTCTTGAACTATGGAGAAACAACAAATAAGGACACATAAAGAAAATAACAACGCAATCCCGAAGAATGTAAAAAGTAAACATTAAGTCTTTGATTTCAATAGTACTTAATATATATATATATATATATATATATATATATATATATATATATATATTATACATGGGGGAGCATGGAGGAGTGGAGGGAATGTGAGGGACATGAATGAGATTTGAACCCTGAATAGGGCAGGGGACATTCGAATATTCCGACCACTTAAAATAACCCTGTATTCCCAAATACAAAGAATTTTGGACAAAATCTGTAATTAAAACTTTTAATAAATTTTGATAGAAATTTAATTTGAATGTTATCCAACACTTTTGGAGAACTAGTATATGTGGCGCTATATGATAAAACCAATTAAATGCGAAATTATTTGAGTTTTAAGCTTTGTTTGGTAGCTATAAATTTGTTTATAAATAATTTTTTCTTTTATATTTTTTCAATCATTGTTAACCATGCACATTTTTCAAAATCACTTTTTAACCACATATTTTACCTAAAAATTTAAATTTCTTATTTATGAACAAAAATTAACCGTCAAGAGGAGGTCATTTATTTATTTAGTATAGAAAAAATAGTTCTATGTTTAGTGTAAGTTGATAAAATTATTAATAAAGAATAAGATGTTTTCGAGATAAGATATGTGGTTAAAAATAATTTGAGAAAATGTGTGTTATTTATACAGTTTTTTACCAAACGAAAGCTAAATTTTATTATTATTTTAACTTTAAATCTTTAAAAGAACTAGTATGTAACATGGGCGGTGCACGGAATATGATAATGATATTTTGATATTTTTATTCAAGTACGTATGCATTTGAAATTGAATGAAATTTTTCAAAATTGTCCTATGCATTTCATCTAAAAAAGGTACCAAATATTGAATTAAACAATCTCAATATCGAATTTAATTTACCCTAAATATTATGCAAATTTTTATTAAGTTTGCAATACAATTATATTTCTTCTTATTATTATTGATTTCTAGCATCTTCAATTTTTGTATCTCCTGAGACATTTTCTTAGACAGCTTTATATGAAGAAACTGGAAATGGACAAAATTTCTTTCTTATGTATGTATATAGTGCATGATCAATTCATTGCTGCAGTACGAAAAGAATGATAAACATCATTTGACAATTTATCCAAAATTTAGAATTAAGATGAAAGAAACTAATTAGAATCTCACAAACAAACAATGATGATTGTGCATGTTAAATTATAACTCACAACAACACCGAATCCTAAATATTTGAGAAAAAAACTGTGATGTATTTGACATAGGTTCCATACCAAGATATAATTATTCGAACTAGAGAAGATATAATATTTAATCTTAATCTTATTATATATATATATATATAATAGTCGTCATCAAAATCCGCACATAATTCCCCTCCTAAATAACTTTCTAAATCTGGAAATTTTTGCAAAAAACATAAAAAAAAATAGTGTATTAAATATTTTAGTGCCATTAATGACATTAGCATTAGCATTCGTGCTATGTTATTCACGGCATCAAGATGTTATTTTTTATGTATAAACTATTTATTCTTTTATAATAATTATTGTATTATTTTAAAATTGAAAAATATGTAATATGGATGTCAAATCGAAGATTTCAATGAGAAGCTTAATACATGCTAATAAGTGAGAGTAAACTGTAAATATATTGTTCATAAAATAATCTTAAAATCAAAGGTAAAATTTTTATTTTATATATATTTTTTAGTTTTCCTCTATATCTCATTCATTTTAATTTATATCATTTTAGTCTTATAATTCTATCTATAATTTGTTAGCTAAATTCAATTTAGTCATAGATGATTAATTTAGTTCTAGTTATTTTTTTTATCAAATTAAAACAAATAATAAATATACGAATTTTTAAAGTAAATTTAATTAAGTTGTGTTAATTTTTACAACTTAAGATTTTGATCAATTCATTCACCAGTTTGACATTATTTTTATTTATTTATTGATTATGTTCATTTTCTATTTTTATTATAAATTTAAGTAAGTACAACATGCATAATATATATTACAGATTTTAACAATTAGTTCATATAATTTTTATTAAACAATTGACCGGTCAACAATTTTTACTAAAATATTAAAATAATAGTGTAACAATATGAATGAAAAAAATTGCCAATATGAAGAAAGAAAAAACCAATTAATGTAACAATATTTATTAAAAATAATTATTTTTTAGGAAAATAATTCAAATTAATAATTAATGCTTAGAAATCAAAATATGCAAACAAATTTATCCAACATCTATTTTTGGGAAAAATATGATGAAGAACAATATATAAAAAGAAAAACGTCAATTTTATGGAGAATATGTAAGTTTGAGTCTTCTACATGTATTGTATGAGCCTAATTTTATAGTTCAAAAGTTTTTTTTTTTTTTTTATAAAAAATATTTGTTTAAACGTTGGATCCAGAAATCGAGTTGATATGTTTACAGTACAATCACTAATACTTAATTCATAGTCCGTTTCCTCGCAAAGATGGTAAAATAATTCATTGGTCCATATATATATATATATATATATATATATATATATATATATATATATATATATATATATATATATATATAATTAAATGCATCACATTTAAATCTGCATTTAACTATATTCAATTAAATGCATCACATTTAAAATTTCAAAAAATTAATTATGTGTCTCTTGGGTTGAATTTCGCTTTCGTGCATTGCAAATCTTGAGGTTAATTTTCACTTTCGTGCATTATCTATATTGTTTAATTTGTTACATCCATTTAAATACAGGACCGCATATATTTAATTTTTTGCAATTAGTTTATTTTATGTACATTATAATATTTTGAGGATTATTATTTCTATTCATTGGAGTAAAAAATATTTGGACAAAATTTTTTATTTATTCTATACAACATATGTTTGAAAAAATTGTTTATTTAATTTAAGTTTGAGCAATTGTTTAAAATATATTTTGTCTATAATAACTTCCATGCATTACAAGGGTGCAGACAACCACAAGCTATACAAACAATGTAGTAATTAAAAAGGTTTTCCAAAATTTATAAGAATTCTAATTCATTTCTATTTTGAGCATTTGTTGACAGTTTGTATCACTAATTAAAGTAAATTGTGTATTCAAACTTTTTTCCTATTTTGTAATGGTATTTAGAGTAAAATCATTTCATATTATTTTTCCGTGCAACACACGTGTGATACTAGTTAGAGCAATGTTTAATCTGAAAAATTGTTGAAATCGATGGTTTTATACTTCAAACTAAAAAAAAAAATTGGTTTATATTTCAGTAAATCCCAAGTGGCATGCTCTAACTTTTAAATTGATAGAACAACCAAAACCCATCATCTCAAATTTTGCGACAATTTAATGAGATGTGGTCATTGATTTGACAGAACAAAAGCAACAAGACCATGACATTGTAATTTCTTTTGAATACATGACATAGTGAACACACGAAAATAAAATAGTAGAAATAAAGTTAGTAAAAAGAGGCCAAGATAAACAAAATACAAAAAAATATTTACAAATATTAACTCATTGTTGTTCATGTTTCTTTTGAACAACTGTTATACGGATAACATTCATTCGAAATAACATTTCTATAACCTGGAAACTAAAATTTTATTTCAAAATTCGAACACAAGATAAAGATGTTTATATGTAAACTAGTTTAAGACATCAAGAAATGGTATTTTCAAGAAATTGCACTTCAGAATTCCAAAAATAAAATAAAATTACTATACTAAAAATTCAACTTGATTGAAAAACAAAACAAAAAGATTTTTTTCATACAATTCGATAAATTAGATAAACGAATTTACACGCATGCATGACTTCAAAATTTGACTTTTAGAACAAAGAATTTAATCTATATTGCATCATATATAGTAAGTGTGGTGAGGATATCATCAAGTGCCAAATTAGTATTTAACAAATAAAACCTGAAATTGAATGTTAAGGATAGAGAATGAAATGTTTAATGTAGAATGTGAAAATAATGATCAAATATTTTCTAAATAATTTTGTTATATACATGTAAAAGAATTAGTTTAAGGAGTAAATATTTTTTTTCTCATATTAATTGGAGGACAATTTTTTTCTCATGTTAATTGAAGAATGTATTAGGAACTATAAATTATTCATTTATTGATTTTATTTAAAGGACTTTTAGTGGGATAGGGAAGGCTTTAGATTGTAAATGTATGAAATATATTTTTATTGAAATTAACGATGTTGACAAAATGAAATAAGATAAATAGAATAATAAAAAAAATAATTGTACATTAATTAACACTAAGTGCAAATATGAAATTAAAAAAATTGTGAAAGTAAAATAGTTCAAAAATATCTTCCCATTTTAGAGCCTTTTAGAAGTAAAATATAGATATACATTTTAATTCACTCTAAACATGGACTTTGATATACATTTATGTTCCAATAAGCTAGAAATATAGGCCCTAATCTAAAACTCACTAATTAAAAATGTACTTTCTTTATATATATATATATATATATATATATATATATATATATAAAGTAAATGCAAAAAATAACATGCACATAGTTTTTCGTCCAAAATGAGTTTCTAAATTTGAAAATCTATGCACAAAAAATAATGTAACTGTTGTAAATATTATATTATATTGGTGAACGACAATTGTACCCCTATAAATCTAAACATTATTATTTTGTATATTTCTATTCTCCTCTATATATATATAAGACTCTGGTTCATAATAAAACACAAAAGTTTATTGACCTCTTCATTTTTTCTCTATAGTTTATAATACGTTATCAGTACGAGTCTCTACCAAATTAAGTTAAAAGTTAATAAATTTTATAAACATAATCATCTTTCATGTTAACCAAAATCGTTTGTATACATAATCATCTGGACGCACTCATACGCGTTTATGTAGTTAGACCATTGACGCTTAGAAATTTCCCATTGCCACAGATTACATTTACTTTAATGCATGCCGCCCTCGTGTATATATTGTTTTCTCCCAATCAATTCAATTCAATTTTGTGCATATTCATCATGTATATAGATTGCACATGGCAAATTCTGTGCTTATGCAGTTATGCTTATCATTTCCAAATTCTGACGGCACACGGTAAATATAAATTCAATTTATTTTTTTATTTTTCTTAATTATAGATCTTTCTATTACAAATATTTTTATTATTGTTGATTTGTTTACTTTCAAATTGATAATTTGTTATGTTGTTACTCCTGAAGTAACACAACAGATAATTAATATTCCAGAATATAATTGTCAATTATAAATAATTTGTTGTTACTCCTTAACTAATTTAACATTAAAATTAATATTTCACAAGATTATTACTTGTTCCTGAAGAGCATAAATTACGATTTTTAATATTTCAGAAGAATATTGAGTTATTATTCTTGAAGAATAACAATTTTAGAACTATAACAAAAAATGCTTTCCATGTAGCACGTATTTCGACAAAATATATTATTTTGAGTTCACGTGTTATCCTTGAAGGAAAATATATAACTAATGTCATAAGATATTGATTAGTTTGACTACTTGAATGATACTATATCATTATATAATGTTTAATCATATCATTCGAAATTAAATAATTAAATTACATCTTATATTGAATTAGAAGTTCAATCTAATTTTATTATTTGGCATGATCAGTTAGACCATCATTGGATCAATAATGATGCGAAATTAAAATGGATACTCAATGAGGAACCAAAAGATTCTTCAATTCAATCTTATATGATGTTTGTTCTCTTTCATGAAATTTTTTCATTAACCTCCCTAGCCAAAATAGAGATTAAATTCCTTATATTTCTGAAAATTAACTAGGGTAATAATTGGGGCACCATCATCATCCACGTTGATCATCTAAATATTATTTGTATCTAATATATTTGATAACTATACTAGATGATTGCATGATGTTCACAACCTGAAGTTTGCGAAATTACTGCTCAAATTTTAAATTATGAGCATAATTTTCAGATTATATAATAAGATTGTGTCTTGTTAATGCTAGTGGACATAAATTTCAACAAATGTTAATTGGGATGTTGGTAAATGGTTTAACATTATTATTTGTTAAACGCCTCCAATTAATTTAATTGAGAACAAAATACTTCACTTTTTGTTTAAGTAATTCTATTACGCATCATGTCAACATCATAGTTCTTCCTGTTATAATTGGCTTATAGTTTAAACCTAATTTTCTCATCTAATTTTTGATAGTGCAATTGATCCACCATAATGCATTGAAATGGAAAATAAAGAATGCTGAGAATAAATGCAAGGTTTGAACGTATATCCCAAATGTGTGATATTTTATAATATCAAAAAAATGATTGTCAATTTGATTGAAAAATTTTCTCAACATTAAGGGGGAGATTAGTAGCTTAAAATAATATAAAGCATCATATTACGTTATATATATATCCTCGTGATTGATAATACAAACCAAAAGTTTGATTGAAAATACGAATGAAAAGTGAAAAAGATAACATAATTACAAGATGCATAAGAGACTAATAAAATCTCATATACTAGTTACAGATGCTCTATCTTATATTGATATATGGTACGCCTAAAGTATATCAATATCTGTTTCGAAAAAAGATCTCCAAATAAATAAAAATAGAGCAAACAATTATGATGATTTTATAAGAGAGGCATATACGAGAGAGAGAGAGAGAGAGAGAGAGAGAGAGAGAGAGAGAGAGAGAGAGAGAGAGAGAGTAATTATTGACATAACTAATTGTAAATCTCCAAAAAAAGGTTCAAGTACTTAAAATATTGAAAAATTGGAATCTCTATAATTATGTCGTTGTGGGGGAAAAAAATTGAATCGAAATGATACTTCATACACGGATAATTAAATGAAAAAAAGAAAAAAAAAAAAAAGCATAACAAGTGAAGAAAATTTTGATACCAATTGTATACGAGTGTCGATATACTTTATAAATCACTTGTGTAAAAGCAAACTGTGAAGTTTGCCACATGGTGCTTGAAATCTTCAAGCCCATAAACTTTTATAAGAAAGCGTTTCATAATATGAATGATAGCGAAGATAATAAAAATTAAAAAGAAAATATGTCGAAGAAAATCGACATAAAAAATAGTTGACAAAAATATGCGTTCAGGTTAAATAGAACTTACTACAAAACTTGAAGTTTTGGGACGTGAAATCCAAACCCTTAAAAGTGTAAAGTCAGTAAAAATACCTATAGATATTTGCAAATAGAAAACAAAATTATATAGTCGTAATACATGACTTGTTGCGCAACGAATATTTCAAATATCTTGCACTACATATGAAACGATATGCAGAAGATGTAATATTTTATTTACTCGATAATGTATAATAAGTGCCCATAAATATATGATTATTAGCAATGTAAATAATGAAAGATGATTGACTCTAATTACTAGTTTGCGTTCTTTGATGTACCAATGAGTGATATCAAAATGTATGACCACTAACTCGGTATGTTGGGATTATTCTTTGAAATACCAATGAGCGAGATTAAAAAGGGTAATCAATACCTCAATACTTTGGGATTGCAGTGAAATGATTAGAGAAAATCTATTTGAAATATAGGAATTATTACCTATCTGAACTTTCACGACTAAATTTGGTGGTAGCAATTCGATAATTGCAATGTGAAACATATAAAATGCCTGAAGTATACAATATAATTCTTGAAAGATTAAATGTATCTGAAATATAGTTCAAGATTTTAAGAAACTTATTTGATTAAAGTATACAAATACAATATCAATATAATTGTAATATTCCCATGAGGGACTGAAGTATACTATATAATCTTTGAAAGATTAAATATATCTAAAATATATAGTTCAAGATTTTAAAAAACTTGTTTCGTCAAAATATGCAGATACAATATCAATATAATTGTAATGTTCCCATGAGGGGGAGATAAGATGCGATACACTCTTTTTTCCTTATCTGATGTCTTTGTCCCACATAGTTTTTCCAGCGAGGTTTTTAATGAGATAGTTGCTATAACATGTTGATGAAGAATGACCAATATTGCTTATGTGATACAAAGATTAATATTTGTATTTGTAATTATCATAATTGATAATTTAAAAACGATTGAATATTTTGAACAGCTTTCAAAGACATTTGAGAAATTAATAAATGTGATAGATAAATCTCAAGTAATAACGAGGCATATTCTTTGTACAATGATATTACATGGAGAATAATATCATAACGTATAAATCATACATTCCCATATATCTATTTATATACTCTCCTATACGAGACTTCTGAAGAGATCTAAATATGAACGATTCAATACAGATTAAATCAGGGGGAGTAGCTATATGGATGATTCAATGCAGATTGAATCAGAGGGAGTAACTGTACTCTTTTTCATTCGCTCAGATTTTGTCCTACTGGGTTTTTCTTATAATGTTTTAACAAGGCAATATCAAAATATTCCAGATTTTTCAACACATTCTCTCAAGCGACACTGTAGTTGATTTATCCACAAAAGAACTGCCAACATCTACATTCAAGATATCAGTTCACGAGATTGTGATGCATCAACTCAATGATTTACAGTGATCAACACTAGGGAGAGTAGTTATACTTTTTTTTTTCCTTAGCCAATGTTTTGTTCCATTAGGTTTTCCTTTCGAGATTTTAACGATGCATCATTCATCTTAATACTCCAAGAATAACTGTACTATTTTTCCTTTGTTTGATAATTTTGTCTCATTTGATTTTTATCAAACAATGTTTTAACGAGGCATATATCTTGTAATATGTCATTCAAGGAGGAATGTTGTAATATTATATTGGTGAATGACAATTGAACCCCTATAAGTCTAGACATTATTACTTTATATATTCATATTCTCCCCTAATATATATGGGTCTGGTTCATAATAAAACAAACAAGTTTATTGGCTTCTTTATTTATTCTCTCTTTTATCTATAAGTTTATAACAGTAATAAATATTTTTAGCAATTATTATGGTACATGTGTCTTTAACGGCATTGAAATTCGTGTTATGCTATTAATCACATCAAGTTAATTTATTTTAATTATAAATTATTTTTTTTGTAATAGTTATTATTCTTTTGATAATTATTGTATTATATTGAAGTCAAAAAATATGTAATTTGTGTGTCAAATTGAAGATCTCAACGAGAAGTTTAATACAAACTAATAAGTGAGAGCAAATTAAAAATATGTTATTCGTAAAATCGCCTCAAAGATCAAACGTAAATTTTTTTACTTTTGCTCAATATCCCTTCATTTTAAATTATATCATTTAAGTTCTATAATACTATCTACAAATTACTTTTTGTAATAATTATTATTCTTGTATTATTTTAAAGTCGAGAAATATGTAATATATGTGTCAAATTGAAGATCTCAATGAGAAATTTAATCCAAAATAACAAGTGCAAACTATAAACACTTTGTCCATAAAAAGTCCCAAAAATCAAATGCACAAGTTTATTTTATATATATATTTTTTACTTTTCCTGAATTCTCAATATTCAGAAAACTTGAAATATGTTCAACTCAAAAAAGGCAACAGATAAAGGGTTAAAAGATCGCACATGATCGACCAGGATTGAACCGATTTTAATTAAAAAATTAATAATTATTTCAAAGATCACAAAACTTTCTTAAAAAAGATGTTTTACAAATAAAACAACGTTTACTCATTTGGAGATAAACTTAAATACACAAAAAACATAACGACAATATTATTTAATTTCAAAATTATCAATTTAAAGAAAATATATTTCTGGTTATTAATTTTATTTATTATATTATATTATATTATATTTCAAAATATTTTAGCATATAAAAAATAAGATAAAAATAACTTATTTAGAAAATGAAACTTCAACAAACAAAAAATAAAATAATAAATAACAAGTTTTTTTAAGAGAAAAACAATTTTATAAAGAATAAGAAAAAGAAAAATCTTATAAAGATTGGGATTTCCTAATTTTGATTAGTTTTGTACATATTGAATTTCATATTTTGATTAGTTTTTTATTTTTTAAAGTTTGAATTCGATAATATTTTTTATTAAAATGTTATTGTATAATGTTTTTATTTGATATGATTATATAACTAACATATTTTCATAAATTTTGATCCAAATCTCTATCACAAATATATTTTCGTGTATCATACGGGTGAAAATATTAGTTTGTTTAGTTAAAAATAAGAAAAAAATATTCGATTTACATGTAAATTAATTTATGAAATAATTGTGATTTAAAATAAATTTGAAAAATTAAGGTCATGTTCTCTTTACTGTTTTGAGGTTGTTTTCTATTTTTATTTTCGAAAACGCTAAAAACGCGTTCTCTTTACTATTTTCGAAAACGTATTTTGGAAAAAAAATTGTACACAAAACGCAAAACACCAAAAATCTCGTTTTGGGAGTTTTGTGTGTATTTCGACAAAAAATGTCCAAAATGCGGAAAACGCATTTTGAGATTTTTTTTTAAAGAATTATCTTAACTTGGAACTAAGCTTAATATAAAGAGTTTTTTTTTTTTTTTTTTTTTTTTTTTTTTTTAGAATTATCCTAACTTGAAACCAAGCCTAAATAATTTTTTTTTTTTTTTTTTTTTTTTGAGAATTACCCTAACTTGAAATTAAATTTAAATAAAGTTTTATTGAATTCAATATCAACATTACAAAAAAAAATTAAGTGAGAATTCTTGTTATATTTCAAAAAATGCATTGATAAATGGACTCTGGTGATTTTAAAAGAACTTGCATTTTTTGAATTTCAATAGAATTAGAACTTTCTCAAATCCCGAACTTGATCAAGCTGTGTTAATATAGATTCTTAATGCTTAAATTAGTGTGTTGCATGTAACCATATTTCAGTATATTGTGAAAGGAAATTTGAGTTTGAGTAAGTAGTATTCTACAAGCAAATTATTAAAAATAGTTTAAGTATTATTCTGCAAAATTTCAAACAGAACGTGTTTTCCAAATTTTCATTTTCAAAAACAGTTTTCAGAAATAACAAATCAAACGCGTTTTTAGAAAATTTGAAAATAAATATAAAAACAGGAAATATAAAACATTTTCGAAAATGAAAATAAAAAAAAAAATACAAACAGAACGCCGCCTAAATCTTTGGCAATAAAGATGACAACGAGTTTCAAGTCAATCAATATATCCAAAATAGCAACACCCCCCTTGTTTATCGTGCCAAACGTATTACGTATCATCAAACTTATCCCTTCATAAGTATAAATATTGGGGGCCCACATATATCTAATAGTTTATGTATATTTTTAACTAAATAGATAAATATCCCAATTATATTGATAAAATAGATAATGAAATTTAAAATTTATCCCCAATGAACTTTGTTCACAATTTTTTTTTTTTTTTTTTTTTTTATGTATACATGTGTCTTCAAATTAGCACAATTTTCTTATTTTATATAAATGAAAAATTAATATTCGCTTTCTCACTTTGTGTAGCACATTTTCGATACTTGAATATAGCACCAAATAATATATCTCCATATCAATATCATATAGGCATGAAAACTAATCATTAGAGATGAAATTTTTAAATCATCATTTTCTTTTTTATGTGGCATTGATTTTTTCACAATTCATAAATGATTAGTTATGCTCTAATTAGAAATTATTTGAGATAATGTATTTTAGACAATGATGTTGTTTGGTCCGACCCGGCCGAGTCAATCCAGGTACCCGGGTAGCAAAATAGCCAAAACCAGGTCTTGAAAATTCGGAGTGAAACCTGTGAACCGGTCAGGTTTCACTCGAACTTATGACCCGCTCTCGGATTTTAAGGGTTTTTGGGTTCAGTTTTTTAATTTTTTTATATATAAATACATAAGAATTATATATATATATATATATATATATATATATATATATATATATATATAAAAGAAGCCAGAAACCGGTTTCTTACTTTATTTTAATAAAATATAAATTATTTTTTTTTAAAACTTTCATAAATAAATATAAATATTACACTACCAACTTGGCAGACAACTATTAGAAGCCACAGCCAATAAACTGAGCTTCCACACTGGCCTTATCAGTTTTGCTACAGTCACAATTATGATCACAATGAGGGTCACAATTTATCTGCGTGGCGCAATCCTCTCTTTCCACACATCACATCATTTTTAAATCAACAATAATAGCACATCCACATCATTAAATTGTCATCTACATTGTCAAAATAATTGTGCTCTTAGATTAATTCCTGGCCTTATAGACGGGTATTGATATTGAATCCTACTCCTATTTTAAAATTTCGATGTGGGATAATTGATAAAGGCATAAAGCTTCAGACGTGAACTTCACGGTGAACCCATAATTCATTAATTCTGCTACAATTTTTACATTTTTCTTTTTACTTTTTAGTACTATTTTGTAAATTAACTACCCATCAATTTTAAATATTATTTTTTTCTTTTCATTCCCTATTGTTTATTCAATTCTCCAATTATTTATATTTCATTATTAGTATAATAATTTTATAATCATTTTGGTTACAATATTTTTAATATTCAATTAATCTAAATTTTCTTTGAATTAGTAATTCTAAGATTAAAAAATATTATTGTTATAAATTTATAATGTTTTATATCTTGTATATATTTAATTTTTATTTTAAAAAAAATCTAGTTTCATATAAAGAATTATTTAATGTCTTAAAAATAATATTAAAAAGTTCAAAAATTATAAAAAATATTGCTCTCAATTCATAGTCTTGTCTTTTCATTTTTTGCTAATTTTATTTAATGTACCGGGTCGACCTCGTGTCGACCCAGTGACCCTTGATCCTCTCCTTTCTCCGAGTCGATACAGGGATCGAGTTTTAAAACACTGATTTTAGATAGTGATTTTTTGAGGGATATCTTTATCGTTATATCTTTATCTTTTTTAATATAAAAGTAGAAGTTTGGAGATAGAAGCGTTAAAAGTCATTTTCCCTTCAAAATGCATTTGTAATTTTTGAAAAAAAAAAACTAAATAAAATGAAATAAAATAAAAATCTATGTAAATTTATGTCGTATTTAAATTAGTGTTGATAAACGCAATTTTCATTTCAATTCACGTACATTAAATTCGTATTTAAATCCGTGAATATAATATTGAGATTATAAAATGATATTTTATTTTGAAATTTGGAAAAAAAAAATGTTAAATACAAGAGGCAAAAGCAGAAATTATTTAAATTTGCATTTTCAATTCAATAACTCACAAAAATTATTGAAATCTACGGTTATTTTTTATTTAAATAAATTGGTATTTACTATCCAAATAAATTTTTAATAATTTGATTAGTTGTGTCTTTTTAAATTTTAATAATTATTCTAGTTCTAGACTAATGGGACCATCACATTGCAATAGGGTCCATTTCACAGTTTTTAAATTATTTTTTTATCGTTTTCGAGTTAAGATATATGGTTGAAAAGTGTGAGAGAAAATTTGAATGATTAAAAAGTAGTATGAAAATTGTATTGTTTATAAATTGATTTATAAATTATTAAATTGTAATGATTTCGTTACAAAAAAGATTGATTTTTTGATCTTCTTTTTGTAAGGTGCGATTTTTTGTTGGGTCAAACTTCGGGAGTACATGAATTTTTTTTTTTTTTTTTTTTTTTTGCTGACATCAAATCAAAATTGATGTTGAACACCATTATCCTTGATAGAATTTCTCTCTCTATATATATGTCCCCACCGCATCGAGTCAATTACCGAAAAGCAAAGTATACTAGAAAAGTAAAGTGATACCCTCCAGCGTAATTTAGTGAAGAAAAGAAATATAAAAGCTAAATGAACTCGTGTGGCGCATCACCTGCGGATCGGAGGTTAAATGCACTGAGCAGGCACCTTGAAGGATCATCTCACGCCATGGATTCCGATAACATTACAGCCTCTCCAACTTCGGGCTTTCCCGGATCCCGCGATTCTGTCTTCGAACATGTTGTTCGGGGCCCCGAAGATCCCATTCTCGGCGTAATTTACTAATTTTCCTTTTGTGTGTGTGTGTGTGTGTGTGTGTGTTTGTTGAATATATATGCGGATTAAATCTTTTGATTTAATTCAGTTTATTTTTAATTATATGAGTTCTATATATACTTGTAAGAATGAAATTTGCTAACTTGAACTCGAAGAAACAGTTGTAATATGTTATCAACGTGACGTCTTGAATTACTGATTACTTTTTCGAATAATCTACCTGTTGATGGAGTGACTAAACAAAACAATAAATTGAGCTAGTTACGCTTGAAATTTTTTCTATAATCTTATTCTGAAAATCTACCTATGAAGATTTTATTTATTTATTTATTTATTATTATTATTATTATTATTATTATTATTATTTTGGGGGTAATGGATAATGAGATTTTTGGTGTTATACATTTGAATTAATAGGTAACTGTTGCGTACAATAAGGATACAAGCCCGCTGAAGTTGAATTTGGGCGTTGGTGCTTATCGGACAGAGGTGAATTTTCGTGTTTAATGTGTGCCTTTTATTTAAGCAATCAGTCATATTTTAATCCTGACTAGTTTTCGAGTTGATCGTCTATACAATATGTGGCATAACAGGAAGGCAAACCTCTTGTTTTGAATGTCGTTAGAAGAGCAGAGCAAATGCTAGTGAGTGACAGGTGCATATAAAGCTCTGATATCATCATTGAGTACAGAGATTGCAATTTGTTGAATTGGTGACTGAAGTCTGATTTGTGTGCAGTTCTCGTGTAAAGGAGTATCTTCCAATTGTTGGATTGGCAGATTTCAATAAATTGAGTGCGAAGCTCATACTTGGTGCTGACAGGTATTAAATGATTTAGTTGCATATCATATTATAAATGGCTTGTCCAGATGTTAGAGAAAGATAATTTATGTTTTGAATGAGAAGTTTTCTTTTTGCTTGTGTATAATCTTTTTCGGAACGTTGTATTCTAACGCCAAAACATTGTGATGTGATCCCGGGAGGTCGAACTCGCGAAATAACGCCGGGAAAGTTTCGAATTTAGGTTGAAACGGACGGTAACACTACGACCCGAGCCTCACGACGCAAGAACCAGGGGTATATTAAAATCGAGACCCGTTACGATGCGGAAACAAGAACCATAATGGGGTGAACGTCACAAAGGTTGTTCAATTCCTTTGATAAGTTCGATTTGTTGAACGCCACAAATATCACACAATATTTGATAAATTCGAAAGTGTTCAATCCAGAACAATATTTGAGGGAAAATCACTCAACACAATTTTTATTAATCAAAGTTTATTTTAATATTACAATGAAGTCGCCTTTAGATAGGCTACTAGAACAAAAATCCTAGTCTACTTAGGAAACTAAATAAAATCTTATCTAATTAGAGAATACATAAAACCTCTAAGAATAGTCCTAATTTAATTGGAAACAATAATAAAGAACAAAGTAAATATAATCCTAAAATTATGGAAATATTGTAAATTTCCGTTTGCATCATTGACTTGCCTATTTGAAGCCCCAAACGATGGAATTTGGCCCTAAAATCAATGAGCTCAAGGGCTTTAGTTCATGAGTTTTGCTCAGTGACCTGTTTCTACTCGAAAAACATATATTTTCCATCTAATTCTGACATGAATGATTGGATTACACTCTTGTTTGGCTTGAATATTTAACTTTGTGTCAAACCTGCCATGATTCTCATCATTCCCTCCTTTTTTAGGATGATTCGTCCCGAATCATAGCGTTGTTCATGATGTACAGCTGCCCCACCTGGATCGAATGGAAAATTATGGACTCCGTGACATAAATTCAATAAATTGTGCTTCTTCAATCGGTAGTAGACAATAAGGTATTGAAACATGAGCATGAATTGCCATGGTTGGTGTGACTCATACTCCCATGTATAAAGATCAACTTGCAAGAAAGAATTAAGCAAAATAGGGTGGGAATGCTAGTTTCTCCATGTACAAGGTATGAATCCTTGTACACATGAGGAATCATCACCACCTCCTCTTTTCTCACAACGAGACTATTTTCTTCTCCTCTTTCAATCTTCTCACTCTCTTGCTCAATATTTTTATCCAACCACACCTTCTAATTCCAAATTCTCACATTCAAACACCTCTTTAAAATTTTTGGACTCAACCTCCTCTCCTAAATTTTCATGTCCAACCTCCTCTTCCACATTACCATTCTTTTGTTCATGCACCTGCTCATCAATAATTTTATCATCCTGTTGAGGCACATCCTCATCACTACACAGATTTTTATTTTCTACCTCAAAATTCGGAGTTTGTTCAACTATTTCAATTTTCAACTCCCCCTCCTGCTTCTCAACATTCTCATTCTAAGGCTCTTCTTGCAATTTAACTACCTTTTCACCCTTCCGAGCAATAATCTTTTGTTCTAGACGTTTTAATTGCCTCTTCAAACATAACATTGGGTCCCTCTCCTTCGTCACCTTTTTTGTATCTTCAAGTGCTTGTTCTAATGTTAAACCACCTAGTACAACTGATCTCCCATCCTTAAAAAATCTGTATATGTGCATACTCTTATCATAAACTGTCCTCCTCTCATGTCTCAATGGTTTTCCCAACAATATATGACAAGACTCTAGAGGCACTACATCACACCATACTTCGTCAATATATTTCCCACGAGTGATAGTCACTAAAACTTGTTTAGTCACATTGAACTTCCCACACTTCTTTATCCACGTCATTCTATAAGGTCTAGAATGAGGTACTATAGTTAATCTCAATTTCTCAACCAGTGTGATATTAATCAAATTAGAGAAGTACTCCCCATCAATAGCTAAACTACACACCTTATCACCAACAAAACATCTAGTTTTGAAAACAGAACTTGGATCATAATCCATCTCTTACGTGGCGATTCAAAAAAATCTCAACAATAGACATCAAATGGAAGAAAAATTTGATAAGAGTAATAAGATATTTAAGTGAACTCAAAAAGGTGATTCTAGAATTTTCGATTTATTTTATTATTATTATTTTTTTTTGGAATTTTCGAAATAAATAAATTTTTTTTTTTTCGAATCCGAAATTCGACTACGAGTGTGATGAAATAAAGGGAACTAGATTCAGATAAGAATTGATTAAAATAAATATTTTTGAAAATTTTTTATGGATCAAAACTGGAAAATTTTGCTGGCACGAAAAATACGAAGAACAAGAAAAAAAGACTCGACAAACAAGATAAAAAAATGGATATGGATGGTTTTTATGTGGAAGACTCTATGATAAACACATAAAAATCAAACTAGGATAGAAATGACCTGAATTCAGAGTTCAGCTCTGATACTAATTGATGTGATCCCGGGAGGGGAATCACGTCGAACTCGCTAAATAACGCTGGGAAAGTTTCGAATTTAGGTTGGAACGGACTGGACGGTAACACTACGACCCGAGTCTCACGACGCAAGAATCAGGGGTATATTAAACCCGAGACCCGTTATTATGCGGAAACAAGAACCATAATGGGGTGAACGCCACAAAGGTTGTCCAATTCCTTTAATAAGTTCGATTTGTTGAACGTCACAAATATCACACAATATTTGATAAGTTCGAAAGTGTTCAATCTAGAACAATATTTGAGGGAAAACCACTCAACACAATTTTTATTAATCAAAATTTATTTTAATATTACAATGAAGACGCCTTTATATAGGCTACCAGAATAAAAATCCTAGCCTACTTAGGAAATTAAATAAAATCTAGAGAATACATAAAATCTCTAAGAATATAGTCTTAATTTAATTGAAAACAATAATAAAGAATATAGTAAATATGATCCTAAAATTAAGGAAATATTGTAAATTTCCGTCCGCATCATTGACTTGCTCATTTGAAGTCCCAAACGATGGAATTTGACCCTAAAATCAATGGGCTCAAGGCTCTAGCCCATGAGTTTTGCTCAATGACCTGTTTCTACTCGAAAAACATATATTTTCCATGCAATTCTGACATGATTGACTGGATTACACTCTTGTTTGACTTGAATATTTAACTTTCTGTCAAGCTTGCTATGATTCTCATCACATTGGACATATTCAAGTAAAAAGGTTCACTAGCAGTTTTATAATTCTCCCTCCCTCCCTGTCTGAGCTGGCTGATGCCGGTCGCGTGCCCCGCCCACAGCTTCTTTGCATTATTCCTGGCCAATTGGGCAGTTGACAACCCTATTCTAGAGTTGATTGATCACCAAATACTGGTGTCACTAAAGCCTATCTCTGTTCTCAATAGTTTATTTCTCAGGATGACACTTCAGGTTGACGATGATCCTCTTGCTCAATTTCAATTCCGTTTTCTTATTTAAAAAAAAAAAAAAAAAAAGTCCCAACGTGTCAAATTATATCATTGTTTATAAATATAATCTGAGTTCCCTTACATGACTCATATCATGGATTTGCTATGTAATCTCGATATTTACGTACTTGGACAGTCCTGCCATCCAAGAGAACAGGGTCACAACTGTTCAGTGCTTGTCTGGTACTGGCTCATTGAGGGTTGGAGGTGAATTTTTGGCTCGACATTATCATCAAGTAAGTGGAGATCTACTCATCCACCCTCTGCTTAATCTCTCTTTTCCAGTCAATAGCATTATGTGCATATATGTCCAGAACTTACCTGTTGTACTATTGTTTGCAGCGTACTATATATATTCCACATCCAACATGGGGAAACCACCCAAAAGTTTTCACTTTAGCTGGGTTATCTGTAAAGACTTTCCGCTACTATGATCCAGCAACTCATGGACTCAATTTTCAAGGTTTGAAAACTTTTTGCAAGATAAACTATTTAAGTTTAATGGCACTCACTAAATGTTCACCCGTTTGGTGATTTTGGCCGATAAATATTAGTTTTTCCTCTACGGCTCTACCTATATATAGAAAGGACACAAAGCAGTTCCATGTTTGAATCCATAACCACAAAACATCCAACTTTTTTAAAGTACGGAGTCTCAGAGTATATTTCTTTGTGGATTATGTTGCATGATTAGAATTATGAAGATAATTTTTTGTTGGAGCAATTGCTAATAACTTGAGTGGATGATAAAAGCACTCTTTCTGCTCATTTATTCTCTGGTTCTACTTTATGGAGCACGACCTGCAAAAGTAATTTGGATCCAGCATCTTAAGCACACCTCTGTGTGTCTCCAGTTCTTTACACGTGCATCAAAATTTGAAGATTTGATGGATGGAGTTGTCCTCTTCAGCTTTGCACGTTATTCCTTTACTTGATATGAAACAGAAGTACTATTTCTAATATGTGTGTGTGCGCGCGCGCTCAAGTTTGTACATGTATTGTGCGGTTCTTATTATTTTGAAAATAATTAATTTTTTTTTGTTGCAATAACAGGCTTGTTGGAAGACCTTGGTTCTGCTCCTTCAGGAGCAATTGTGCTTCTTCATGCATGTGCTCATAACCCAACTGGCGTGGATCCAACTCCTCAGCAGTGGGAGCAAATCAGACAGTTGATGAGATCGAAAGCATTGCTACCTTTCTTTGATAGTGCTTATCAGGTGGGAGAACTTTTTCGCATCAAAGTTGCAATTCGAGCATGTTTGGCTAAGCTTAAAATGTTAACTTATAAATAATTAAGTTGGTTTCAATATATTTTTTTAAGCGATAAAAGTTGGACAAAGTGGAGGTAGTTATTTTGACAGCGAGGTTAGAGTTCCTTTCAAATTAAGCATCATACTTCTAATCGTCACGTCAATGGCATCTGATTCAGAGAGATGGACTTACCTATTCAGAGTCACAATTTGCCCTTGTTTGAGCACCTTTTTTTTCCCCAAAATTTGAGTTATAGAATAATGATTTTTCGGAGAATTTGTGGATAAAAAGTGGAAATTTTTTTGGGTTTATATGAAAATTATTTTATTAATATAATGTGGTTGAAAATGAGTTTGAGAAAAAATGACTTTTGTATAATAATGGGGCTCAAACAGGGGCTTCATTTTATACTGATTTTGAACATGATACTGTAGGGTTTTGCAAGTGGAAATCTGGATGCAGATGCACATTCTGTTCGGTTGTTCGTGGCAGATGGAGGTGAGTGTCTTGTTGCTCAAAGTTATGCAAAGAATATGGGGCTTTATGGGGAACGCGTTGGTGCCCTAAGCATTGTAAGTCATCTGTGCCTTTCAGTAATGACTTGCCTGCAGGCTGCAGCACAAGTTTCTTCTTTTCTGGGAACTGTATTTCTGTTTTCATCAGATGTCACATCTATATAGAATATATAAAATCCATCCCTTTATCTTTGAATCTAATCTCCAATATATTCACATTTACATTGAAATGCAATCTGTAACTGAAAAATTCAGTGGCTTACATTATTATGATGTGCTAAATTATGGCTGTATATGAAGAAAATCATATATCTACATAAAGGACCTATACAAAAGCTAATAAATTCCATTTGTTGTTTAGCTTTTTACTAGTGTCTTTTGCATCTTCTTATAGTTGAGAATGCAAAATGGCATTACTCTCTCTGCATGTATAATATGGACGATAGGTTAATTAGAGTGGTGGAAATAAACATCTGAAAAGTTTGCCATTTTCCACAGTTATACTGAGATGTGATAAATTTCTCATAATATTTTCAATTTCCACAGTTATACTGAGATGTGATAAATTTCTCATAATATTTTCAATTTACAGGTTTGCAAGTCTTCTGATGTTGCAAGCCGAGTAGAGAGTCAGTTGAAACTGGTGATCAGGCCAATGTATTCAAACCCTCCCATTCATGGTGCATCAATTGTGGCTACAATCCTTAATGACAGGTATTATACTATTTTGCAGTTAAACTCATGAAATATACTGTATATTACTCCCTACTGTATTTGAACATATTAGAGTTATTTGAAAGTGAGTATTGTTAATATCATCGAATCTGCTAATCTGTGGTCATTGGTCAAGATAATTTATGTCTAGTGAACATATTTGCAGAAATATGTACCAAGAGTGGACCATTGAGCTGAAGGCAATGGCTGATCGTATTATTAACATGCGACAACAACTATTTGATGCATTACGCACTAGAGGTAATTGCTATTTTTGTTTCTCATCCATCTTTTTAATGATTAGATCTTTGCAAATTCCTGGTGTTCAGGTTTTCCTTGAGCAGTCTTTTGATGTGTGAAACAATTACTGTGATTTCACTTGTTTTAGGCGCCTTTTTGTTCCGCCAATATAGTAATATGTGCAAAAACTCGAGCTTTTCCATCTAGTGACAAAAGTAACTCCCCCCCCTCCTCCTCCAAATACCAGTGACTTTGCCAGCTATATCAATTCAGGCTCATGAATTTTTTTACTTGACCATCTGGCCATTTGAGCTCCCATTCCAAATTATTAGATCAACACTTGCCTTCTTTTAGATACCAATTGCTTAGTTATTGTTTTTGAAAAATCTTAATTCCATAGTCAAGAAATTGAAACTTGAAGAATTAAAGAATGCGTCTATGATGTTTTTGCCTCAATGTTGAATGACATCTGTGCTAAAAACCTGGCTGGATATATAATAAGCTGGACTGCCAACCCCCCCCCCCCCCCCATCCCAGCTCAGCTCTCAGATCATATAGAATCATTTTAAAATCATTATGTATTTATTTCTATACGTATTGGCAGGCACACCTGGTGATTGGAGCCACATTATCAAGCAGATTGGAATGTTTACTTTCACTGGGCTCAACTCCGAGCAAGTAGCCTTCATGACGAAGGAATACCACATCTACATGACATCTGATGGGTAACCTTGTCTACCTGACAATTTCTAGCATATTGCATCCACCTATCCCACAAAATTTAATAAACTAAATATATATCTAAAAAGGGTAAACTTATTGAACGATAGCCATAAATTTGAGACATCACTGTTTATGCTTTGCTTGAAAATAAGTAAAAGTTACTTTTAAGGAAATTTAAATATACTTGGTTAACTTATTTGTTTCTTATTTATAAGTGGAGAAAGAGAGTTTGAAAATAATTTTTATCCGACTGTCTAAATATCTGACCGACTGATTTTTTTAACGTTTGACAAGTAAAAAATTAATGAAACTTAACTTCCTACTTATAAATAAAAAAAAAACTTTGTAAGCTAAGCTAAACATGCAAGACGGAAATTGACCATCATCGTAGTTTATCTTGTAGTATACAAGCAACAGTGAATCCTACTAGAATAGTTTGCTATGGAGTTGCTAATTTTCTATTGCTCGTCTTTTAATCCTGTAGGCGAATTAGCATGGCTGGCCTAAGTTCCAGGACAGTGCCACACCTTGCAGATGCTATACATGCTGCTGTAACCCGAGTTGTCTGAGGCTTTTGCCGTCAAAAATTTGGTTCGCTCATTTTTTCTGCAGTTTTTACTTGCACCGTGAATCATAGCAGCCAATGCTCACAGTGATTACAAGAACTGTTTTCTGAAATAATAATAATAATAAATAATAATAATAATAATAATAGCCTCACAAAATCGGAGGTTGAAACAAATTACTACCCTGGGATATGTCGTGTTTAGTTTATATGATATATATTTTAGACGTAACTTTAATGAAATTTATGTTTTATCTGTTTCCACTGAAGTAACAATTCTGTCTTGAGTTTCCCTTTGTGGAAATATCCATTTTTTTCTTGAAAAGTTATGTAGATGTTGAAAAGGAGCATAAATTGATGCACTTTTTTATACAAATTGTTTGCCCAAGTCCAACGTGATCCACCACTATAACCTGATGAATCATTCCGGCTTTTCATATTGTTTTGCCGTTATGGGTATGAGCGAAAGAAGCTCTTTACTGGGAAATCAAGTTCAAAAGCTTCTCCTTTTCCTTCTAGTTTTTCACATTAGTTGTATTCTTTCTATAATCTTATAGAAAAAAATTTAAAATATAAGTCCTATAATTTCCTTGAGTAAATTCATAAAATGCTAATAATGTAGAAAAAAGTCGTCAAAGGTGCTAGTAAGTGTTTGAAATGCAATTACTTCATTGTTAAAAAAAAATTTAAGCTATTGATGGAAATGTCGAGAGATATTGTCATATTATGAAATAATTAATATATATATTTTTTATTGATATTTTATATTATGTTGTATGTGTCAACTATCCAAAAAACAAAATGTTGGTTCTTGCTCAAAAAATTTGTATCGATAAAAATGCATCATGGAATATATCTTGATTCATGCAATAGAATTTAAAGAGGTTGGGAAAAGTTTAGGCTGCTTTCTCTTTGACGTTTTTCAGTCGTTTTTTGTTTTCTATTTTCGATAACACGGGAAATGCATTCTCTTCTGCTGTTTTCGAAAAAAAAAATCGAAAATGTTTTCAAATTTTGTAAAGAAAATGAAAAACGTGATTCCGCATTTTCCACCCATTATAACTATAAAATGAAAACACGAAAAACACAGCTTTTTCATATTTAAAAAAAAAAAAATTAAAAAAATCAAAAAATTTAAAATTTGTCATTTTTAATTACATTATTGGTTCTAGATTTTCAAAATTTTTCATTTTAATTTTCAAATTTTTTATTTTTTTTTCGAAAATATCCTTATTTATTTGCAACTTAGATCCCTCAACTTCTTATTTTTTTGCACATTAGTTCGCAAATTTTACTTTTCTTTCAATTTAGACCTTCCCGTATTTGTTTTATAGGTCATTGTCTTCAAACATGTATAACTTCTGATGTACAACTTCGAATTGTACTCCTTTTTTTTTGTTTCGAACTCCAAATTAACCATCTTTCTAATGATGTATCATGTGCTTATGTATTAAACATTTCTTTTTTACTTTTGTATTGTAGACACTTATTTTGTAAGGGCATCATTGATTAACGTAAATTTATTTCTGCAAATTTTATTGAAAGTTAAATTTTAAACGTTATGAGTACTTACTGGAAGGATGTATATATATGAAGTATTATATGGAACGATTACTTTAGAAGGACAACATAAATTTTTAAACTTTTTTGGCATAATCAAATTGTGTGATTGAGACTATTTCATTTATTTTTATTTTGCAACTCAAATATTGTATCTTTATTTCATTTATATTCACAGGCAATATAATTATAAGTATACAGAAATAGTTTTCTGCAAAATTTTAAACAGAACGTGTTTTCCAGCTTTTCATTTTCGAATACAGTTTTTAAAAATAAAAAACCAAACGCGTTTTCAGCAATTTCGAAAAAAGTCACAGAAAATGAAAAACGGAAAATATTTTCAAAAATGAAAACAGGAAATTGAAATATAAAGAGAACGCAGTCTGACTTTCTTAAAATTTGATTATTTGATTTTTAATACGGTCACATCACAGTAACACGAAAGTTTTTGCATATTAAATAATTAATTGTAAATATATTTTTGTAATCTAGAATTATTCATTAATTGAACCTTTAATCTTATATGAAATGTCAAAAAATTGTTCAAATAAAAATTTTAGTTAGTGCATAATTTGAGTAGTTTAATTTCTATAATATATAATACTAGAGCTTACCAAATGGAGGCTTATTGTCCAAATAAAGATTTTAGTTACTGCACAATTTGAGTAATTTAATATATCTATAATCCTTGAACTTAGTTATTTGTATGTATAATAATCATGACTGTCAACCTCATTTAATTTTGTCAAATATGACTCATACTCGTACATTAATGGGCAGTATAATGTGATCAGTTTGTAGCAGTACATTTATACAATGCTGAATTAAACGGGGCGATATTTTTATCATATCAAACTTTATATCCATAAATTATTTATGCTATATACAACACTTTTCTTGTTACTTTCATAATTTCCAATATGTTTAGTTCAATATGGTTGTTCTATTCTTTTCAGCTTCTTATCAACAATTATTAATTACTCCATACTGAGCCTAGTTACACAATGAAATTTCAATAAGTCTCAAAAAGTTCATATAGTAATTTTATGGATTTATTTTAGAGAGAGATCGTGAAAGATAGCGAATGATTTAATTTAAGGTTATGAACAATTTTGATTTCATTTATTGTGGTATTAGTATAGTTTGACTTTAATTTGAAATAATGTTTAATATTTCTTTATTATTATACGAACATGAATAAATGTTTGCATTAAAGATAACTTGTTGACAAAAAGTAATAAAGTATGAGGGCAAAAGTGGTAATCAAAAGTTTCGCTTTGATCTACACTTTTTGTTGATGATAATTAATTGTTGACGTCAATTGTAGATTATTAATGTTGATTGTATATATTGATGATTTAGACTATGTTGGGATCACTTTAGGTGAATATAAATCAATTTATTTAATTTTTCGAGGTAAAATATGTGATTAAAAATTGAAAAGAGAAAATGTGTAACTAAAAATTAATTTAAAAAATTGGGTAGATTATAAATTAGTTTATAACAACTTCACGAAATGGAGGCTTATACAAGGCCAAAGGTCTTCCATTTATTCGATGTCAAGTAATAAGGAATTGACTAATAGGAAAAATAAAAATTGGTGACTTGAGTATATTTTTTTATCCCCATTGACTGCTATTTATGTCAATTCCCACGAAATTTTCTTGGAGTAAACAGAAAAGATCCATCAAAAGATTCGTATTATTGGGCCTTTCAGTTCGCAAAACAGGATTCAATGAAAGTGGAAATTACACTTACCTCTACTTTATAAAAATTAAATTCATAAATAAGATAAAACTTGTATTACTTCAAATTTCAGGTGCTATTTAATAATTTAATTTAATATTAACAATAATAAATTTAAAATAAAATCATTATATTCAACTACCTCCAAACCCTAATCTCTCTCTCTCTCTCTCTCTCTCTCTCTCTCTCTCTCTCTCTCTCTCTCTCTCTCTCTGGCGAATTCATTTCACTGGCCTCTCATCCCCGCCGTCTCTATTTGGCGAACACAGTCCACCCCCGTCGACAAGGAGACCTCACGCAAGAGGTGGCACCTGTGAACGACGCTCGTGTGAATGGGTCGATTAATTGTAGATTGTGTCGCCGCCACCATTTTAAGATTGACCTGACTCGGTATACGAACGGCGATTGTGCAATCGTATGATGTGGCGCCTTTCCGGCGCGCAGCTTCTCACACCGGCACAATCGCAGTTCACTGCTGTGAGAAACTGCTCATAGTTGCGCAAGCCTGTACGTCGTCGCGTGTCGTGCTGATGGCGGTGTATTTTGCTAGCAACAACACCGTTTCTCCTAGTGGTGAGAGGTTCTCTTGCGGAGGCCGATGCAGCAGAGGTGGCGATGATATTCGGGATACCTTGGCGATGGTGGTTTGGAATTTTTGATTTTTTTTGGGTTTTCTGGTGGTGGCCGCGCCACTGGAGGCCGCGCCACTAACTGGGGGTGACGAAGGTGAGGGGATATTTAGATATAATTTGGTGATGGTGGCGATGTATTTGATGATTTTTGGCATTTTGGAGATGGTCTGTGATTGTTTATTTTTGAGATAGTCTGGGATTTTTTAGTGATGAAGGCGGCACAGAGGTCGTGTCGGCGGCTGTGGCGGTACAGGTGGGGGGATATTCAGGGAATCGCAGTGGTTGTGACCTCAAAAAATGATTGTTGTGACTTGAGATTTTACAATAGTATGAATTGTGACTTAATAATATGATAATTGTGACTTAAAAGATTGGTGACTTAATAATATAATAATTGTGACTTAAAAGATTGGTGACCTCATAATATGATAAGTTGTAACCTAGAAATAAATCGGGATTGATTAATTTAAAACTTGTGACCTTGCAATTATTTGTAACTTGATAAAACTGTTATTGTGACCTACTATTTTGATAAATTGTGACCCTAAAATTATTTGTGACTTAAGCAATTTACATTTTGTAACCTGAATTTATCTTGCATTGTGACCTAGAAATAACTCGGGATTGATTAATTAAAAACTTGTGACCTTGCAATTATTTGTGACTTGATAAAACTGTTATTGTGACCTACTATTTTGATAAATTGTGACTCTAAAATTATTTGTGACTTAAGCAATTTATATTTTGTAACCTGAATTTATCTTTGTATTGTGATCTGAATTTATATAATTAATAAAAAAAATCTAATTATTTAATTTAGTTAAATAGATACCTGATTTTTGAAATTTTTTAAGTTATATCTTAAAATTGAAATTGTGTATTCTTAACACCTTATATATATATTTTTCCCTCAATGAAATTTAGGCCCAATGTTATTTTTAATGAGTTATATTTTCAATATAATTGCACTCCATATTACATTTTTATTCCTTATTAGTATTTTCACTCGTACGATATCATGTGAATTTGCTCATAATAGTGATTTCGATTAAAATTTATGAAAATATGTTAATTATATAATTATATCACATAAAAACATAGTACAATAACATTTTAATATAAAAAATTATCAAATTAAAAAAATTTAAAAAAGAAAAAAATAATCAAAATAGGAAATGCAATATGTACAAAACTAATCAAAATTAGAAAATCTTGATCTTATAAGATTTTTCTTTTTCTTTTTAAAATTCTTTTTCTTTTAATTTTTATTTATTTATTATTTATTTGTTGTTTTAACCTTGTTCTTCTAAATAAGTTATTTTTATCTTATTTTTTATATGTTAAAATATTTTGAAATAAAAATAACAACTATAAATCTATATTTATTTTAAATTGGTAATTTTGAAATTAAAAAATATTGTTATGTTATTTGTGTATTTAATTTTATCTCCAAATGAGTAAATGTTTTTTATTTGTAAAATAAATTATTATTATTTATTTAAAAGAAAATTTTGATATCTTTGAAATAATTATTAATTTTTTTAATTAAAATCAGTTCGACCTGGTCTAATCTTTTAACCCCTGACATATTGTCTTTTTCGGGGTCGAACCGATTTCAAGTTTTCTAAATATTGAGTATTATATAACTTAAATGATATAATTTATAATGAATAAAATATTGAGAAAAGTAAAAAAGATATAAAATAAATTTTTACATTTGATATTTGAGATGTTTTTACGGACAAAGTGTTTATAATTTTCTCTCACTTGTTATCTTGTATTAAATTTCCCATTGAAATCTTCAATTTGACACCTATATTACATATTTTTCGACTTCAAAATAATACAATCATTATAAAAAATAATAATTATTACAAAAAAGTAGTTTATAAATAATATTATAGAACTTAAATGATATTATTTGAATATTCAAGGAAAATGAAAAAATATAAAGTAAAAACTTTACATTTGATCTTTGAGACAATTTTATGGACAACATATTTTAAGTTCCCTGTCATTTATTATCAACTTTTTGTTGTGATCTTCGATTTGAGACTCATGTTACATATTTTTTCAACTTCAAAATAATACAATAATTATCAAAAATAATAAAAAATAAAAAATAGTTTATAGATAATATTATAGAACTTAAACGATATAATTTAAAATGAATTGGATAGAGGTTAAGTAAAAAATATTAAAAAAATTTACATTTGATATATGAGATGATTTTACGGATAATATATTTACAGTTTGGTTTCATTTGTTAACTTGTATTAAACTTCTCGTTGAGATATTCGATTTGACACTGATGTTACATATTTTTTGGGTTCAATTTAATACAATAATTATCTAAAGAATGATAACTATTATAAAACAAAAAATACTTATACATTAAAAGATATTAAAATCTTGATTTCATTAATAGCATAGCATGTATTCTAATGCCATTAATAGCACATGTACCATGATAATTGCTAAAATATTTATCACATTACTCCATCCGTCCCAACAAAGATATTCTACTATTAATTTTTCGTCCGTACCACAACGATATTCCACATTTTTTTTTTTGAGTGAAGTTAATATTTTATGTTCCATTTTATTCTTATTTCATTTTTTTTATCAGTCTAAATAAATTTATACTCTTTCAATTTTGTGGGAAACTATATAAATTTATTAAGGGTATATTAGGAAAAGTGATTGTAAAATTTATGTTTTCAACAAAATTTATTGACATTTTTTAATTTGTGTGAAAATGAGTAGGGGCTATCTTTGTGAGGCTGAGGGAGTATTTTTTTTTTTTTTTTGCATAGATATTCAGATTTAGAAGTCATTTTGGGCGAAAAACTATATATTCTTGATAATATCTTAATTGATTTTTATTTAATTTTTTTCCTCTAAAAAACTTACAATATTCCACCAATACCACGCCACCATCGTCGTACCACCTTCCATTTCCTTGATGAGGCTGAGTGTGTTGTTGAAAGATGTCACCATTTAATTTTAACCAATTTTACAACGGGTTTGATGAAATGCTTGATTGAATATAATGAAAGTATCATAAAAAGTTAAAAGTATTAAGGTGTGAAACTAAAGTTCCGCCCTAAGTATCATAAAATTTGAAAAAGTTTCAGGTTATGATATAAAAAGTTTGAAAGTATCATGTTGTGATATTTTAAAAGTATCATAACGTATTTTTCAATAAAAAAAATTGAAATATTTTTCATTTATTATTTAAAATGACGTAAGTTTCAATAATGATATCAAAAGTTAGGTATTTGTGAAAATTTGATTAGTAAAACTATGGAAAAATTACATAGCTACAATACTTTAATTATCATTTTTTAAAACTAACAAACTTGAGAAAAAAAAAATCAGGTTTTTAATAATAATAAATAAATATAATATTATTCATATAATATAAAAATAATCACCTCTTATGTTTTAAATTGAACTAATATACTATTAAATATAAAAACACAAAATTGGTATAATTTTATATTAAGTCGGGTGGCAAATGGTGGAACAAAATCTATTGGGTGGTCAAAGTAACATTAATGTAGTGTTTGATAGTCAAAAGTGGAACATAATTCAAATTTCATGTTAGTTGGAAAACAAATCCCCTTCCCCCAAAGAATTGATTTCCGAGGAATTGGCCTAAAAGTGAGCTCGAAGTGATTGTACCTTAGAATTCGAATTTCAATTCAAACTTTGTATCAAATGTAAAAAATAAGAAAGAAATTCTTCGAATGTGACATTTTCATGAAAATCAATTCTTATCAAACATAAGTGTACAGTTGTGTTGCCATCGGTGGAATTAACCCTCGAATTCAAGCTTTCAAGTTGCCGACATGGCCATTTAACACCATTAATTAATCCGTTTAAAACATTTAACTGTTTAGAGAATATTGAGCATATAATTCGAAGAATAATATAGTAATAAGATCCCTCTTGCTTTAATCATTATTAAATTGGGCTCCCTTTACTTTTGTATGTCCAACCATATGATATTTTAGTGGGAAAGGTAAACTTTCCTTTCACATATGTAATGCCAACATTCAGGTGGAGCTAAAATCTATGATATCTTGGAGGAATTTTGAATTTTTAAAAGAATGTGTGATTGAAAAATTGTTGAATTTTGGATTTTGGATTTTTAAGAGAAACGTGTGACGAGGCTGAATTGGTTGGGTTGGCCGAGTAGAGTTATTCAAGATGAAGATGGGAGAGTACATGGAGCCTTTGCAGTGCGAGATTCGTGAGCTTCTTTTCTTTGGTAATTGTGGTTTATGTTGTCATGTACCTAGATAGAGATAGGAATGTGATAGCACTTGATTGCTGAGGTGGGTAGCTTGAGTTTGAGGTCTTGATTTGGTTTTTGTATTTATATTTTCAAAATAATAATAATAATAATAATAATAATAATAATAATAATAATAATAATAATACTGAGGTGGGTAGCTTGAGTTTGAGGTCTTGATTTGGTTTTTGTATTTATATTTTCAAAATAATAATAATAATAATAATAATAATTTGAGAGAAGTATTAAAAAAACCTAAACATGCTCAGTTAATGTCTTCTTTATCCCTTTAAAACATATTCAAAACTCAATTTCTGATTATTGAGGCTCTGTCATCCACTATTTTATTCTTTTTTGTTTTGCATCAGACTTCCGGATTTTGTTCAAAAAATTAATTAAGTTATGAGTTCTAAAAGCAAATGTGAACATGGGCATTCATATAGGGTCTAGGGGGAGGGGGCGAGAACTAATTTTGACCTTTTGTAGTGCTTTTGTTCTTAGGGTCCATTTGATAGAGTTTTGCTTTTTCTAGAAGAGATTTTTGGAAAAATTAATTTTTTCTAAAAAACCCATAAAAAAATAAAGAAAATTATCCACACATGCTCAAAATACATTTTTAATTTAAGAACAATTTTTTTTTTTTTTTCAAAAATTTTGCCAAACAAACCCTTAATTACTTCAATGAGAAGTATACAATTGTTATTCGAATTTACTTTTCCTAGTAGTGTACAAATTTATAAACATCACATTTTTTTAAATCACTTGTAACCGTATATGTTTTTTGAAAAAGACTTTTCAATCAAATATTTTTTCTTAAAAAACTCAAACTCCACATCTGTAAAAAAAAAAAAAAAAAAGTCGCCGAACAAAGTATTAATTAGTCAATTCATACTAATGGAGCGCGCACAATATATATATGAAAAAGAGCGTGCGTGATATAAAAATTCATTTTACCTTAAAAAACTAAAACCCCTTGTATGTTAAAAAAAAAAAAAAATCAATCGCCAAATAGAGTATTAATTAGTCAATTCATACTAATGAAAGTGCGCACACACTATATATATATATATATATATATATATATATATATATATATGAAAAAGAGCGTGTATGGTATAAAAACTCATTTAATTATATTATATTCTAATCATTCTTCTCCTCCATTGGTTGCACTTTGTAGTTGAATATATTCTCGATGATTGGGTTGTTAAATATACTCAGATATTTTCTCTATTAGCAAAATGTAATGTCATTAATTAAATACGTTACATTTTGATGTGATGAGTGGACACTAATAAGAATTAAATTAAATGCCCTAATGGTTAATATATTAAAAATAAGTCCAAGTGCTTTATATATCATAAAAAAGTAAAGACCCTACTGTCTAATCAAGCTTCTAAACAAATTTCAATGTCTTCTACTTTGGACATTACTAATTATATGCTGGTAAACAGTGACTGATCCAGGAATCGAACTCAGTCAGGACGATCGTTGACTTGTCAACGGCCTCAGCTTGTGAATAAAATTTGTTAAAATATTTTTAATAAGTACACAACTTATCAAGCAATACGAAAATCATATAATAGTAAAATTATAGTTCGATACAAGCCGTAATAATGCTGAAAAGTGTTTGTACAAATCCATTTTCAATTTGTGAGACTAGATAACTGCATTCTCCGAGGTCGCATAGTCTGAAACCGTTGCAAGATCGTCTCATTCTCTATTTCTTTGAATATCCTCCGCTCTGTGTAAACCACCAAGTTATCGTTTAACCAAACATCACCCATTTTGTTGCGTAAATCACTCTTAATAAGATTCATAGCAGAAAATGTCCTTTCAACACTTGCAGTTGCCACTGGTAGAGTCAAAACCAATGTGACGAGCCTATAAACCAATGAGAAATAACAATGACATCCTGTTTGAACAAGCTTCTCTGTGATGCAAGATATGCTATTGAGATCCACAAATGCCGCATCACGTCTGACAAGCATAAGGAACTTATCCAATTGAGGTTTGAGAAGCATGATGTCCTCAGCAGTGAAGTCCATAGGATAGAGGTGAGCTAAATGTACTAATTTAGCTGTATCAAAACCTGCAAATGAGTCCTTTGGATTGATGCACGAAATACAAGTAAGGAGTTCGGTGGTAGTCTCCGAAAAACGATCATTCAACTCCTGCAAGATTGAGTCAATGACATAGCAATACAAGTCAACGTAGAAACGATGATGATAAGTCACTGGATGAGTTCCACGTCTACCTCGACCTTTCCTCACTACAATATCCTCCAAGTTGGGCACTACAATCTCTCTACCACCACAAAACTCAATAACCTTGCTCAACAAATTATCCCAGCCATTATCCCTAGTATTTTGTAATGAAGCCTTGCACAAACTCAATAACCTCATAGCATTTTCAATGTCTTGATCATTCTTCTGTAAGGCTTGTGAAAGATCGTCTGTCATTACAAGAATATCGAACATAAAGTGCAAACAAAACACAAACTCAAAGTCTTGCATAATTTCCATTTGCCTTCCCGCCATTCCTTTTTGATCTGAACTCATGCCATCAATTGTTATAATCTCAAGCACATCAATTATGTTATTAAACAAATCAGCAAGCACTTCAGTTCTACGTGCAACAGAAACAAGACACAACTGGAGTTGGTGAGCAAAACAATGAACATATATTGCACATGGATTCTCTCTCAAAATCAAAGCCTTCAACCCGTTGAACTCACCCGACATGTTACTAGCTCCATCATAACCCTGCCCTCTAAGCTTAGAAATGCTCAGACCATGCATAGAAAAGATTTCATCAATTCCATCCTTTAATGATTGGGCACTAGTATCAATGACATGAGTGATGGCCAAAAAACGTTCTTTGACAGATCCGAACTTGTCTACATACCTCAAAACAATTGCCATTTGTTCCTTCACTGAGTTATCACGAGCCTCATCAACCAAAATCGAAAACACGGAATCACCCAATTTTTTTAGAATAGCCCTCGTTGTCTCCACCGCGCAACAGTTAACCAAATCCTTTTGAATGGTTGGTGAAGTCATTTGGTCATTTCCAGGAGCATTGCTAAATACAACCTCATTCACCTCCTCACATCTATATGCGTACCAGACTAGTAACTCAAGAAAATTCCCCCTATTAAGAGAATTCTCCGACTCATCATTTCCACGAAAAGCCAAACCTTGCATCAAGAGAAATCTGGTAACGGCTAGCACCGCAGCCAATCTAGTCCTATACCTCTTTTGTTGTTCACTACTTTGATTGGAAAGTACAAAAGAAATACTTTGTTTTTGATTCATCAAGTTGTTGCACATTGTGAAAGCATGATTGTGAGCACTAGTAACAGAACCGACATGATCTTTCAAAATTTGTTTGTGTTTCCAATCTCTAAAACCAGTTTTTGTGAATGCTCCTCTACCCCCTTGACCCCCTCTATCGGGTTTGAACAAATAGCAGTACAAACAAAAAGTGGCATCCTTCTCAATGCTATACTCCAACCAATGGAAATCAGCAAACCATTCCTTCCTAAAACACCTTTTATCGTTCCCAATAATTGTTTTTGGAAAATTATGTAGGTGTGGTTGACAAGGACCTCTCTCCAAATAAATCATCCTAACATCGTCTCTAATATTAGGGTCATAGGATTCGATTGGGGACCGTTTTCCTGGATCATACTCAAGGTCATCTACATTTATCTGAACTCGAGACTTCTTAGTACTATCATTAGCAACGGGTAATGAACTTTGTGATTGTGAAGGTGTCGAACTCGAAGTATTCACAGCATTAGAAGTGGCACTAGAGCAACTTGTACCACTTTCAGGCCTTCTTTCAAGTTGAAAAAACCTTTTCATGTCTGTAATTTAGTCACAACATATTAATGATTTAATCATTTAACAATTAACAAAATCCCAACTTAAATTACTCAATCCCAAAGTCCCAACTCCAAACTCCCAACTAAATCATTTAACAATTAACACAAGTACACAACCTCTATCAAATCTCAACAAGTCAACATTGCTAAATGCTAAATAATAAATTAATTGTTCAAATAAAAAATAATAATAAATTAATTGTTCATATTCAAAAGCTAGGAAATTAAACCAAATGCCCAATAAATTCATTATTCATCAACAAGACAACAACTCAGCCTACTAGTCTCAAGTATCAACTTTGAACTCTCAACATTCAAGTTTCAACAATCAGTCAATCATCACCCAAATCAAATGCCCAATCAATTCATCAACAAAATTACACAAACATATCTAGTAATTTTCATTTTCGCATATATGGCAGCACTGGCACAGAACATAAATTCAGAATCAGTGTTATCAATTATGAAATTGCAGCAAACTAACCTTCGTTCGCAGTGAGCGCGATGGCGCGGTGAGCGCCGGTGCCGGTGCGAGTCGTAGCAGGAACCAAGAAGCAAGCTTCAGACTTCAGTTGATTAGGATTTTAGGGCCAGTCGCGTCGCGGGTCGCCAGACGCCAGTCACTAAACCTAGAAGCAGTGAACGGTAGAACGCAAGAAGAGAATGGGTGAAGGCTGAAGCGGTGAAACTGAAGCCTGAATCAGAATGGGTATATCAGGTACCGTATGGGCTATTTATTTGGGCTGGAAGGGGTTGAAAATTGATCTGAAAATTATACAGAAATTGGGCTTTTTGGGCCGGGTTGCAGCCCAATTAAATTGATCCATAATTTTTTCCCGCGAATCCAGCACGGGCGCCCGCGTGACCTCGCCATGCTCTCCCTCCGTCTCTGCTGGTAAAGCTCATCTTTGATAGATTGCTTGTAATAATACTTTTTAATATGTTGTATATTTAATTAAATGTGTCTTTATCAAATAGATACATAATGTATGAACAATTATTTTGATGGAAAATAAAGTACCCTTTTTTAAGAAAAAAGATGAAATAAATTGGGTGAGAGAATAAAAAAAAAAACTAATTAATAACATACACTCTCAACTTTCATTATGTAATTATTTGGGAAAATCTTGTATATGGCCTTAGTATAAAGTTATTTTTATTTTTCTAAAGGAAAGGACAAAAAAGAAATCCACTCTACCAAGACAAAAGAAGAATCAATCTTAGGACCTATTTCGCAAGATTTTAAAAAGTCAAAAACTATTTTTGATACTAAGGAGGGTTTATTCAATGTAAATTTTGAAAGACATTTAAAAACTTTTTTAAATAACATTTTTAATGATTTTCATTGGATTTATTTGACTTTTATTGATTTGTATATATTTTCAAAGAGTTTTGCACTTTTTTTTTTATATATATAAAGGACTTTCAATGACTTTTGTAGATTTTTATTTAAAAGACTTTCACATTGATGTGTGAACCCCCTTGTATTTGACCAAAAATTCCTACAATAATGAATCAACCTAAGAAAGCTAAAATTGATAATAATAAACCTTGACCCAAGTTTAATCTGACCAAAATTTAAAGTTAAGAAACCTAAACCAATGGATAGAAATAAATAAATTTCAAGATCTCTTTCAACAATACAAGAATAATTAAACTCTACATGAACTTGAGTACATTACCTCAAAGAGACTTGATAAAAGGAAGAAATTTACTAACCTTCAATGTCTTCATACAAGAAGAAGTTTCAAATGAACCAAAGTTCATTAGAGTTTGAGGAGAGGGTGTATTTATAGTATAAAATAATTGAAGAAATAAGAAAAAAGCGAATTAACCCTGTGCGTTCGTGTATGGTTAATTCGTGTGGCCGCCCAATTCAACTTATGTTAATTCAACCGAGAATCGCGCGGCCACGCCCCCATTTCAATTAGCTTTGGAAGTGTATTACTCATCCTTCTTTACAAATTGAAACTTGTCCCTCCCATGAAGGGATTCAAACATTTTTGCATTTTTATCCCCACCCGAGCTACCTCATTCATCAATTAACAAATGAATCAAATAAAAAAGAGTTAACAGGTTAAGATCATAAATAATCTGAAATGGAGAAAATTCAAGGATGGAATGAACATTTCTATTATAAGCATTTGCAACAAAGATATGTCATTTTTCCCACTCTTTAGGTCACTTCTAAGGGAAGTGCGAAGAAGTTGTGTTAAAACTTCATTATTGACCACTTTTGTTTGGCCATCAACTTGGGAAATAAAATTGAATACAACTAAATGTTTGGTTCAAATCTCTTCCATGAAAGTTCCAAAAGATGATTAAGAAATTGTACAATTATACCCGAAAAATAGCCCTAGGGACATCATGTAAATGCACTACTTCCTTAAAGAAAAGATTTGTTATTTTTGTGGCATCATTAGTTTCATGACTTATAATAAAATATAGCATTCTAATAATCCTATCAACAACCAAAAAATAGCAGCATTTTCTTTCTTTGATCCAATTAAACTTAATATAAAATTCATAGGGTTATTAACCCAATGTTTACTCTAGATGGACAATGATATGTAGAATCCTTGGGGACAAAATCTTAGATTTAGCTTCTTGTACAAGTGATGTGTTTACTACAAATATAAACACGTGTAACATCAACTCCATTTTAGACTAATGAGAATGATCATTTAATAACGTTAAGGTCCCCTTAATCCTAAAATGTCCCATCAAACACTCCACACACGCCTCTCTTATTTGTAACTCCTGCATAGGACATTTAGGAACAAATATTCTAATTTTTCAAAACAAATAATTATTATGCTTATAGAATTCATCAAAATCTCGTTTACCACACGATTCATAAATGTTAAATAAAAAAGGATTTTTAGCGTGCAAGCCCATAATAAATTCAAAATAAAAAGATTTTCCATTTAGGCTTATAAAATTTGTTTTCACAAAATAAGAATCCATCATGTCTATAAAATTTACCACATGAAGCGTTTTCACAAGTAAAAAATATACTTGTAAAACTCACATCATTCTCATATGTCTCTCTAACACATTCAAAATCCAATAACCTTGCATTCAAATAAGTGATAAGAGCATACCTCCCAAATAATGCATAGGCTATTACAATTTGTTTACCTTGATGGTATTTTGTTGATGTAGGAAAATGCCTCCATGTACGTCATTCACTTGCCATGCCTTTGAAACTCTTTGTTGTTTCGATAAGTCGGTCTACTTGGAATGATGGTTTCAAGGATGAAGTCAATTTGATGTTCGATGCCTAGAATGCGTGACAGCCAATTAGGCACATCCTCGAGAAACACGCATTCAAATTCGTGTAAAAGAGAAGTAACCAAACTAGGGAGAAATTTTTTAGATTCATCAAGAGCAAAGAACAATTTCGTTTAATCTTTTCTCTCAATTTCCTTTGTATCACTCTTCACCCCCTTTCCTTTTTTTGAGGTAGGAACCTCAACTTTCGGTTCTTCCTTTCCCTCACCTTTTTCTAAAGTTGTGGCTCCAACCCTCATTTCCTCTCATTTTTCTAGGGTCATGGCCCCAACTCCCTCTCTCATTTTTTCTCACTTTTGTTTCTTCATCAACTGCCTCAATCAAGTTTTTTTTCCATTCCTATTTTCCCTTTATTTTTCAAACTCCTTTAGTTTCAATTGGTCCTTGCATACTTCATTCGGACTCAAAGATAGGAGCACCACCTTTCTCCCACTTAATTGAAAACTATACCTGTTTTTCCTCCTATCATTTTTTACATTTCGATCATATCACCAAGGCCTGCCCAAAAGTATGTGAATAGTGTGCATCCAAACTATATTACATAGCACTTGATCACTACAGGTTCCAATGTTACAGGTAAGAAGAATTTGTTCACTCACTTACCTCCATATGGTAACTAGACCTTTGCATCTTGTAAAGATTGGGATGCTTCACCACCGGTAATCCCATTTTTTCCATCATACTAGCACCCACCAAATTAGTGCAACTCTCCCCCATCTATAATGATGCTACATGCCTTATCACTCACTAGGCACCTAGTTTGGAAAAATCTCTCTTCTAGCTCCTCTCTCTCACAAACCTTGGCTTGAGTATTGAAAGTCCTCATAGTGACTAAAGGATTTGGTGGACTCACAATCCTCTCCACCCCCTCCTTCCTCAATATCACTCTTCCCATGGAATGATGGAACTTCAATTTTTACTTTACCAATATTCACATCCATTCCACTTCTACTCCCATCAAACCACTATCTTCTTTTCCTACCATGCTCCCATTTTGTTTTCTACTCCCATCATCAACTAAAACATCCCCAAATTTATCTCACACCCTTCTTCTCTTCTCTCAACATCATCCCTTGGAGGTGTAATATCCTCTCTAGTTCCCATCTTTTCCAACCTTCCCCCAATCTCCTCCATTAGTCTAGTAAAAGTGGGTGAAAGAGTTTGCAACATCTCTTGCAAGTCTTGAATTTGGACATTGGAACTTTGCGTACTTTGAGTATTGAAATTGGACATGTTGTGCAAGTGTGGTATTTTCCTCATAAGTAATACTTTCAATCGTATTTCACTTAATTTAGGCTTTTACCCGATAATGAGCTCACAACTCTTTTCTTTTTCCACTCAAAGTTTCATTTCTCAACCTCTCCAAAATAAGATAATCAACTAGATCGAGAAAATTAATTCTTGTGAAGTTAAAAACCACAATCAAGCAAGAGAAACTTAGAAGCAAATAGACACATTAGTAAGTGGAATTTATTTGCTTGTTATACCCAAAAGGAACAAGTGGTATGTGTGATAAGATGTTAAAAACACAACTTCAACAATGAGATTGAACAACTACAAAGTATTTAGTAAGGCATAAATGTTAAACACGTAGGAATTAAATAGTGTAGTATTCATTGAGGCATTTCACCAAACACTTTGTGTACATATTTTGGATGGTGTAAAATTGTAAGTGTATGAATAATGGAAACTCCAATAAACTCAAATATGATAACAAATCAAAATAAGAAATTTAAATGATGTAATGAACAACAAGAACAATAAGAAATTTAAATGATAGATATATCAATTTTAGAGCCAAGCTTTGATAACAAATGATGTGAACTCCCATGGTATTTGATAATAATAAACCTTGACCCCAGTTTAATCTAACCAAAATTCAAAGGTTAAGAAATTTAGGCCAATGGATAGAAATAAACAAATTTAAAGATCTCTTTCAACAATACAAGAATAATTAAACTCCACATGCATGAAGTTGAGTACATTACCTCAAAGATGCTTGATGAAAGGAAGGGATTTACTCACCTTCAATGTCATCATACAAGAAGTTTCAAATGAACCAAAGTTAATTAGGGTATGAGGAGTGGGGGTATTTATAGTACAAAATAATTGAAGAAATAAGAAAAATCGAAAATAAAATAAAAACTCATGAAACTTGGGGTTTGATTCAACTGCGCGGCCGCGTGGGGTTAATTCATGTGGCCTCGTAGGGAGCCAATTCAACTTCTATTAATTCAACCGAGAATCGCTCGGCCACGCCTCCATTTCAAATACGCGACTGCATGGTTAAATTTCCGGCTGCTAAGTCATTTATCTCCAACTTTTTTCTTGGCTCTTCTTTTGACTTAATCACTTTATTTAACCTTAAATTTTGAACCTATTTGGCAATAGATCTCGTTATGGGCTCACCAACACACGCATTGAGGTTTGACTTTCTTGGGCCTCATTACATATGCTTTCAAGAACTTTTAGAGACTTATTTTTCAATTGAAAAACAGGAATATTAATAAATTAATTTTCTTATGACATGAATATTAATTGTTAATAATAATTATATGTCAAGTGAATAAAAAAATGCGGCTTGAGAGATAAATAGTTTTAGGACTGGGAAACATTTGTAATAAAGAAGGGAAAAAAATAAATCATGTTCGATATCACCTTAAAAAGTTGCACCATGTTCATAATTGCACTTCTTACATTAACGATGATGTATTTAATTTGAACTTCTAATTAATTTTTTTGAATATACAAACTTTTATAAATTTTGATTGACTTTTAATTAAATTTTTTGAATATAAAATTCTTTTTAGAGAAAATTCTAGAATCACTTTGCTTAATTATTATTTGATTTGATACAATTTAATTATTATTTTGCTATAAATTTTATAAAATATTAGTTGAATTTATTTTCATAGAAAAATTGAAGAAAATGATGAAAAAGAAGAAATCGAAAATATAAAGAAAGAACATTAAAAAGAACAAAATATAACAAGTTGAAGAAACGAAAAAATAGTGATTTGTTTAGTCGTATGTCTAAGGTTTCTAAAAATAACATGAAAGAAAGAAAAAAAATATAGAAGAAATAAAATTACAATTTAAAGGATTTTTTTTTAAAGGTCTTTCAAAATCATGGAGGTTAATGAGAGACAAATTAAGAGATTTTGTGGTTGTACTTTCTATTTAAAAGTTAGTACATAGAGAATTTGGTAAAAGTCTATAAAAATCATTGATATTTTGAATAACACAAGACTTAGATATTTTTAAAAATCTTTATATAATACACTATGACTTTTAAGGAACTTTAGAAAATTCATTAAAATTTATATTAAATATCTCAAGATTTTTAAGAAGTCTCTAAAGTCTAAATTGAATACATCCAAACTTTTCAAATCTTTTAAAATCTTTGGAAGTTTTTCAAAATCTACATTGAATATACCCTTCTAAAAAGATGTATTCGACTTGTATGGATACTTTTTTAAAAGTGCTGTTTATTTCGGTTAGAAGATTTTTTTGAGAAAATTGAGAAGTCTTGTCAAACGGATCCATAATCTTTTATCTTGTATAAAGTCTTCTTTTTTCAAATTGCACAAGCCCTAATATTATTCTAACCGTCATGTGAAAATAAATTTGTATTTTTTATTTGTCCATTTCAAATTATAGGTTATTTTTCTTATTGAAAATTTAAATATTTTTAAGTTTTCTAATTTACTCTTATTTAATGTTCATTGTTATCAACAAATATAAATTAATCATATTTATTTTGTTGTATAATATATTGATATATTAGGTAAAATGCAAGAAAATTTATATTTTCAATTATATAACTTATATTTTTTTAATCTACGTGAAAAAAGAAATAAGATTATATTACTTGGATGGAGGGAGTATAAATTACCTTGATTAAGAGCCTGTTTGGTAATAGAATTTTTTTTGAGTTTTGTAGTTTTTTTTATAGATGTGTGGTTTAAAATTGTTTAAAAAATCAACAATAATGAATTTGATTAAAAATAAAGGGTTGAGATTGAGTTTGAAAAATTGTGATAAAAAATTCCCCCACACTAAACAACTCTAATTAACTTGTGTATGAACTCTTCCATCCGTTTTGTATTCTCCAGTGGGGATTCCCCGAGTTTCAGATGCCATGTGAGTTTCTTTACGCATTACGAGTTAACTTTTTTCACTTTATCTATTTAAAAGTTAATGGAATAAAGGATTTATTATAACTTAACTCTGTAACTCATTAATTAAACAATATTGTTAAAGTCAACTTATTATTTTAAAAGTGTGCTTAAATTGTAAATATTTCTGTCTAATTCCAATTAACTATTTCACAAAATAAATATATATATATGAAAAACAAAGAATTGGATCTATTAATTTAAAAGTAATGCTATTCTACCATTCGGTGTACCACATTGAGTACCACCCCCTCACATGAGAGTAGAGATGACAAAAAAATCAGATCCACTCCACCGAACCGTTGATCTGATTCGAAAAATCTCGATTCGAGGATCAGCACTGATTCGCTCCAATACGCCTTGTTTAAATTAAAAAAAAAAAAAATTTAATAAAAATATATATTTTTTTAATTTTATTTTAAAGATTTAGTTTATATTATATTTTAAAAAATAAAAATAAAAATTGTTTATGGATCGACCTACGGATCATGGGGCCGATCTGCCCCGACCGGTCCCGAAAATTGGAGGATCGCGGAGTGGATTTGGATTGGCAAAAAAAATTTGGGGTGGGGTAGATCGAACCCCGATCTGCCCCGTTGCCAGCACTACATGGGAGGTAGGGATGTTCATTATGAGAACGATCCTACATAAATCCATGTGAGGTGTGGCACCCGATATGACAAATTTTCGGTGGTAGAATAGCATAATTCTTAATTTAATATTAATTATGTTACGGTATTTTTGACCACACGTGGCGTATCTCATAACACACAGATTGTCCCCTTAAGAGAGATTTTTCTTATAGCCTTGACTGTGCGCATTCTCAAGGATTTGAACTATTGACCTCATGATATGTGTTACAGGGTATGCCAAATGTAATAAAAAATACCGTAACATATAAAACGTGCTCTAGTGATACTAGAGATTACCTTAGAATCCTTATATAATGAGGTCAAGAGTTCAAATCTTCGTGGAGGCGCCCAGCCAAGGCTGGAACAAAAGGATTTTTCCACTTGTACACGGATCTGTAAGTACAGGCCCCTCACAATAGCAAGCTACAGTGATTGCTCCTGTAAATACAGGTCCCCTGTAAGTGTAGCATCACTCGGGACAAAAACCTCTCTTAAAGAGACAATGTGTTACGGAGTACACCACATGTTGCCAAAATTAGAATTGATTATCCCCTTAAGAGAGGTTTTTGTCCCAGCTTAGGTTGGGCACGTGTGTTACAAGGTACGTCAAGAGTGACCAAAAATACCGTAACAAATTAATACAAAACACGTTGGAGAATGGTCTATAAAATAATTGGGAACAATTTGACTTTCAAGCACATGAGTAGTACTTCTAAAGTAGTCACCTATTCATTTCATTCTCCAGTGTCCTTTATCACATTGCTTGAAGCATCATATTCATATAGGTAAGAATGTGTAGCTAAAGCTTCATAGTGAAGTTATTCACATTTTTTATTTTATATATTTAATGATTGTAGTTACACTTTCTTTAATTCCTTTATTCAATATATTAATGATAATTAGAGCATCTTCAATAGACTCTTTAAACCTGAGATGCTCTTTATTTTGAAGAGTCGACTCTTAACATTTCCCTCCAATAGGCTCTCTATTTTAACGTTCTAATTTAGAGAGCCAAATTTAGAGAGACAAATCCGCTCTCTATTACTAAATGCATTCAAGAAATACCAATTTTCAATATTCCAACATTAGCTTTCTGTTTGAATTTTAAAGTGCCTAATTGATCGTTGATACTAACACGGATAATATACAAACATTCAAGAATCAAAATAAAATATAGTAAAGAACGAAACGACCTCAAGAAAATTGTTGACCTAGTTCGGAAATTGCCTACATTTGAGGGCTCAAGATCGAGCCGTCCAATGAGAGTTCAAGATTACAATAATCAAAGTAGGGGTGGACGTGGTTCGGTTTGGTTCTGATTCCAGAAGAACCAAACCAAATCATAAACTGATGGTTTTTTATTAATGGAACCAATTGATTTTTTTAAAGATATGGAACCAAATCGGAACCAAATCTCTCGGTTCTGGTTTGGTTTGGTTTGGTTATAGGACCATTAATTGAATTTTTAAATAATAAGTGCAAATTAAAACATGTTTATATTCGCTTCTTCATTAGAATCCATATACATCATTTCTAAATAGAAAATGAAATTTTTAGTTAATGAAACAAAAATTTAAAAAAACTAACATGTTATTCTAAGTCAAAGAAGAAAAAACTCGCTTGAAGGAAGCTCGCCGACCAGTTGAAACTTAGAGAATCGAACATAAAGGCTGTTTAGACTTATAGCTATAAGTTACGATGAATTTCTGAATCCCATTCTACCGTGGTACCGTGTGAGTTAAGGATGAAATTTGCAATTTGAGTTTGGATTAACTCTTGAGAATTGACGAATTGGACCGAAATTTATATATACATAAATTTTAAAAAATAAACATCAATGTCGTCGATGGTGACTAAGGAGTGCAACGATTGCTATGTTATAGGAGTGCAAGTAAAGCAGTGTAAATGCTTGTCTATAATTGAAAAGAAGAAAAATGAATTAGAATTATAATTTAGATTAATGATTTAAAATCTTTGTCTAATAGGAAATGAGATAAAATGTATGTTAAATAATATTTTTGTACATTTCACATTTATAATTTCATATTTGAATTTTTTTGGTTTTTGGTTCTGGTTCTGAAAAGAGAACCAGAACCAGAACCGAAACCAAATGGTTCTTGATTCTAAGAATCAAACCATAATTTTTTTTATGTAGAACTGAACCAAACCGCTTGGTTTGGTTTGGTTCTGGTTTGGTTTGATTTGGTCTGGTTCGATTATTTTGTCCACCCCCTAAATCAAACCACAAATCGTGCACAAGTTCTTTTGAAGAACCCGAATAGCAACCCCTCACAACTACTAAATGGCAATTCCCAAAAAACTCCACAGTAATACTACAAATCTAGCCTACAATATGATCCAAATTATACTACAAGAGTTTATACAAATGGGGCACAAGAAATCAACTGAACATAGTAGAGGGATCGCGCGAGAGAGAAGAGAAGAGTTCTGTCTACCAAATTCTTCCAAAATGAGCCCAATTTATCACATGCCAATAAATCCCAGCATAGGATCAAATCTTACGGTCTATATTAAAAGATTTATCCCAAGAACTGCACCATTAAGTCCTCCAAAATCCAACAGATTGCCAAATAGGCTCTCTAGGTTTGGAAACATGAGTTTGGAGATCACAATCAATAATCTTCACCTTGATCTCCAAATTCCCATCTTTTACTCTCATGGTTGCTATAGGCCAAGTGAGTGGGCTCGATCATTACCATCATCGCCCGGTACCTACAAATGAAAGTATATGAAATTAGTCATAACTCTACATAGGATCCAATAAAAAATGGACTTCACTACTTTTACTGATGTTCAAGAGTAAAACAATGGAACGACAAATTCATGCACACACCGTTCCTTCTGAAGGAACAAGAATCCGACCCTCCTCAACAACGACTAACACCGGTTCAAACACAATACAATAGTACTACCAATCTAGCCTACACCAGATTATACTACAAGTGATTATACATGGGCGCAAGAATATTGCTAAAATAGAGAGAGAAATGTGACCTGAGTCGTGCGCGTTGTGTCCAAAATGAACTCTTGAATTTTACCATGTCATGACTTAAGTACCATATCCGAGGAAATGTGATAAAAAACATTTATACAAGCTTTACACCACCATGTGACACCTCAAGTAAAATGCATCAAATAGTCTCTATGTATAGTGCAACTGTGAAAATTGGATTTTTTTTTCCATAAAATGTATATCATGCTAACAATCAAAGTATAAAATTATATCACTAACAAAACCACAATGTTTATTTCGAAAATCATTAAATATCAAAAGATCATTTAATGACTCATACAGTGTCAATATATTTAGACTCGATCATGGATAATAGAACTATGTGCAAAAAAAAAAAAAAATTGTGATATGAATCTCACATAACCATCACACAAGGTGAAACACGTAGGAGGAAATCACCATCCAATTACCAAAACCCCCAGCATAACATACATATATAAATCCTCACAATTTCACATTATGTATAACACATACACATAAGACCCATCACAATATCCCCTCAGATCAAATGTACACATTTAAATATTTTCCATAAGTGTCAACAATGAACCAATTAAGATTAATACCATCAATGTATAATAACAAGAACAAACGAATCAAATCATATTTACCACTTTCAAGCAATACCAGAATCTCTTAAGATAAAAAACACATGCATAGGTTTTTATTATCTAAAAAAAAAGAGGTTGAAATATAATTTTTTTTATAAAAAAAATGTAATTTCACATCAGGTTGTTTGAGTTGTCGACTAACTAAACAACCAACAAAAGTTTTCAGATAACCTTCACCTCATTCTATGTGTGTAGTCCTTTATCTAGTCTAGTAATATAAAAAAGTTCATTCCTAGTGATATCATCTTATGATTCTAGAGGTGGCAAACAGGTCGAGCCGCTCGTTGGCTCAGCTCGCGAAAACACGAGCCGAGGGCTGCTCGGCTCGTCAAGATCACGAGCTCAACCACGAGCCAATCACAGTTACCAAACCACGAGCTGAGCCAAGCTCGGCTCGTGCCAATGAGCTTTGACGAGCCGAGCCGCTTGCCGGCTCGTCAAAAAAAAAAAAAAAAAAATTAAGTTATTAATCATTTATTTAATACATAACTTATTACTTATATTTATAACTTATAAATATAAGTGTATAACTAATTAAGAATTTATATCAATAATATTAAATATTACATTCAAGATTTCAAATATTTTAACTATCGATTCGATTGTCGACTAAATGAACTTAAAACGGTAGAGGGGTTTTTTTTTTTTAAAAAAAAAAAAGACGGTAGAGGGATTTACGGTTTACCGTTTTATTAAATAAAAAAAAAAAAAAAACCGAGCTCGGCTCGGCCCACGAGCTCGCGACTCGTGGGCCAAGCCGAGCTCAGCTTGGGTCAAACGAGCCGAGCCTGGGCTCGGCTCGTTTGACCCGAGCTCGTTGCTTGGCTCATCCGTTTGACGAGCCGAGCAACCCGAGCTATGGGCCGAGCCGGCTCGGCTCGGCTCAGCCCATTGCCACCTCTATATGATTCATAACAAAATAACTCATCTCTATCCATTGCCCCATCCACTTTATCGATTGTTCATTCTTACAGAGTCTCATCACTCTATCACACTAGTCAACACAAGAGAAGTCATCTCTATAACCACTATCTTTAATTTTCAGGACGCTAATTATTGGAGCCTTCACCTCACTCTAAGTACCCCGGGTCTAGGAATAGTACTATCACTATATCTAACTCCACCTGCAACAGATAACAAGCACTACCTTGCTTTTTTTTTTCCCTCTCAATTGCACTAAAAAAAACCATGTTCTGAACATGACATATCAGCCTCATCAACCGTGATCACACTACTCCTTGATCCAACTACCCTTTTGGCTTCTACATGATAACCAGTAATCATCAATCCTTTGAGGATATCCTAGAAAAACATTATCTAGCAATAGGTTCAGCATTTCCCCCAATTCTCAAATGGTGAAAAAAATATAAGCACAGCTAAAAGACATATAACACATACCGTCTATATATAATTCGCATTTAATACACAAAAACCTATGGTCTCCTACAACAACACCTATATCACCAGGTGCACTTGTAGTGTGCAACTCATACATGTTATTTGTGTTGGTAAACGAAACAGAGGAATACCATCTCTAATCACACAAGCAGTGGTAATAGATACATCATTTCTTATAACCCCTTACACGTTACAAATCATCCCCATCTCTTCTAATTGACCCACATATATCAAATTCCTATTCATCTTATAAATATACAAAACTCCCTTAAAGGTGAGTACACAACCCCTATCAAATTTAATAGAAATAACACCTACCCAATAACTTTGCATGCAATAGCATTACATAAAACAACGTGATCAAAATCATATTCATGCAAATTGTTGAACAAATCACTATAAGATGTAACATGAAAAATGCATCAAATCAAGTAGCCATTTATGCAAATGAAATTTCACAATTAAATTTATATCAATGGAGTCAACAGGATTTAATAACACATAATCCTCACTCGAGTCAAAATTAGAACAAGATATCACATTCATCATTCATGTCATTACTAGAAATAGTCATGACATACAGACTATCTAAGTCTAGACCAATAGCAGAATTACCTGCTTCTTCATTACTTTGGTCTCTTTGTTACTTTCTTTTCAATTCAAAGCAATATTTTCGAAAGTGTCCCTCTTTCCCACAGTGGTAACACTTTCTATTGAATTTCTATTTAGACTTAAACCTACCTTTAGACTTACCTCTACCTTTCTCAAAGTGAGAGTTATTGTCTCTTTTGTCAAGTCTACCTGTGACGACCCGAAACCTTAACGAATCGAATGTCACGAAACTTGCATAAAGTCATAGGATAAAAATAATTTAACAAATGATTTCATAATATTTAAATCGTCATAAGAAAGAACATCACGGTTTAATTAAGAAGCCAACAATAATTTAATGTGTCTAGAATTTTTTAAAAGTAAAATTATGAATAAAAGTCTAATTTATTTTCTGATCCGCTATCGCCCGCATCTCCACGCTGATCTTGTCGAACCAATCAATTATCTGGAAAGGGGGAAACATGAAGGGGGTGAGAAAATCTCAATAAGTATACACGTGTTTATCATAAATCTTGAAATCATAATTCATACGTAATGGAGACATGAAGACTATACCGAACATAGGTGGTATGAGTTTGCATGCGTAGCGCTACTAAAACTCCGGTCCGAATCTTAAAACATACATATGGAACATAGCATATTATTTCAAAAAAACATAACGTAAAATTACACGTATATACTTACTGTCTCGTGGATGAATTAATGATATAACTTTAAAATGCTTCGAACTTTGTGCGTGCTAAAATTCTCTTGCTTCCAAATTATATATATATAATATGTATGTTATAATTGATTGAGAGAGAGAGAGAGAGAGAGAGAGAGAGAGAGAGAGAGAGAGAGAGAGAGAGAGAGAGAGAGAGAAAATTGACTTTGTGTGTGGTAATTCGATAGACTGGTGGTTGACCACATGACTTGGATCAGAGACATATTTTCTAAGCATGGACATGTGGAAAACGTCATGCACTGCTGAAAGTTCTGGGGGTAAGGCCAGTTGATATGCAACATTTCCGGCACGTTGCAAGATTTCAAATGGGCCAATATACCTTGGTCGCAACTTACCCTTCTTGCCAAAACGTAATACCCCTTTCATTGGTGTAACTTTGAGGAAAACTTTATCTCCTACTGAAAACTCCAAGTCCTTTCTTCTCCTGTCTGCATAACTCTTCTGCCTATCCTGGGCAGTTTTTATGCTGGCACGAATCTTCTCGATGGCTTGCACTGTTTGTCCGACTTCATCCCAGTGTACTGGTGATCTACACTTCCTTCCGTATAATGCTTCGTATGGGGCCATGCCAATGGAAGCATGATAGCTATTGTTGTACGCGAACTCAACTAACGGTAAATGTTTCTCCCATTGTCCTCCAAACTCTAGTACGCATATTCGTAGCATGTCCTCCAATGTCTGAATGGTCCGTTCAGATTGTCCGTCTGTTTGATGGTGAAATGCTGTGCTAAACTTCAGTTTAGTACCCAAGGCTCGGTGTAAACTTTTCCAAAAGTTCGAAGTGAACCTTGGATCTCTATCTGACACAATTGAGACTGGGACCCCATGCAACCTTACTATTTCGTTTACATATAGTTGTGCAAATTGGTCCATCGTGAAAGTCATCCGTACTGGTAGGAAGTGGGCTGATTTAGTGAGTCTATCCACAATGACCCATATAGCCTCATGACCTTTTGTCGACTTTGGAAAGCTAACTACAAAATCCATCGTCACATGCTCCCACTTCCATTTAGGAACTTCTAATGGTTCAAGCAGCCTAGATGGTCTCTGGTGTTCAGCTTTCACTTGTTGGCATATTAGACACTTTTCAACATATTCGGCGATTTCTTTCTTCATGTTTCTCCACCAAAACACTCTCTTGAGATCTCGGTACATCTTTGTGCCCCCTGGATGTACTGAATAAGGAGAGGAGTGGGCCTCTTCCAGAATTTCCTTTTTCAAATCTTCGAAGTCCGGTACGCACAACCGTCCTTGGTAATACAATGTTTTTTCTTTGTCCAGGATGAAATCTTTTCTTTTCTTCATATCGATCTCCATTTTGATAAATTCAAATGATTGATCCGCCTTCTGATGTTCCCCGATCCTATCATGGAGTGTTGGCCGAATTGAAAGAGCTGTCATTCGAGCTACAGCGTCTGGAGGTGTTGCCACCACTTCAAGGCTCAATTTCTCGAATTCCTTCCATAATGGTTCCTGCATGGTCAAAGCTGCCAATTGACTTGACACCTTTCGACTCAAGGCATCTGCTACAACATTCGCCTTTCCGGGGTGATAATGTATTTCACAGTCATGATCCTTCACTAATTCGAGCCACCTTCTTTGCCTCATATTTAACTCCTTCTGGGTGAAGATATACTTGAGGCTCCTATGATCGGTGTAAATGTCACATTTACCCCCGTAAAGGTAGTGTCTCCATATCTTCAAGGCATGAACAACTGCAGCTAACTCCAAATCATGTGTGGGATAGTTCTTCTCGTGCGTCTTCAATTGTCGTGATGCATAAGCGACTACTTTGCCTTGTTGCATCAACACACAACCCAAACCTTGCTTCGATGCGTCACTATAGATAACAAAACCATCTACACTTTCAGGTATGGTTAGGACCGGAGCATTTGCTAGTTTATGCTTTAAAACCTGAAAACTTTGTTCACATTTTTCTGTCCAATTAAACTTTTCACCCTTACGTGTTAACTGTGTCAACGGTCCAGATATCTTTTAGAATCATTCAATGAACCTCCTATAATATCCTGCTAACCCCAAGAAGCTACGAACTTCTCCTACATTGGTTGGCCTTGACCAATTTGATACAGCCTCAACTTTGCTTGGATCCACTTCTATCCCCTTGGATGTGACAACATGCCCAAGAAATACCACTCGTTCCAACCAAAACTCACATTTCTTGAATTTAGCGTAGAGCTTCTCCTTCTTTAAGACTCCTAATATGATCCTTAGGCGTTCCTTATGTTCCTCATGACTCTTCGAGTAGATCAAGATATCATCAATAAACACGATGAAAAAGTGATCGAGAAACTCGTGAAAGACACGGTTCATCAAATCCATAAAAACTCCAGGAGCGTTGGTTAGGCCAAATGGCATAACTAAGAACTCGTAGTGGCCATACCGAGTTCTGAAAGCTGTCTTTGAGACGTCGCTAGCTTTAATTTTCAATTGATGGTAACCCGATCTCAAGTCAATCTTGGAAAATACAACTGCACCACGGAGTTGGTCAAACAAGTCCTCAATCCTGGGGAGAGGATACTTGTTCTTGATAGTGATTCTATTCAATTCTCTATAGTCGATGAACATTCTCATCGAACCATCTTTCTTTTTGACAAATAGCACAGGTGCACCCCAAGGCGACACACTAGGCCGTATGAAACCCCTATCCAAAAGTTCCTCGATTTGTGCCTTTAATTCTGGCAACTCTTTAGGTGCCATTCGGTAAGGAGCTTTAGAAATGGGTGCAGACCCGGGAATTAGGTCTATAGCAAATTCTACTTCCCGTTCTGGAGGCATTCCAGGAAACTCATCCGGAAAGACTTCTGGAAAGTCTCTAACTATATTTACATCACCGACCATCAAACCCGTTTTCTCCTCCTGGGCTACTATTGACATTAAAAACCCTGTACCATCTCCCGATCGTAGGATTTGTCGAGCTTTCAAAGCTGAGATAATGCATGGTAGTGATCTCCTTTTTGTTACTAGTAGTCAAAGTTCCTTCTCTCCTGGAATCTGGAAGACTACTTCCTTCTCGAAACATCGAATTGTGGCATGGTTCTTTGATAACCAGTTCATACCTAGAATCACGTCGAACTCGTGCATGTCTAATAAATATAATTCTATTCCCAAGTATCTACCATCAACCTCTATTCTTGCTGTCTTAACTGTATGAATTGCATTTAACACATCTCCAGATGGAATGCATACTTCTAAAGGTAATAATACAGGTTCAATATTCATGCCTAGTCTACGCACACACTTAGAAGATATGAATGAATGTGTGGCACCAGAATCTATTAGTACATAAACAGGAAATCCGGACACTAGAATGTTACCTGCCAAGACATTCCGGTCGTGGTCCTCCTCCTGTCTTGTTAAAGCATATACCCTTGCCTGTCCCTTGGGTGCATTCTCTTGCCTCTGCTGTTTGTTGCCATTTTTCTGCTGTAGGTTACTTTTCGGTGGGTTCTTTGGGCAATACTTGGATATGTGTCCCTGTTCGCCACATCGGAAACAAGCATTCGTTCCAACGAGGCATTGTCCCAAATGATGTTTCTGGAACTTGTTGCAAAGTGGGAAGTCTTTTGTGGTAGTCGGAGTTGGGCCGTTTTTATTTTTCTTTGTAAAGTGTTGCTTCTTGTTGTCCTCCCACTTACGCTTCTTCGGTTGTCCGGACTGCTGTTGCTTAGAATCACTGTAAGAATTCTCCCTGAAATTGGCTAATTGGGCTTTAGCTAGCACCGCATGGTATGTAGGCAATTCAAAAGTTACCACAGCCTGCCTAAGATCATCCCTCAAACCTTGTTCGAAACGCCTTGCGCGTTTGAGCTCGGTGTCAACCAATTCTGGAGCGTAGCGTGACAACTCGTCAAATTTTCTTTCATAGTGTGTCAAGGTCATTGCTCCCTGTTTCAACATCAAAAACTCTGCTTCCTTCTGGCTCCGGATACTCGGTGGGTAGTACTTTTGAAGGAATAGTTCCTTGAATTGATCCCATGTCCATATGTGGTTGCGAGCTCTAGACCTAGCGGTTGAGTCCCACCAGTGTCTGGCTCCTTTTTGCAACATGAATGCTGCACAAGTTACCTTCTTCGGGTTTGGACATTCGATGAGGTCAAATATCCTCTCAATATTAGCTATCCAATCTTCAGCTACCAACGGGTCAGGACCACCCTCAAGAGTTGGCGGTTGAAGCTTTCTAAATTGCTCAACAATGGCAGCAGTATTCCTTTGGCCCTCGGTAGGAGGTACTGGAGCTGGCGGCGGTGCTGCCTGGGTGAAATTTCGCATCATTTCCATGAACTGTTGAGCAAATTGCGCGTCATTGGTATTGCCAGTAGTGGCATTCCTATTGTTTGTGTTTCTACTGCGAGTATCCATCTCCTTAAATAAAATGGAAAAATTACTAAGAATTGCGACGAGTTGAGGAAACATAACGCAATAACATATTTTATTAAAAATTCGCAAATTCACATAGATAACGGATCGCAAGACATGCCCGACGTCCAAAGAAACTAAAACTTCGAGGAAAGGAAAAGAACTGAAGGACTTAAGCTTAGCATAAAATTATAAAAGCTATCTAATAATTCTTCCCGAATTCCTCTCTATGACCCGCCCCTTGGACATGTATTGGTTCAATAGCGGAATACGAAGCTGGACTATAATCCTCATTTGGGTCCTCTTCCATATAATCCCCATTAATATCATTAACCTCGGGTATAGTTAGTACATTGCTTGGATTGGGGTCGTGGCATGGCACTTTCTCAGTATCCTTGAGGTTTTCGTGATTCACCCTCCACTTTTCCCTTAGGCATTGGAATAGCATATCTGGGGAGGTTTGGTAGTCGAAGGTTTCTTCGATCTTTTTTATGAATTGTCCCCAATAAGGTGGGAGGGTTCGGTCAAGATGATACACGATCTCATCTCTATGGAATTTGTGCCCATTCGCCCTTGCCCCTTGGTGAATCCTTTCCATGGCATCTAGGTGTAGCATTAAACCGTGATTAGGATTTCTTTTATAATTCCTATGCAACCAGGTAAAATATTTGCGCCTCTCCGCCTGGGTGGTTTGTCCTCTTCCACTCACCATCTATAAGAAAGGGGAAAGGAACATAATTACTTTTCTTTCTTTCAAGAATGGAAGTTTTTCTCAAGAGTTTCATAAATGGATGTTGATATTATCGAAATTTCATGTGTATTTCTTTAAAGTTTATCCATAGAGTTTTGAGAGGAGGAATTGATTTTTAGTAGTACTATTGTCTTTGTTTTATTGATTTGGACATCACTATTAAAAGGCTTCGAAGAAATTGGAGGGGTCACTGCGGTCCCACTTAAAACCATATTTCTTTAGGCATGTTAATAGCCTGGTGACAAAGCCCTCTAATGCCGCGAACGTGCCAATAATAAAAAAAAAAAACTCGAACAAAAGTAACAATAATTTTTTTCCACAGTTTTTCCCTTGCCTTTTACACAAAGGTAGTGATAAAGGGATAAATCATTGCACTAGGATTTGGAATTTAGAGAGGAGATACAAATGATCATCCACAGTTTTTCCTTACTTTTACACAAAGGTAGTGACTAGTGATAAATGGATGAATCATTGTATGAGAATTCATTATCATCTCATTGTTTATTATGAAAAACTTTATACCCGACTAAAATTTTCTCTCGCTAGGCATACATGCAAACTCACATAACTATTACAATATCTTGCTAACAAACTAAAATCAATTATTATCATATGAAACAAAAAAAAAAAAAAAAAAAAAAAAAAAAAAAAAAAATTTATGACATAACATTATTAATTTTCATACTTATCATGCTTACAATGAAATCATAAATAACTAATAACTTGTAAAAATAAGTAACATACCTTGTTCGATAAGTCAAGACGTGGAGAGACGTAGCGGAGCGATGACTTAAAATATCTCATAACTAAAATACTATTTCTTAAAAAAATAGTCATAAATTCATATCTTCATATAAGGTTGGGCTTAATTAACCTATTATCATTACACATCATAATCTAAGTAGCCCATTTAAAAATTTACATAAAATTAACCCAATTCGACATAACAGCAAAAAAAAAAAATATTTATTAGCCCGATTAAATTTTTCATATAAATTGAGCCCATACTATCATAAAATAATTTTGGTAGTCCAAATAAATTTTCATACAAGAGCAAAAGCCCCAAAAAAACTAACCTAATCATAAAATAATACAAAAAAACTAACCTAATCATAAAATAATCTATTTTTCAAATCATAAAGAAAAAAAAAAAGACAACTCTTTCTTGAATCATGGTCGTGAACAGTGACGCGGTCACTGTTCACATCGATGAACAGTGATGCGGTCACTGTTCACGTCAATGAATAGTGACGTGAACAGTGGCGGGTACTGTTCACCGAAGTGATTTTTTTTTTAAACAATAAGACAAACAAATATACTTAATCCTAAATAACATAATTTATCTCCTATTTAATTTTTTTTTTTTTTTTTTTTTTTTTTGAAGATATTAAAGTCTACAGGAAAACATACATTTGCTCTGATACCAACTGTGACGACCCGAAACCTTAACGAATCGAATGTCACGAAACTTGCATAAAGTCATAGGATAAAAATAATTTAACAAATGATTTCATAATATTTAAATCGTCATAAGAAAGAACATAACGATTTAATTAAGAAGCCAACAATAATTTAACGTGTCTAGAATTTTTTAAAAGTAAAATTATGAATAAAAGTCTAATTTATTTTCTGATCCGCTATCGCCCGCATCTCCACGCTGATCTTGTCGAACCAATCAATTATCTGGAAATGGGGAAACATAAAGGGGGTGAGAAAATCTCAATAAGTATACACGTGTTTATCATAAATCTTGAAATCATAATTCATACGTAATGTTGACATGAAAACTATACCGAACATAGGTAGTATGAGTTTGCATGCGTAGCGCTACTAAAACTCCAGTCCGAATCTTAAAACATACATATGGACCATAGCATATTATTTCAAAAAAACATAACGTAAAATTACACGTATATACTTACTGTCTCGTGGATGAATTAATGATATAACTTTAAAATGCTTCGAACTTTGTGCGTGCTAAAATTCTTTTGCTTCCAAATTATATATATATAATATGTATGTTATAATTGATTGAGAGAGAGAGAGAGAGAGAGAGAGAGAGAGAGAGAGAGAGAGAATTGACTTTGTGTGTGGTAAAGAGAAGTGACGTGAGGGGGTATTTATAGGGTGAAGTTTAACTAGTTTTGGTATCAAAATCATTCCTTATATTGAACACATGATTTTGGCCAAGATGGAAGTAATATAATTTTTCTTGGAGTAAATAATATTATTTTCATATGAAATAACATTTTTATTTTCATAATTTTCATGCGTACATATATCTTACCATTTTTCCTATAAATCAAATCTCCAATTTTTCCTTATATGTAGATATATACATATATATCAAAATTTGATTACCATTATTAAGGTAATAAATATTGATTTGAAATAATTATACTAAAATTAAATATTCTAATACATATCATAACATGCATCATACCAATTATATATTATATTATAATATATTACATACATATATATACACACTAACATATATAATATATAATATACTTAATATATAATATAACATAGAAATTTAACCCTAAAAATATACTTGGGTTTCCAATATGCAGACCAAATTAATTGCACCCATGATCCTTAGTTAGTGGTCAACATCTAATTGACCCCTAGACTTTAAAGTAATTTAACTTAAGAGTATGGGTGTTATACTACCTCTCACAAATATACTCATCTCTCTATTGCTAGCTTTTTGTTCTTTCTTAATTTCAAATTCTTTTGATTTCACAGCATTTATCACAATAGCTTGAGTCAATTTGTCCCTAGAGTATTTTATGACATTTTTGACATCTCTATAAGATTCAGGTAAAGAATTCAATAAAATCAATGCTAGGTCCTCATCATCAAATTTTTTATCATTATGATCCAGACTCTTCATTATGATGCTAAAATCACTCAAGTTTGATTCTAATTCCTTTCCGGGATCCATTTTAAAGCTAAACAATTTCTCAAGAAGGTAAATCTTGTTGGGCAAGGTAAATCTACTTGTCTTACGATATTATCAGATAAGTGTAGGATGATGAAACTATAAGCTATCTCATTCATATCACTAATTAGGTCAGGTTTAGCTTTTAGTTCAGCAGAAAATGTATTGGGATATTTAATAGCCTTAGATACTCTTTGTTGGACCAAAATGACCATTATTTTCTATTTCCACATCGAGTAGTCACCCTTACTGTCGAATTGTGACAATTCGACCCTTGAACCCATAATAGGTTCCGAAAATGAGGGATGACTACTTGATTTCATTTCTGAATTTACAATTCAATTCACAAATCAACAGAAAATGTTTTTTCAAATAAAACACAACATTCAACAATAGAATCTTCAAAAGGCAAGACAGAAAATCTGATTTTCAATTCCAAGATCCTTTTTTTTTTTCTTCTCAAAAACAGAAACTGAATTTCTATCAGCAAATCTCAACACTTATCAAATAACATGACAGGGGCAATCAAGTAACAAGATACTATAGCATGCACAAAATTCCTAGAATTTTATACTAATAGCAAATAATTGTAAAATCACAGCATGCATATCAAATTACAAAAATCCCCAAAACACAAGAATTTGATTCTTGAAATCAAAACAAAGAATTTGGAATGATCTCACCAAATAATCGCGACAAGAACTTGAGAATGGTCACTTCCTTGTAGTTCCAGTCACTGCACTGCAATATACGGTCATTGCCCTATCACACTAGGAGTTGAATTTTTTTAATTCACAATAACATAAAAAAATCCAAAAAACGAGAAAAACACCTAAAATCTTATTTTAGGGCAGAAACGGAGAACCCAAAACCTGGCTTTGATACCAGTTTTTTGGATTTTAATGTACCTAATTGATTGATACTAACGCGGATAACATAAAAACATTTAAGAATCGAAATAAAATATAGCAAAGAACGAAACGACCTCAAGAAAATTGTTGACCCAGTTCGGCAATTGCCTACATCTGGGGGCTCAGGACCGATCCCATTCCAATAGTCAAACCGTCCAATGAGAGTTCAAGATTACAATAATCAAACCACAAATCGCGCACAAGTTCTTCGGAAGAACCCGAATAGCAGCCCCTCACAACTACTAAATAACAATGCCCAAAAAACTCCACAATAGTACTACAAATCTAGCCTACAATATGGCCCAACTTATACTACAAGAGTCTATACAAACAAGGCACTAGAAATCAACTGAACACAGTAGAGGGATCGTGCGAGAGAGAAGTGTTATGTCTGCTGAATTCTTCCAAAATGAGCCCAAGACAAGATTTATCACATGCCAATAAATCCCAACCACAGGATCAAATCTCACGGTCCATATTAAAAGATTTATCCTAAGAATTGCACAATTAAGTCCTCCAAATTCCAACTGGTTGCTAAATAGGCCCTCCAAGTTTGGAAACATGAATTTGGAGATCACAATTAATACTTTCTTTACTACAAATTTAATATCATTGATCATTTACTTTTAAAAAAAATAAATATTAACTAACAATAAAGAAAGACAATAACTATTTTTATGAAAAAGTAAAAAAAAGAGCAAAAAATAAATTTAAAGATACTCTCTATTATGTAGAATATGCTCTTTAAATATAAAAAGTTCATTGGAGATGCTCTTAAATTCTCAAAGTTTTTCTTTAAAGCTCCCAAGTGACCTAACTATTCTTGGGAATGGCCCCATTTGTTAAATATGAAAGAAAATAAATTTATCTTTGCATTATTTTGTTTCTTACATTAAGTCTATTAATATTAGAATTGATAATTTATAGATTAGGAAACAATATATTTTGATTTTATTTTACCTTTTAGAGTTAGGGTTATTGACCTATAAATAGAGTTGATCGTATTAAGTTATTCACAACATCAACAACAAATATCAATTTCACTTTTATAATTCTATCATGGTATCAGAGTGGGTTTCAATCTTGACTGAAACGCGCAATTTCTTCCCCTTCCGGCGAGCGGCTTTTGACGCTCGTCCAATCATATTGTTACTTTTCTGACCAATATTTTTTTTTTTCATCTATAAAAAAAATAAAAAATCAGTCCATATTTGGCCACATATATCATTCCCTAAAGGGTAATTGGTGTCATTGGTTCCTACCTTTCATATTTCTTGTGGAATTCGTCCCAACATTTGATTTTTTGAAAAATTTACCCTTACCTTCATCTTTTCTTGCTAAAAATGTTCTTACCGTCTAATTTCATCCAAAAATCCATTAGTTGACCTAAAAATCACCTATTGACTATTTTAATGAAGGGCAAACAAGTCATTTCCTATTATTTGATTTAAAATGGTGTAAAAGAAAGAAAAAAAAAAAGAAAGCAATTAAAATGGTAGTCCGATTTATTGCATTTCACAACAAATAGTTGGCGGGATACACTGCCTTTGCCTATGGGTATCTCACCGGCCGCCTTAGGTTGCTACTTACTGTCTCAGGTCCTGCTTGTGTCCAAGGCCTAGCTAGACTTTCCAACGCAACCTCTAATTCCTAGCCTATGGTCTTGATTTCCTAATCCTTCGATCAGAGTTTCACAGGTCGTGGCGACTTCCAGGAGCTTGATCAAATTGTGGCAGTAAAACCCTTCTCGAAATTTTCAGTCAAAGCTACTGATATAGGTCAAATCCTTGCATTTGTTCTCAGCGTCATTGATTGGGTCGTTGCCGACAGGCCCGGTAGGACTTATTTGGACCTTTCGGCCGATGTTCTTCACCAAACAGTTTCAGAATTTGAAGCCAATAGATTAATTATCCAAGTTGAAAAGGAACGAAACGAAGAACTGATTGAAAAGACAAGGATTAATTATTTAGAAATCCAAATGACAATTGAGCTGTTAAGGAAAGCTCAGAGGCCTTCGATTTTGTTTGGTAAGGGAGCAACTTATGCTAGAGCTAAAAATGCTTTGATGAAACTAGTGGAGAGTACTGGAATTCCATTTTTGCCTACTCCTATGGGAAAGGGGTTGCTGCCCGACACACATGAGCTAGCAACAATGGCTACTAGGTCACTAGCTATTGGAAAATATGACGTGGCATTGGTGGTTGGTGCTCGACTTAACTGGTTGTTGCATTTTGGAGAGCCGCCCAAGTGGTCAAAGGATGTGAAGTTTATACTTGTTGATGTATGTAAAGTAGACATTGAGTTGAGAAAGCCATCTTTGGGGATAGCGGAGAATGCAAAAGATGTATTGGAGAAGTTGCATAAGGAGATTAAGAATGATCCTTTTTGTTTGGGGAAGACTCATCATTGGGTTGAGACTTTAAAGAATAAAGTTAGGGAGAATGTGGAAAAAATGGAGGTGCAACTAGCAAAGGAGGTAGTGCCCTTCAATTTTTTGACGCCAATGAAGATAATTAGGGATGCCATTTTGGGGTTGGGTAGTCTTGCTACCATACTAGTAGTTTCTGAAGGAGCTAACTGATAAGTGTATTTTATACACTTATTTATCTGTCGAAATTAAGATATTATTTTGTTTTTCTCGAATAAATTCTACTTAGTTTGTGTTTATTTGTCATTATTTCAGGTTTTATCCCAAGAGTCGAGAAGATGAACGAATTGAAGGAAATTCATGACAATTGGACGAATATTGAGATAAAACGAAGAAAAAGGACTAAAGTGTACACTCCCAAAAGTTGAAGACCGAATGTGCAATTAACTCAAGGACCAACTTATTCTATTGGAAGAATTGTGACCCTAAAACATAAAAATTAAAGTAAGAAATAATTGGGCTTTTGTTTTAGGGCTCAATAGTGTGTATATGAATATATATATATATATATATATATATATATATATATATATATATATATATAAACATATACATGGTAGAGGAGGAGGGGGCGCAGCGTGAGTTAAAAAGAGATGCCGTGAGAGAGCCAAGAGGAGGGCGCAGCCATGGGGCAGTGTGATATTGCTGGGTGGAATTAATTGAAAAAAGAAGTGAGGTTGGCAGATATATAAACGAGAGCATAGCCGAGAGAAAAGAAAAAGAATTAGCTGGGGAGTGCTGCCGGGCAAAAAACAGAAGATGTGGTGCGGCTGATTTTAAAAAAAAGGGTAGAATTAGTGTGGTTGGTCGGCTGGAGGAGAAACAAAGTGGAGATAAACATATATTATATATATTGACAATTGAGAATTGGAGTAGAGGGGACAAAGTGAAAGTGACTAAAATTTTGGTCGGCTGGTAGTTAGTTTGGAGGATATATATATATATATATATATATATATATATATATATATTGTTGGAGAGTGGAGGAGAAAATTCTTGGGAATTAAAACAAGGGAAACAACAGAGAGGTTAGTTGGTTGTGGACGGAATAATTGGCTGGAATTGGAGACGCACGGCTGGGAGGAGACAACCATTAATTTTGGCAGTGGACTTCTTTGGTGATTTTGGTGGTGCAAAGTGATGACAATTCTTCAACTCTATAAAAATCGGGTTTTGTTCGTATTATTTATTGCTTTTAATTCCACAACCATGAGTAGCTAAATTTTAATTCGGGATTAACGATATAGATTTAATGTTTTTAGTTTGATTTTAATTCTCAAGTTGGCACTTTATTTTCATGTATTGATTTTATTATTGCGTTTAATGCTTGAGTTGCTTGATCACCAATTCATGATTTAATGGTTGTTTTCATAATCCGAGAGGTGAGTTAACAATTAGATCACGTAATAAAATTCCGCAATTTCAACAAAAAGATAGAGATATGAATTTGTGGTTGCATGTGGTCACTTAGAAATTCCTAGGAAATTTAATGCATTTAGTTAAGGAGAACTCTGACCCGCTGTAGAGATACATGGTTGACTTAGTTAAATAGGACTAATTTGAACTCGAGAGAGGTAAATTAGATATATGCGTGAATTCGACCAAATACAATTTTAGAAAACAACTTGAGATGAGAAATTAAGCTAGAACGTTATTTCGAAATCGTTAGTCCCGATATTCATTTAATTGTTTAAAATCCACCACGTTTGTTTCTTGCTTTCGCTAATTGTTTTTAGTTTAATTTGTTATTGTTTATTTTAATTGATTTGTTTATTTCAGTGATTTCCAATTATTTGTCGTTTTTTTGTTTTTATTATTTTACAATTTATTTTCTTAGTTAGTTTTGGTTTTGTCTAGGAATTCTATATTCGAAGTAAATTTATAGCGAATTAAATAGTCCTCGTGGGATCGATAACCCGGACTCAAAAAGTCCACTTTTATTACTTGTAGCGATATCGTACACTTGCGATATTTCAACACAACAAGTTTTTGGCGTCGTTGCCGGGGACTATTTTAATTTGTTATTTATTTATTTTGATTTTTAGCATTCTTAGCTTTTAGATTTAGTTTGCCCTTAAGTTTTTAGTATTTTGATTCATAATAAACAAAAACAACAAAAACATCAAAAATTCTCTAAATTTTCAAAAAAAAAAAAAAAAAAAAAAAAAAAAAAAAAAATTCTTGTCCTTTTATGCTCCGTTCGCAAAGGGGAAATCTTTTACCTTTCAAACCTGAAATTGAACAATTCTTTAGAGGACGACGTAGGGAACAACAAAATCTGAACCAAATGGCTAATCCAATCAATCCTTTGGAACACATTGAACTAAACCCGAATGCAGCTGCATTACCTCCTGGTCAAAATGCAGCATTGCAAATCAATCACAACAACCAACAGAATGTACAAGATGACAACGTAGGAGACCTTCCTATGGGTCAATTCTTGACTCCTGTTGCCACTGCAAACCGTTCTAGTATATTATATCCGCCTTTTGGAAGGAATGACTTCCAATTAAAAGCAGATTTAATAAACCTTTTCAGTAATAATCTTCAATTTTTTGGAAAGGCACACGAGGACCCCAATGCACATGTTGCAAGATTTGGGAGAATGTGCCAAAATTTCCAATTTCAAGGCATAAACGATGATGCCATTCGTTTGCGGCTATTTCCTTACACTTTAAGAGATAGTGCATTGGAGTGGCTTGATTCTGAGCCTGAATCTAGTATAGTTACATGGGATGACTTAGTTAGAAAATTCTGTAACAAATATTTTTCACCCGCTAAAGTAGCTAAACTAAAATTGGAGATATCTACTTTTCAACAACTAGACGGTGAGAGTTTTCATGAATCTTGGGGTAGATTTAAGGATCTTCTTAGAAAATGCCCATATCATGGATTTAATAAAGGCCTTCAAGTTCAATACTTTTACTCTGGGTTGTCACCAATTTACAAATCCATAGTGGACTCATCAGCTGGCGGGTCTATTACCAATAAAAGTGTCAACCAAGCATGGGACTTGGTGGAACTCATTGCAAAAACACACACCATGTTCACGTCTGAAAGAACAGTGCACAAAAGAGTTGCTGGAGTACATGATGTAGATTCACTAACCAGTACAAATGCTCAACTTGCTGCGCTAACAAAAAAGGTTGACATGTTGTGTTCACATCATCAAGGAGTTCACGCTATTCAATCACCAGTAGTGTGTGAGAATTGTAACGCGAACCATTCAACCGAAAATTGCATGTTGTTGGCTTCAAAAGAGGAGCAGGTTAATTTTGTGCAAAACAATCATCAACAACAGAATCACCCATATGCTCCTACTTACAACCCTGGTTGGAGACAACACCCAAACTTCAAATGGTCTAAGAATCAAAATGAGTTTAACCAACCAATGCAGGAGAGAAGACCAAGTTTGGGGGAAATGTTTCAAAAGCTCATGCAGAAGACTGATAAAATGTTTGAACTACATCAAACAACCATACAAAATCATTCGGCTGCACTTAAAGGGCTTGAAAATCAGATAAGTCAAATCGCTCAACAACTGTCTGAGCGAGCACCTGGAACACTCCCAAGTAACACAGTTAAAAATCCAAGGGAGCAAGTCAACATGATCTCTGTAGTGGAAATGGAAAAAATCTACACTACAGCTTATGAGGTAGCTGTTGAGGATGAATCATACATTCCTGCAGAGGAATATTTTCCACCAAATGGATATCTACCTCCAATCCCTTTCCCTCATAAACTCCTTAGAAATAGGGTACAGAAGGATGTTCAGGCTATCACTACCAAAAGTGATGTGCAATTGCCTGAAATACATGAGAAGATATATGAACAGAGGGAAAAGCTGATGGAAAATGAAGACAAGGATATGGAGACGAATGAGATATCAAATTCAAATTGTCAAAATAATGTTGCAAAATCAAAGGAAGAATCTCAATCGCCTATCAAGACCTATGTCCCACCAGTCTCATTCCCCCAACGTCTGCAAAATCACAAAATGGATAAGCAATTTAGTAAATTTATGGAAGTATTCAAGAAATTGCATATCAACATTCCATTTGCAGATGCTTTGGCTCAGATGCCAGCTTACCTCAAGTTTATGAAAGAGATGATTTCTAAAAAGAGGAAGTTGAGGGAATTTGAGACCGTGTCCTTAACTGAGGAGTGCAGCGCAATTTTGCAAAATAAATTGCCTCCAAAACTCAAAGATCCAGGGAGTTTCTCTATCCCTTGTGATATTGGCAATTTCAAATTTGATAGAGTTTTGTGTGATTTAGGGGCAAGTATCAATTTGATGCCTCTATCAGTTTACAAGAAACTTGGAGTAGGGAAACCCAAACCAACCAAAATCACATTACAGCTGGCTGACAGATCTGTGAAGCATCCATATGGTGTCATTGAGGACATTTTAGTTAAAGTGGATAAATTCATTTTTCCAGTCGATTTCGTGATTTTGGATATTGAAGAGGACAGTCAAATGCCACTTATTTTTGGTAGACCTTTTCTGGCGACGGGACGAGCTTTGATAGATGTTGAAAAGGGGGAGGTGATCTTAAGGGTTCAGGATGATCAAGTGACTTTCAGTGTCACTCAATACCCTAACAAATATTATCAGACAGAAAGTTGCTTCAAACTGGAAAAAGTGGTGCAAGAACTTCGTAATAATTTGAAGCAAGAAGAAAAACCACGTGGCACTCAGATCAACAATAAAGAATTCAAGAAAGTGCGCAAAAATGTTGAGAAATGTAAGGCGGGAAATTGCAAAGAGTGCAGGGCATCACGAGCATCCTTTAAGCCACCATAAGAAAGTTTGCAAAAAGTCGAGCTTTAGACTATAAACGGAGCGCTTATTGGGAGGCAACCCAATTTTCTGTCTCTTTTATTTATTTTGCTTTATTTACAGCTTTACATTTAAATTTTTAGGTAGCACTTGCATTTTTTTTTTCTCTTTATTGGAGTTTTTGAAATAAGCATCCCAAGCACCGACCTCTTTGATTTGATTTTTAAGTGCATTTTTAGTTCTAATTCATACATCATCCATGAGCTTACAATTTTGCATCACATTGTGTCAAAGTCATTACTCTTATCGTATCAAAAACAAATCATATGCATGATTTTGCACACTTTGACCGTGTTTGAAAATTCAAATTTTTTCTATGTTTAAAGTTGGGATTGTTGGTGTTGATCTATTTCAGTCTATTAATGGTGTGTATGATTCTAATGTTATTTATTTTTTTTACTTGCGAGGAACACACCACTTGTAACACTTTCAACCAAGCATGGAAATACAAGAAACATGTCGAAATCATCCAAGCGAGATCAAAGCAAATATTCAAGTTATCACATTGCTTCTCTAAACCTGGGAAGTACCTAACTCATCTTTTATGTATTGTTATCAATTGATATATCTTTTCTTTTACATTGAGGACAATGTAACTTTCTAGTTTGGGGGGGTGGTATCTCATTTCTTCATCTTGGTCATTCGATACCTTGTTTTTGGGATTCAAAAAAAAAAAAAAAAAAAGGTGAAAATTTTGAAAATTTTTGTTGATTTATTTATTACTTATGACATGATTTGAATTGACTTTTGTGCTTTAGTTAGAAAATTTGGGCAACATGTAAACTAAAATTTTTCTTGACATTCATCCATGTAAGACATTAATCAAACTTGAGCACATAGCCACTTTCGAATAATAACTTGTGTAGGGAGATGCTTGATATTTGTGGGGTAAACTTGTGCACATTGAACATAGAATTGACTGAAAAATCTCAAACCTTAAGAAATTAGATCCTGACCTGAAATGTAGAACCAAACTGCTCAAGAAGTAGTTTGAGGATAGAGAGGTCAAGTACAAGTAGGCATTGACAGATTGAGGGTCTGAAGTTTTTAATGACACATCTTTAGTGTAAGGGGTTTTAATCAACGGGTATAAATCATGTCCAGCATAAAAACAGAAAAATGCTGAAGGTCTTATTCTGCTCTTCAAATGCCTTTTTGACTCGAGTAAGTAAGTCCGAGGGGTCTTTCAAACCTGGTGCCCTAAAGTCGTCTGGCTTGGGAGTCATCGACCTAAAGCTCACTACAGGGGTCAACTAGAAAGCAAGTACGGAGAGTGGACTTACACATAAGACACTAAAACATCTTTAACTTTTCTGTTTAAGCCTTTATGACTCGGGTAATTAAGTCTGAGGGGTTCTCTGAACCTGGTACCCTAAGCTCAACTGAGTTGGGAGCTGCCGACCTAAAGCTCGCTACAGGGGTCATATAGAAAGCCAGTATGAAAAGTTCTGCACAAAGATGGTAAAAGACAAGGACATTAAAAGAAAAAGTCGTCCATATAAAAAAAAATGATATATAAATGGTATAAGCTTTGTTGATTAAAATTCCTAATACTGGAGTGTGGGTTTGGAGATGAATTATTCTTGGTCCGTCGAGCATACTTGTCAAATCCTAACTGCCTTGTGTGGAAAAATGCAATTTATACATGTGTAGAAATCACATCAATAGGAAAGACCTCGGGATATGAGAGAAAAGCATTAAGGTTGTGATCATCCATGAGAGTTTCAGGAAAATAAAAAGAAAATCATTGTTGACCACATGGGATTCGGGCTTATTTCTGCATGACAAGTCACACAGTGTCAAGTATATTTTTACATGAGTTTGCATTCGATTTTAGGCTATTCACACACACACGATGATGTTGAGCATTGGATGAATGAAAATAATTTTTGTTGTTCATTTTTCTTTTCTAAAGTGAATCGTCATTTTGGATTATTGAAGTGTATGGTAAATAAATTGACAAAAACAAAAACAATTTCTGCTTGCATTTTTATTTTTATAGTTTAGTTTTATTTTTGTTCGAGGACGAACAAATATTCTAGTTTGGGGGGGTTTGATAAGTGTATTTTATACACTTATTTATCTGTCGAAATTAGGATATTATTTTGTTTTTCTCGAATAAATTCTACTTAGTTTGTGTTTATTTGTCATTATTTCAGGTTTTATCCCAAGAGTCGAGAAGATGAACGAATTGAAGGAAATTCATGACAATTGGACGAATATTGAGATAAAACGAAAAAAAAGGACTAAAGTGTACACTCCCAAAAGTTGAAGACCGAATGTGCAATTAACTCAAGGACCAACTTATTCTATTGGAAGAATTGTGACCCTAAAACATAAAAATTAAAGTAAAAAATAATTGGGCTTTTGTTTTAGGGCTCAATAGTGTGTATGTATATATATATATATATATATATATATAAACATATACATGGTAGAGGAGGAGGGGGCGCAGCGTGAGTTAAAAAGAGAGGCCGTGAGAGAGCCAAGAGGAGGGCGCAGCCGTGGGGCAGTGTGATATTGCTGGGTGGAATTAATTGAAAAAAGAAGTGAGGTTGGCAGATATATAAACGAGAGCATAGTCGAGAGAAAAGAAAAAGAATTAGCTGGGGAGTGCTGCCGGGCAAAAAACAGAAGAAGTGGTGCGGCTGATTTTAAAAAAAAGGGTAGAATTAGTGTGGTTGGTCGGCTGGAGGAGAAACAAAGTGGAGATAAACATATATTATATATATTGACAATTGAGAATTGGAGTAGAGGGGACAAAGTGAAAGTGACTAAAATTTTGGTCGGCTGGTAGTTAGTTTGGAGGATATATATATATATATATATTGTTGGAGAGTGGAGGAGAAAATTCTTGGGAATTAAAACAAGGGAAACAACAGAGAGGTTAGTTGGTTGTGGACGGAATAATTGGCTGGAATTGGAGACGCACGGCTGGGAGGAGACAACCATTAATTTTGGCAGTGGACTTCTTTGGTGATTTTGGTGGTGCAAAGTGATGACAGTTCTTCAACTCTATAAAAATCGGGTTTTGTTCGTATTATTTATTGCTTTTAATTCCACAACCATGAGTAGCTAAATTTTAATTCGGGATTAACGATATAGATTTAATGTTTTTAGTTTGATTTTAATTCTCAAGTTGACACTTTATTTTCATGTATTGATTTTATTATTGCGTTTAATGCTTGAGTTGCTTGATCACCAATTCATGATTTAATGGTTGTTTTCATAATCCGAGAGGTGAGTTAACAATTAAATCGAATAATAGGACGTGACTTGTTTGCCCTTCATTAAAATAGTCAATAGGTGATTTTTGGGTCAACTAACGGATATTTGGATGGAATTAGAAGGTAATGATTTTTTAGCAAGAAAAGGTAAAGGTAAGGATGAATTTTCCAAAAACCAAACTCTGAGACGAGTTCCACAAGAAGTGTGAAAGGTAGGGACCAATTGATCAAGTTACCCTTCCCTAAATCTTGAGTTATCACTATTTCTTGGATCATTTTATAGTCTTCTATTCGCAAATTCAGTTCCTTACCCAGTCGACCTCGATGATCAAGCGATTCTCATACCTATTAGATTTACGTCTCTTTTGCTGACTATATATTTTGGTGTTAGGATTCCACTAGTTGCAGGTATTGAATTTATGTTATCCAATTAATCCTTCATTAAAGTATCAATCCAAGAAGACCATTAAAGCTAGAAGACAAGGAAGCAACTTATGTGTCAACTCTACATCTACATGGCTACTTCTGCACACCTATTCACAAGTTGAACGTTCTTGACATCCACGCTCCAACTTAAGGGGGAGTGTTAAATATGAAAGAAAATAAATTTATCTTTGCATTATTTTGTTTCTTACATTAAGTCTATTAATATTAGAATTGTTATTTTATAGATTAGGAAATATATTTTGATTTATTTTACCTTTTAGAGTTAGGGTTATTCCCCTATAAATATGGTTGAATATTGTATTGAATTATTCACAACATCAACAACAACATATCAGTTCCACTTTTATAGTTCTATCACCGTTAAAGGTTACTTTAATAAGAAGGATTATATAAATTAAATAGTAAAATAAAATTGAACAAAATAGAGCAAATGATTACAAATATTAATGTCGACTCTGTTTGTTAATTTTTTTTTTTAAAAACATTTTTTTAATATTTTTGAGGTAAAATATGTGGTTGAAAAATGGATGGAGAAAATATGTGTGGCTAAAAAGGGGTTTAAGGAATTGTGTTGTAAAAAATTTGTTTTAAACAAGTTTGCCAAACGGAGACTTATTTTTCTAGTTGTTTTTATCATTATAGAAAAAACTTTATGACATTAGTATTGTTGGGAGATTTGTGAATAGTGACGCCAAAATAAGAAGAATAATAGTTTGTAAATCCGTGTCGAAAATTGGATAGAGTAACGGTAAAGAAAATACAAACAAGAAAGAGAAGAAAGTAGGGATAAAGTCGAGGTAAGAGTTTGACTCTTTGTCTTTAAGTCGAATTTACCCCCCAACGGTACTTATGGATTCCGGCAATCGACTCCCAAGATATAACGACTTCACTTGTATTTGTAGTACTCCAAAACACAAGTATAACGAACCAAAATTTGGTATATGTACTCCAAAGATGAAAATGAAAGAAAATCAAAACAAATGCAATGATTTTGATTTAGGAGAGAAGAGATGATGATATATGTTTTGCATATCAAAATGTGAGGAATAGAACACCCAAAATGTCCTATTTATAGACCATGAAAGGGTGTTGACGAAATGGTCGAAGTCAAACCATGTACCATTTCCAAATCATGCACTTTTATGAAAATGTGTCTTTTCACCGGATAACCTTGTGGTTGCACGGTTATAATCCGTGCGGTCACACGGTTTTACTAAAAAAACCGGAAATAAATTTGACGTGTGATCGCAGGTTTTCCAACCATGCGATCGCACGGTCAAATATTTTGACTCGATTTCGTCATTTTTCGTAATTTCTCATTCATTCAATATTGGTTTTAGAAATGCCAAATATACCCTTCAATACATGCAGAGAAATCGAAATTCTCTTTGTCCGAAGCGGCGAAGCGGCAAATTAAATTTGCCTAAACGGATTGGGTCGGGTTTGAGTATTTTTCCGAATTCGACACGAAGTCACTTTAATCGATTTTCAATTTATTAATCAATATCCAACAAGTATTTGATATTTATTAGAAAAAAAAAGCATTGATATTTATATTTTATTTCTGTTGCTTTATTTTGCAAAAGATTTCGTTATCATTATAGAAAAAACTTTATGACATTAGTATTTGATATTTATTAGAAAAAAAGCATTGATATTTATATTTTATTTCTGTCGCTTTATTTTGCAAAAGATTTCGTGTTCGATACATTACATTTGAAAGTAAGTTATTTGAAAACAAATTTCTAAATTTGGAGGTTTTACCTTTAGGTGACCATTTCATTTGTCTAGAGATAGAGCCGACTTTAATTATATTATTAATTATTAATCATTAATCAAGTGATTTGTTTTAACTGCAATATTTTCGTCAAATATCACGAAGATAAAAATCTTGATGAAGGAAGAAGAATATATTATAAAGCATTAATAAATTTGATTATCCAGACACTAAATTTGACGCAGTTCCTAATTTTGAAGTTAGGAAACCCTTGATGACATGAAAACTTCGAGAAAGGAAATAGAACCCATGCTATCACATCTGTGCGTTGTACGGAAGAACAATATGACTAATTTTATTGTAATATCATTTCAAAATAAAAAAAAAGGTTTGAACAAACAATTTGCTTTGATTAATGATTAAAATTCTCAAACAAATGTTCAATGTAGAAATGAATTAAAATTCTCATAATTTTTGAAAAATCTTTTTAAATACTATGCTCCTATTTGAAACCCATTACTTCAAAATAATGTGGTTTGTAATAGTAAAGTTTGGAGAATGTGTGACTAAAAAAATAAGGAATCTTTTTTTATTTATGTGTAGATTATTTTATTGATACAGTGTGTGGTTGAAAATGAATTTTGAAACAAAATGAGGTTTGAAATAATGGGCATCAAATAGGAGCTAAATTGTTTATACAGTTTGTGATTGTCACACTTGTGTGATACATGAAATTTGTTATAGATAAAATATATTTTAAACAATTGTTCAAATTTAAATTAAATAATGTAATTTTTGCATAAAATTAATAAAAAATTTAGTCCAAATATTTTTGACCACCAAGATTAGAAATAATATCCTTCAAAATATTATAATTTACATAAAATAAAGTAATTGCAACAAATTAAATATATGATGTCCTATATTTAAATAAATGTAAAAAATTAAACAATGTTGACGATGCATTTAAATACGATACATTTAATTAATTATATGCATATTGAATTATATGTCAATAAATTAAAAAAAAATTATTAATGAAAATCTAAATAAAATATATAATAAGCATTTTGTCTATGCCCCTATTTGATGTTGTTTAAAAAGAGTATTTGAAATGAATAGTGATTTTTAGGAGAATGTGCGGTTAAAATGTAGGAAATTTTTTTATGTTTAATATTTTTTTATTGATAAATGTGTGGTCGAAAGGAAGAAATAAAAAAAATTGTTAAAAATTTAAAGGTGGCAAAACATGAGCTATATAGGTTGTTAATAAAATTTTAAAAAAATGTTTTACAATTTTTTACGACGTATAATTATTAATTTAATATTTTAATAAAACACGGACCAATGAATTGTTTTACCATTTTTGCGAGAAAATGGGCCATGAAGTAAGTATTTTAGTGTGTGTACCACAAACATATCAACTCAATTTTTGAATTTAACGTTCACTAAATAAAATTTTCTTTTTAAAAATTTTTTGAACTAGAAAATTAGGCCTATACAATACATGTGGAAGACTCGACTTATATATTCTCTTTAGGACTGACGCTTTACCTTTTATATATTGTTTTTTATCGTATTTTTCCCAAAGAGAAATGTAAGACAGCTTTTTTTTCTTTTTTTATTTCTTAAGCATTAATTATTAATCTCAAGTGTTTTCTTAAAAAAATAATCATTACGTGTATTAAATATTGTTGAATTTGTTTTTATTTCTTCATACCGGTAATAAACTGGCTCACTGCATTGACTGCATATGCAATATCTGGTCTAATGTGGGATAGATAAATCAACTTTCCCACAAGTCGCTTGTACATGCCCTTATCAGGAGACAATACTTCAAGCACAAAAACAATTGATATTGTACTATCATGAGGAGGGTCTTCAACTGCACCAACAGTAATGGGAACAAAAAAAAAATTTAATCTTCATGAGTAATAACTTCACCTTGATTCTCCACCTGAAGTGATGAATCGGTAGATAAAGGTTTGTAGAAAAGATTACTTTCATGAAATCTCACATTTATAGAAAGATGGAATTTTTTAAATTTAGCATCATAACATTTGTAGTCCTTTGATTTGTCCCATATCCCACAAAGACCCACTATAAAGCATAGGATTCTAATTTGGTACGTTGATGAGCGTGTAAGTGAACATAAACTTTATAGCCCAAATATTCTAGGAGGAATTGTGCAATGATCAAGTAGAACATCTGAATGTCTCCTAAAGACAAGAACGCTAGATGATGTACAATTTATAAGATAGACTACTGAATTCAAAACTCACCCCCCCCCCCCCCCCGGGGTGTAGATAAGAAGTCACATACGCCCAAGTAAAAGAGATATAGTAACTTCCAAAAAATGTATATTTTTCGCTCTGCAACACCATTTTGTTGGAGGAATAAGGACACAATGTTTGATGAATGATATCATATGACTGCATAAACTCAACTACTTCATGTTTTAAATATTCACCATTGTTATCAAAACGCAAGACTTTATTGAAACCCTAAATCGGATAGTCACTATTTTGTAAAAAAGTTGAAAAGATGCATACATACCTCACTTTTTTGTTTTAATTGATAAACCCAAGTCATTTGTGTGCAATCATCTATAAAAACCACAACATTCCATTAAGAATGGGAATTGGTCCCAGCCTCCAAACATCAAAATGAACTAAAAAAAATGGAAAACTTGCTTTATTGTCATTCAAATGAAAAGTAGTTTGATGGTTTTTTCCCTAAAAGTTTTGCAAACAAAATCCTCTAAATTACATTCATGAAATAAAGAGAGAAAAAGTCAAGATAACAAAAAGAGGGATGTCCTAGAAATCTATGCTATAACCAAATTTCTTTTTTTTTTTTTTTTTTAATTCACCAAACCTTCTTTTACCAAGTCAACTTGTCATTTTCCTACTGGATTTTTGAAATCCATCCTCCAGATAGTACAATCCCTCGCTTTTCTTACCACTGTCAATCCTCTTCTTTGTGTGGATGTCCTAGAATACATGATGAGTAAGGAAAAACATAGCTACGCAGTTATAAGATTTGGTTAATTGAGAAATTGAAAGAAGATTACAGTTTAACAAAGGAACGAGTAAGGCATCTTTGATGGCTAATGTAGGAGATAATTGAACAATACACCAACAGTGGGAGATGTAACCCCATTGGCATTAGTAATAGTATGTTTAGAGCAATTAGAGGATAACTGGATAAATTTGTACCCGTCAAAAGTCATATGATCTGTTGCACCAAAGTCAATTGTCCAATCTATATTAATAGTAAAATATGTACCTGACTTAGCAGCAATAGGTAGAGCTGTAGCCAAAGCTCCCTTTGGAACAATATCTTCTCCTTGAATACTTGAAGACATATTGGATACCACTATGGATACCCATAAATTTCAAAACAAGTTTCAACAGTATGATGTGTACCCTTGCAGTGAGTACACTTTAGTCTTTCTTATCTATCTTCCAAGTAGACACCATTCTAGATGTCATCATAGCTCCATCTCCAACCACTCCGCTAAGCATGGCCTCTTAACGATTATCTTCTGTGCAAACTATAGCATAAGCAGTTTGTAGATTTGGAAGTGCTTTGGTAGACAAACTCCTACCTTTTGCTCCATCCAAGTGAGAATCAAGACCAGGCAAGAACATGTACAAGCATTGAGAGTTTACTTGTGTGGTATATTTTGTAATGTCATGGCACACTTCATGGAACAAGTATCAATATTATCAAGTTGCTTCTAGATCTTCTGTAGTCTACCAAAGTAAGAGATTACAAACCCACTGTTTTGATTAACAGAATACAGTTCACAGTGTAATTGATAGGCTTTTGATGCATCCTTTTCGGCTCATTATGTCTCCTTTGCAGCATCCCAGATTTCTTTAGCAGTAGAAAGCCGAAGGAAAAAGAAATATGATATATTTTGTTATCGCATGAAGGATCCAATATTTCACCAAGCCGTTTTCATCCTCCCAAACTTCATAGTCTTCAGAATCCACATCTTCAAGAGCAGTTTTAGACCTTTAGATATAGCCCCAATGCTTCCTGCCTCGGATCTTATTTTGAGCATTCAACGCCCATTCCATATAATTGGTGTCATCAAGTCATTCTGAAGTGATTAATGCGGAATGTTCAGGCATTCCGACCATCGTAGTGGAATAACTTATTTTCAAATCACACATTGAGAAAAGACACCAAATAAAAATAGAAACAAACAGTCTTGAACAATATAAACCAAACTTCAATCCCTAGAGTAGAAATGAGGAAATTGAGGGAGACTCTGATACCATGTCAAGAATACAATTGAGAGGGAAAAAAATTATTGATTAATCAATTGTTACATGTATAAGTATATATAGTACAACTCAATAAGCTGAATATGTTAAGATGGAATCACAATCCCTCAAATTAAGCATATGATTATAATCATCAAGTTGTCCCAATGTAGAGCATGGTTCCTTGATTTCCTCCAATCATATAATTCCTTGATTTATTCTCTTAACAGGGGTAGATCTATCAATAAAGATTGAAAAATGTTGTTGTATGTGTTTATGTTGAGTTTTACTCGAATTGAATTTCTATCAATATTTTATAATTGGGTTATTTTCTTTTTTTCTAGTCAATTATAATTAGGGTGGTGATATCTACACCACAATTCTTACAAACTACACCACATTATATATACACAACTAATTAAATCTAATTTTTATAAATAAACCACATTTTGTTTACAAAACTAACCTTAAATTTTAAAATATGATAATAGATAAAAAAAAAAAAAAGCAAGTATACCACAATATGCAAATCCCTAACCCGTCTTCCCCAATCCCTTCCATTTCTCCTGCAATTTCTCTCTCACCCACCGGTTCTCTCTCAAACGTCGATGCTCTTTAAAAATCCTTTTTTGGCCTCAATCTCGTCTGCTGTCATTGCCTCTTTCTCGTCGTCGTACATCGGCCGAATTTGGATTAAATGGTGTTGTGTATAACAGTAAGAGTTCTTTCTTAAATTTTGAGTGCTTTTCAAAACACTAGTGTATTTGCTAATTTTCATGATATTATTCAAGTTTTTTGCAAATTTACTAAATTCTTTAACTAATGAATGATGGTTTATTTATTCAACTCGTCATTATTATCTTCATCCTTCGATGCACGCTCTTCCGAAAACTAACTTTCGATCATGAATAATATTTGTTTCTAAGGCTTGACTGGCTTACTTGCAAGTTCAATAGGTTAGAATTTTTGTCAGTTTAGAAGTTTTTCAAGGAAGCACCAGAATTATACAACAAAGACATTGTGGTGTTGTTCAAATCCAGAAATAAAAAGAGTTTGGTTTGTGAGGGAGATATTTTTAATTGGAGAGGGAGATATTTTTAATTGAAGGGTACTTTAAACTACCATTTGAGATGTATATTCAATCATATGTATGTAATAAACTACCATTTGATTATTTTTCCTTCTATGCTCTCAGTGACACTCATACTAACATGGACTTAAAAAGTTATTTTGTCAGGTAGGAAGAAAGGTATTTATCAATGTAGAACTGATAATAAATCTTGGAATCAATGTAGGTACCATTTTTAACCATATCTCATCTATGGTTGTTGAGTTAAAACTAGTGAACGCTGGTGGATGTTGGTGTATTTATTCATGTATATTTTTTTTTAATAGCCATTGGAGATAATGTTAAAACAAATGCTAAAGTTTGTGGCGAAATGGATGCAATGACACACATAAGACTTGAAATCAGTATTTGGAAAACAAATACTATTGGTAGAACTTGGTTTCTCTTAAAGATCAGTGGGATAGCATTGATGCTCGTGAATCTTATTTCGAGTTTATATTCACAAGAAGCAGAGGTCCATGTGGTGGTTCCTTGTTTTGGTAAGTAATGGCACAAGAAACGGATAACTAGAGAGACGTGGATGAGAAGACAAACATTGGTTTAGTTGGTCATATGGGGAATAGAATTTTAGCTCCAAAATATGTTTAAATTGAAGGCACTAGACTCTGTATGGCTTGAGCATATAACAAGTTTCTCAATGCTTAGTTTTCCTGCTTTTATTTTATAAGAGTATTTGCTTATAAGAATTGATTTAAAAGAGTCCCACATTATTTTCACTCCAAAGAATGAAGATTAGCATTTGGCTTTGGTAATGGAAGAGTTTAATTAGCACTTTGATGACTACTTTTGTGGAAGTCCCAATTTGTATATGCCAGTATTCATCACTTTGATTCTAAAAGAGTAGCTTTGTTGTTGTAATAAATGGTAGACACAATTCTGGCATCTTTTCTCACTTGATCCTTTTTTTTAAATACACTTGAACAAAAATGTAGACGGAAAGTGAATTCTTTCCTCTATTATGGAATATGAAAAAAAAAAAAAAAAAAGAAAGCACAGGACGGGAGATTACCATGCAAGTGAATTCTTTCCGCTGCCCATTGTCGCACAATAAAATCTCAAGAAAAGGAATGAAATATAAGTGTTCTGATAATTGGAAGCATCATCATTGCTCCATCACAAATGGTAACAACTTAACTATATTTAATTAGTCAATGAAGTAAAGTAAAAAAAAAAAAAAAGGCAATAAAAGTCAATGAAAATAGAAGAATGTCTACTGCAATCAACTAACAAACTACTAAGAGTTCAAGTTAATAATCTCCATTGTGGAAATATGAGCTCCAATCGTCTTTTTAAATGCTTCAATATGCGCTTTATACGGACTTTCCCATTAACTTGCAACTTCATCTTTATATTTGTACCAATTACATGCCATAGGTGGAATTGGACTATTGGACTTCAAGTTAACCTGTTCAGGTGACAAATCAAATCAACAGTAATATCTTCAAACCATTATAATAAACTAGCGTCGTTAGAATATTATACCTTAACAAAATGATTATCGTTCACAAAACCCCAAACAAATAATCTTATGATTTGCATATGGAAGCGATGGAGGACGTAATGGTAAGAATGTCAAACATTGTATGGATGATAGATGAATAAGCACAACATTATACCGAGATGCTATCAAATTACCCATGTCAGGGATTCTCATCCATCGATCAGGCTGTGCATCAATATTAAAGTAGTTAAAAATATGGAACATTTCTTTCACTCGGTCATTTCTACCATATAGTTTTTCATAAGACTTGCAATTCAAATTCAATTCACAAAAAATGTCTTGTCAAATTTGATACCAAGCTTCTTCACCTAATCCAAGTGAATTAGCCACTGCCTTAAAACCACAATGGCCATCGGACTTGATGTAAACAAATGTTAAAAATGCACTCTTGATATTATCAGGAAAACTATACAAATGTCATGCTGACCTATACATAGAACGACGTTGTGCTATAACCATTCTCATTTTTGGAACTTTGACAGAGCTAGTTGTTGCAGAAGTACCTGACTCAATAATTTCAAAATATGAAGGATCTCTTTTGGTGGAAGCATCAACCTTGGATGATGATCGACCTTTTGTTTATCTTTTTCAGTAGTCGGCACCAAAGAAGTGGTAGATAGTTCATATATTTCTCTTAACTTCTTTTTGAAGAATAATTTTCCCATAACATCACATGCACTAAAAATGCATCAAATATTATTCAATTCAACCTCAATATTTAATGAAGTGTCATTTCATTGAACCAGCATGTCTAGTTTTCTCCGGTGAGAATGAACATCAAATAATGAAATTGGGAAATTTGTTACTATGTATTTTGAAATCTTACATGCACATGGCAGCCTATGTGTGGACCTTAGAGTGCAACGACAAGCACTATGATCTAAGCCAATGCACTCTGCTTGCGTTGACTTTTCTAAAATAAGATTCATTGCATTCTTGGAAATCAAACCCCGCAACTCTTTGAAAATGTTACGTTTAAAATTATGCTGCACTAGGTTCATGCTCTGCTCAAATGAAGCCCTTATCTCCATAAATTGCAATTCCATAAGATAGTGTACAACTTTCCATGAAGTTTTAAAATTACTCTGTGATGATCCACAAGGTGTTTCTTCAATTTAGAATGTCCACTTTCAACCCTATGAACAAGTAGAGAAATATAATATTAAATATGTTGTAATTTATTTTATCCAGAATATCATAACAAATCATATTTAAGCATAAGTAAATTATTAATAGTTAAAAAGAAATTTACCTATTTGTCGTGGTATTATCAAAGTGCATAATTTTATTTTTCCAAGCACCAACAAATTATTCCTTGTATTTACTCAACCAAGATACTTGAACATATACAATGCCTCGGAATATTGCTCAAATTCAAGAGACAATTTTTTGGTCAAATGTTCATATTCATCCTCCGTGGTGGATGCAATTAGACTGCTCCAACTCGTACAAAAATTATCCCTTTCCTCTTTTGACTTGAAAACCTTTTTTGTGTTAGCAGAAACATTTTTAGACATGTGCCATGTGTACAAGATATTTTCGTATTTGGAACAAAAAATTCAATTGCTTGAATAAAAGTCAGCTCTCGATCCGTGATAATAACATGAGGCAAGATATCATGTTTCATCAATGTTTTTAACGTATCCATCGCCTAAGTATAATTAGCTTCATGCTCAGATTTCATGAACACAAAAGCAATACAAAAAGTCATTCCAGTAGAAGTAATCCCAACAATCTCAAAAAGAGGTCGTCGATACCTGCTAGTTTTTTAGGTACAAACCACGACGAGAACATATTGATAGGCATGTAACAAATCCATGGATGTCGGATGTGCTAAAAAAAGGTCTCCAACTTCATCATTTGCATCTAACCTATGCCACTCGAGATGATTGTGTTCTCTGATCTTCCTCATTAGCTGTTGCATCTATATTTTACCCGCATTCTTGATCAATCTATGTCTCGCTCGTGCATTGTAGATAGTTCTCATTGTGCTTACATTTTTTTATCTCGTTCTTTCATAATTATTATTTATACCTTTTTCAATATCTTATTCATTATAAATTATATCATTTAAGTCCAGTAATACTATCAATAATTTTTTAACTAAATTAAATTTAGTCATAGATGATTAATTTCATTTCGAATTCTTTTATCAAATTAAAACAAATAATATTTATACGAATTTTCGAAGTAAATTCGATCAAGTTGTGTTAATTTTTACAACGTAAGATTTCAATCAATTTATTCATCATTTTAACATTTTTTTATTTATTTACTGATTATATTTATTGTCTATTTTGTATTATAAACTTAAATAACTATAATATGCAGAATATATATTACAAATCTTAACAAATAGTTCATACAATTTTTATTAAACAATTGATCGATCACCAATTTTTATTAAAATAATAATGTAATAATAAGAATAATAATAAAGTATTTGACTGCATATGCAATATCTGGTCTAATGTAGTCAATGCATAAACTGGCTCACTGCATTGACTGCATATGCAATATCTGGTCTAATGTGGGATAGATAAATCAACTTTCCCACAAGTCGCTTGTACATGCCCTTATCAGGAGACAATACTTCAAGCACAAAAACAATTGATATTGTACTATCATGAGGAGGGTCTTCAACTGCACCAACAGTAATGGGAACAAAAAAAAAATTTAATCTTCATGAGTAATAACTTCACCTTGATTCTCCACCTGAAGTGATGAATCGGTAGATAAAGGTTTGTAGAAAAGATTACTTTCATGAAATCTCACATTTATAGAAAGATGGAATTTTTTAAATTTAGCATCATAACATTTGTAGTCCTTTGAAGTTGACTCGAGAAAATGCAGTCAATGCAGTCAATGCCGTGGAACAAATATTTGACTGCATATGCAGTCAATGCAGTCAATGCCGTGGAACAAATATTAAAGTATTTGAAGTTGACTCGAGAAAATGGTTATTTTTTTTTTACAAAGAAGAGTGATCTTAAAGTAGAAGGATACATAGACGCAGATTGGGCAGGTTCATGAGATGACAGAAGATACACTTCTAGTTATTTACTTTTCTAGGGTGAAACCTTGTAACATGGAGAAGTAAAAAACAACCTATGATAGCAAGGTCTAGTGAAGAGTTTGAATATATGGGCATCACTCTTGGAGTTTGTGAATTATTGTGGTTAAGAAATTTGCTCAAAGGTTTTGGTGTTAAGTCTCGAGATGCTATGGAGTTGTGTTGTGATAACACTTCAGCGATTGAGAATGCTCATAATCTAGTCCAACATGACAAAATGAAACTTGTCGAAGTTTTCAGACATTTCATTACAAAACTTGAAGAGGGTATTATAATGTTCCCCTTGTGAAGTTTGAAGATTAGTTAGGAAGTACTCACCAAAGCAGTGGCAAGTAGAGTTTTTGTGATTCTTTGGTGAAGTTAGGCATGTGTGATATTCACATACCAAATTGAGAGGAGTGGCTAAAGGAATAAATCAAGGAATTATATGATTGGAGGAAATCAAGAAATCGCATGATTTGAAAAAAAATCACGGAATCATGCTCTAAATTGGGACAACTTGATAATTATGATTTTGTGTTTAATTTGAAGGATTTTGATTCAATCTTAACATATTTAGCTGATTAAGTTGTACTATATATACAAATATGTAACAATTGATTAAGCAATAGAAAATAATTTTCTCTCAATTGCGTCCTTGGGAAAATCCAAATTGCATTAGTTTTTACTGTTAGAGTAACTAGTCATAGATTTCTATTACCAGAACAAAATAATGAGAAGATTTTCACAATGCAAAGTCAAGTTCTGACTTTAAAAGTTTCCTGGACATGAGAAAAATCTTACAAACGAAAAAGTTTGTGCTATAGTTTGGTGCTTTGGTGCATGTGGGACGAGGAATCATATATAGAACTTTATTTACATTTCATGTCTACTAAAATGGTGAGAATCATATATAGACCCTACTAATATTGATCATATAATCATGAAAGTATATCTGATGATTACATTATCTTAACAAAAAGATTAGGATATTATCATATTATCAATTAGTGCGTATAAATAATTTTAGAAGCTCAATAATCATATTGATTGCCATTGCGGGATTTTAAATGTGTCATGCATAAAAAACATTAGAAGATGATAATGGAGAAGACTATAAAAGATTAGGCGCTGCCAAAGTAATCCAAAACAAGTGGATACATTCCATCTTTATCTTTTATTTTAAATATTTTAGATATATTTTTTCATTTAAATTTTGGATTTAATTCTCAAATTTATATATTTAATAATTTATAAATTTTTTTGAATGATTTTTGAGTTTTATGTCATAAACTTAACCTTGTTTTCAAAAAATTCATTTCCAAAAATTTTTAAATACTAGAAAAGCAAGTTTTTTTTTTTTTTTTTAAAATTGAAAACAAAAAATAGTTTGAAAATAACAAAGGGTGGCTATATTGCCACCACAAAACTTAATTCTTACACCACATTTTTAAATGATTTCTTTATTGACTAAAATAGACATAAAAGAAATTAAAAAAATATCTTTTTATTTTTCTCACTATTTTTACATGCACCACAATCTTTCAAATAAATTTCTTTTCTTTTCTTCTTTATATTTAGGGTGGCTATATTGCCACCACAAAGTTTATTTTTTACACCACAATTTAAATTATTTTCATTATTTATAAAAATAGAAATAAATAAAATTATATACATATCCTTTTAATATTATCTCAATAAAAATAATTTTTATATACATCACATCTTTCAAATATTCTCTTATCTTTTCTATGTTTATTTTTTTAAATCATCTTGTTCGTCTTGTTATTTTATATTTTTACTTTTCAATACTAAGTTAATTAGAATAGATGTTAATACAATAATTTCATATGAGTTTTCAAATAATAACATCATGCAAATATTAACATAAGTTAAAGTTTAGGACTTTAGGTTAGCGAAAGATTTTTATTGTTTAAGGTTCCCTATATTTTGATGCCACCCAGAATTTTGGTTATTTAATTATATTTGATTTTCAATTAAATTTTATATTCGATTTTCGAATTCTATGGTTTTTCAATGACATATATTTGCGTGTTCATACTGCATTCTGTCTATCGTGTTTTCAGTTGCATCTAGTAACTAAAAAATAAAATAAAATAGCGATTCTAATTTCTAATTGCATCTAGTATTTAAAAAAAAAATGTGTATCAAGTATTTAGAAGCCAACCGCCTACTATTATTATATGAAATTGAATATCTTATTATTTCAATTATCCATCAAACATCAATTAAAAAATGTGTAACATTGAAATATGAACCTAATTAATTGTAATTAATGAAACAATGGGTGGCAATGATGAGGAAAAATGGGAGAAATATTGGAAATTTGGGATGATGAGTACACCACAATAATATATATATATATATATATATATATATATGTATGTATGTATGTATTATTGTAAATTTGTTGTGGTGTATTTATTGAAAATATATTTTATTGTGGTGTGATTATAATGTGGTGTAATAAATAAATTTTGTGGTGGTAATATAATTACCCAATAACAAACTAAATGCACCTTAAATTCTTATTCTTCTTCTTTTCCCCATTTAATTTCAGCATATTGTGCAATTTTTCTTTCAAATCATCATTTATTTCATTCCTCGAACAATCTTTACTTTTAATTTTCTTAATACATTATACTTGATTAGTTAAAAGTTTATATCCTATTGAAGGAGCCTTCAATTGAAGCACTAATAAACCAATTTCATTAATTAAGCAATTTATTATTAAATGAATGAGTGGCCAGCAACACAAATTTGTGGGACTCTACCGCATGCAAAGATCCTTTTCCTCCTTCAACCCCACCCCCTAATGTTACTGTCACTTGTATTTACACTAGGCAGGTGTCTCTATAGACTCACTAGACTAGGTCCCTAGATTCTCCTCATGGAGTTCCCTATTGACAGGAACAAGGGAACAAAATTGTGTCTATATATATAGGAACACCTTTTTTGACCTCATTTCATTTCATCCCCTCATAGGTTGATTTCCATTTATAGGAAATCACATCTTTCCCAATGTTAAGAGCTTCATTTTTAAATTTCACTCTTTTTAACATCAATACTAAGCCCCTGTTCTCTTTACTGTTTTGATGTTGTTTTCTGTTTTTATTTTCGAAAACGCTAAAAACGCGTTCTCTTTACCATTTTCGAAAATGCATTTTGGAAAACAAAAAAAAAATTTGTACAAAAAACGAAAAATGCCCGAAACATCGTTTTAGGCGTTTTGTGGGAATTTTTTTTTTTTTTTTTTTATCTTAACTTAGAACTAAGCTTAATATAAAGTTTTTATTTTTTTTTTATTTTTTTAGAATTATCCTAGCTTGGAACTAAGCCTAAATAAAGATTTATTTATTTATTTATTTATTTATTTTTTTTTAGAATTATCCTAACTTGGAACTTAGTTTAAATAAAGTTTTATTGAATTCAATATCAACATTACAAAAAAAAATTAAATGAGAATTCTTGTTGTTATATTTCAAAAAATGCAATGATAAATGGACTCTGGTGGTTTTGAAAGAACTTGCATTTTCTGGATTTTAATAGAAGTAGAGCTTTCTCAAGTCCCGAACCTGACCAAGCTGTGTTAATATAGACTCTTAATGCTCACATTAGTGTGTTGCATGTAACCATATTTTTAGTGTATTGTGAAAGGAAATTTGAGTTGGAGTTAGTAGTATTCTGCAAGCAAGTTAATTAAAAATAGTTTAAATAGTGTTCTGCAAAATTTCAAACAGAACGTGTTTTCCAGCTTTTCATTTTCAAAAACAGTTTTCAGAAATGACAAACCAAACTCGTTTTCAACAAATTTGAAAACAAAAATGAAAACACAAAACACAAAATATTTTCGAAAATGAAAATACAAAATAAAATATAAACAGAACGCCACCTAAATCTCTAAAATTTCCTGGTTTTCATGAATCTTCTCAAACTTACATTTATCTTCCCAACTTTTTTCATCACGTTATTATCCTCAACCTTCGAGTAATTAGCACATCTTGATGATTATATTAAAAACTATTTACATGATTTTTGTAATTTTTATATATTTAATATAGGTTTTTAGTTAGAAGACAAATTTAAGTCTTAGAAATAAAGATATATAATTTATTTTAAACTTACAAATGAAAAATAAATATGTTATTAATGTATTCAAAAAAGTCTACAACAATAAGTTTGTAAATAGTTAAAAACGTAAAATGGTACATAATTTAGTATATGAGGCGTGATTTGTTATTTAAATAGTGGTATTTTGTTATGTACAATTATTTATACTGGCATATTTGTGTTATAAATTAGAGAGAAACCGAAGAAAAATAGATAGATAGATAGATTCAATTGAGTTGTTTTTTAATTGAGAATCACAATTCTATATTTATATAGGCAAGAAGGATGGTTACGTGGATATAAATAGTCATAATTGTTAGAATTGCAGAAATGATATGATCGATTATTAATTAATATTATAGATCAATTTTAATATTTTTTAATATTTTATGATGTCGGATTACTTTTTGATATATGATATGTAATTTACTTATTAAATTGACATTTTAAATAATTATCTAATACACTTTTTGAGGAATTCTATAAAAATATTAATTTATTAAAACTGCAGTCAATTTACAAAATTAATTTTTTCTTTAACAATATAAATTTCCTCAACTATTAAAATAATATTTACTATTTTAAAAATATTACGTGTATCATTTATCCTATATCCATGAAGCACACACTTACTACTAATCCATAATTAAAAATAGAAATGGACAATGAATATGTAACAACATCCAAGTTGCGGCGCGGCAAGTACCCAAAAACGTACTAGCGAAACTAAAAAAGCATGCCAAAGGCTCGTCCACATCGTTTCAAACAATCATGCCTCTATGGTCTTAAAATAGAAAAGAGATAAAAAAAAAAAAAAAAAAAAAAAAAAACTATGATGAACTGAAAATTTTTAATTTGAAAATTATGTGCCGTATTTTATGTACTTCAATTAATTTACCAAGCTATCAAGGATAGAATTTTGATTTTCATTTTGCCTGTAGGTAAACTAGAATTAATACTATGAAATTTAGATAAGTAATAGTGATGATCATGAAAAAATCTCAATTAACATAACTTGGGATGTGTTTGGTTATGTTTAAAGTAAGCAAACTTTTTTAAAAATACTTATTTAATCAGCAAGGTAAAATCATCAATTTGACCAACAAAAATTATTTATTTATAATACATAACCTTATGAATTTATTTTTTTCTTTTCTTTAAAGAGTTGGTTTACCTGTAAAATGTTAAGATTTTTGGTTTCATCTTAAAAGGTAAACCTTGTTAAGAGGAGTAGTTCCAGTTTTTATAAATTGATCTATGTTTTTATCTTTATTTGATGTGAGGTTTTATATCTTAACATAAAAATTTTCTAATTAGAAAGACCCTTTATTATTCAGTGACCAGAAACAATCTTGCAAACATGCACTTAATTTCTATCATGTCATAAGATCATAAACTTCTCTTATATTAGATCATCTCCAATTGTGAAAGTTCAATTATTATTTCTTGCCATTTGTAAAGTTGTGGAATTTCAATATTGTTTAACTACTTATGGTTGTATACATAGAATAATGATAAAACTAAAAAGAAGAATCTAGATTTGTGACATCATAGGGTGGTTGAGTTAAATGGAAGATGGGAGAAAATAATATCATCTTCCAACAATGTTATGTATTACTTTTTATAAATCATTACATTAATTTCAAGAAATACTACTCATTTATATGTTATATATCTTTTTTATTATTTGTGGAATAATGTGTCATCCACATGGATATATATTGTCATTCAACAACTAAGTAGAATTGGGATTGGATATTGAATGTTATGGTAGTACACTTGTAATGCCCTATGTAAAAAGGTGGCCTATGGAGGTTACAAGAGCCCAAAGGAAAATAGGAAATTAAAGATCAAGCTGATTTGTAGGGTTTATGCTGGGATATTATAACTTCTTTTCCGTTTTTTTTTCCTTCTATTTTTGTCTTTATGTTAATTTTAATTTTCTCATTTTTTTCATAGAAAAGTGCAGTGTATATTAGATGTTCGAGATGCATGTAATATAGAAAGAATTGATAGTTAGGTTTATAGTTTATATGTCAAAATTAGAATATTATATTGTCGTTTTAGAATAAATGCTATTTAATTTGTATTTATTTGTTTACATTTCAGAAAATATCCCAAGATTATGAGAATGGAGCAATTAATGGAAATTATGAACAATTGGATTACTTTTGAAGCTAAATTGAGCAATGGAGAACTTAATGACATCAATCGAGAAACATGCATGGTGTCAAAGTGAAGAAATCAAGAGTTGGAGGACCCAATTGATGAAATTGAGTGTTGAAACGAGCTAATCGAGAAGATTCAGAAATTTGAAGACTAAATTGCTTCAATTGAAAGTGGAGGACCGAACCTGTAATTAAAAGTCAGGGACCTACTTATATGGATTTCAAAGTTGAAAATTGCAGTTGACAAGAAGACCATGCGATCGTACCTCGTCAAAGCGCGCGATCTCGCGAAGCTGTTAAAAAATACCCAAGAGTTTAGAGCATAACCCCGTGATCGCACAATATTGAACCACGGGATCGCGCGCAGTTCTGACTGGACCGTGAATGGGCTTTTTGCATGGACTTCATCAGGTTTTCTACTGTGCTATCGCGCCCGGTTCTGAATGGCCATGAATGGGATTTTGCACAGACTTTGTCAAGTTTTCTCCTCTTTTCCACTAGGTTTCTCCAATACCTATAAATACAACATGTGAGACACGAATTATGGACATTTGCCTCACCTAAGACATCATACAATTGTGCTTTTTACATCAGATTCTTGGGAGATTCAAGCATAGTAAAGGGGTGAGAGTTGAAGATTGCGTGGAGAATCGATGTTCACTGATTTAACACCGCAAGTGTACGGGTCATGACAAGTAATATAGTGGACTTTTAGAATACGAGTTGTCGTACCCACAAGGACTTGGATTAACTACCAAAACTATTTAAATTCCCACTTTATTTGAATGACAAATAATTAAAGATGTATCTTGTAAAAACAATAAATAATGAATAAAAGTGTGTTTTTGAATCAATTGATGTAGAGTTGAGATTTTGGGATTTCACGTAGTCCATAACTTCAATTCCACCATTCTAATTTTAATTTACTAGTGTGATCGGTCTAGCTCACTTATGTACATGAAATTCTCCTATTGAGTTTAAATCAACTCTACCTAATTAGTCAACTGTGTTAACGAACAGCTGGTTGTAATAGTTAGATGCATGAAATACAAGATTTCAATTAAGACCACAATAACAATGAAAGTATATCTCTATCACTCATTTAATTACCCGGTTTTATTCCTAGGTCTAGATCATTAGCTCACTTCTCGGATTATGAAAATGATCAAATTAATCAATGAATTAGTGGCTAGTTAATTCACGCATCGAACACAAAATAAAATCATACACATGCAATCAAACTGTAGACTTAGAACAATGTAATTGAAAGCATAAAACTACGCTACATCATTAATCCCAACAATTTTTTTAGTTACACATAATATAGGAAAACAAAACGCAATAAATAACTAAACTAAACATCATAAGCAAATTGAAGAGAAAAGTAAAAGAACTCTTGCACCAAGAGTGTCTTCACGAATTGCTCTCCGAATCTCCTTACCTTTGCCTCCAATTTATGCTCCAAAATCTCTAAGGTAAGATGGTGAATTGTGCATTTTGAATATGTGTGCAAATGTTCTCAATTCGTGCATGATAAATCTCTTTTATAGATTTTCCAAGAAACCTAAGGTAAACCACGCTAAAATTCACGCAAGGGCTTTTCTCTCACTGGGTCGGATAGCCACGCAGCAACGCATGCCAACTTTGGTGGCCGCGCAATAGAACCAAAATAGGTTCTGTTAATTTGAAGATTTTGGCGTGATCGCCTAGTAGGTTTGGAGTGGCTGCGCAGTACAATCCCTCCAGCGCATTTTCATATTTTCTGGTGCGTTTAAGTAGGTCCCTGAACTTTATTTGTACATGAGTCCTTCATCTTTTGATTGTAGCAATTGAGTCCCTGGACTTTCCAAACACTTCAAATTTTCTTCCAAACTTAAATCCATCTTCAATTAAGCTCTTGAATTCAGATTTCTTCCTCTTGGCTCTCCTTGGGAATCCCGGTTGATGACATCAGCATCCATTTTGCTGTTTTTAGTTCCAATTAGCTTCTAAATATGTATTACTCAATTTTATTGCTTCATTCTTCCATGTTTGGGAGAATTCCTACGATGTAAACAAATATAAAACAATTATGTAATAATTATTGAAAAATAACAATAATTTTGTTACTTTTCAATTTCTTTATGATAAAATACACTTATCAAATACCCCCAAATTAGAATTATTGTTCATCCTCGAATAATCTAAAATTAAACTAATGAATCAGAAAGAAATTGCAAAGTAACAAATGTTTTTTCTTTTTGGTTGTGTTGACATGTTCACCATAAGCCTCAACAATCCAAATCAAGTCACATTTTGGCAAAGAGTTTTGAATAACAAAGTAAAAATAGTTCTAGTCAAGTCATGCTCAATTTTCAAGTGTTTGTGTGAATAGTCAATATCAAACGCTTACTTATGTAAAAATGTACTTAACACTGTGTGGCTCATTATGCAAAATCAAGCCTGAATCCCATGTGGCCACCCTATGATGTTCTAATGATTTTCATTATATTGCTAATGGAAGATCACAACTTACTCATTTTCTCTCAAATCCCATGTGTTCCCTCTATTGTAGTTTCTAAACATTTGAATATTGCATTTTTTCACATAAGATAGTCAGAATTAGAAGTATGCACATTCAACAAGTCAAAAGTAGGCAATCCCCAATTCTACAACCTCAATTTCCAAAATTTTAGTCAACAAGGCTTATACCAAACATTTTTTTTGGACGACTTTTTCTCTTTATATCCATATCTTTTACCATATTTTTACAGAACTTTTCATACTTGCTTTCTATATGACCCCTATAGCAAGCTTTAGGTTAGTGGATCCCAAGACAAAAGACTTTAGAGCACCAGGTTCAAAGAACCCCTCAGACTTAATTACCGAGTCATAAAGGCATAAACAGAAAAGTTAAAGATGTTTTCATGTCTTATGTGTAAGTCCACTCTCCGTACTTGCTTTCTAATTGATCCATGTAGCGAGTGTTGGACTGATAGCTCCCCACTCGGTTGAGTTTATGGTACCAGGTTTGAAATATCCTTAAAGTTTACTTGCTCGAGTCAAAAATGCATTTGAAAAGTATAATAAGACCTTCAGCATTTTTCTATTTTTATGCTGGTTATGATTTATACCCATTGACCAAACAATCTTAACTAAAGTGTGAAACCAAGAATCACAAACCCCCAACCCATCAAACACGCACATCCTAACCATTCTACCCCAAACTAGCTTTTTGAGTTGTTTGGTTCTAAGTTGGGGATGTGATGTCTAATGATTTAAGTTAGGGATTTGATAAGTCATTCCTAAGTTCAGTTTGCATAATTATGCCTCACATGTATTAAATACATTCCTACACAAGTGATAATCCAACAAAGGCTATGTGTACTAGGAGATGAAATCAAGTAAGTCACGACTAGTAAATGAAATTCATGTTTTTGTGTTGTCCACTTATTCACGCCAAAACATAAATTGATCCATATTTTATCCCAGGAAATAAACATGTTAACACAAATTTCAAATTTTCTAATATATATATATATATATATATATTTTTTAAAAAAATTCCCAAATAATAGAAGGTAAGTGAAGCAAATGAAGCATTTGAAGTACATGAAGCATTTAGCATGAAATAGTAATTTTCACCCCCAAACTAAAACTATACATTACCCTCAATGTATGTCATGAAGATATGATATTTGAAACAAAAGAAATATAACAATGAGGGGCTCAAGTACTTCCCATGTTTGAAGAAGCAAGGTTTCCAATTTGGAGCTTTTTCCTTGAAAGCAAGCTTGGTAGATTCCAGTGTGATGAGTGATGAAGTTGATGTGTACCTTGCACAATGAAACCAATAACTCAGTCACCACAAAATTTATAAGCAAGTATAATCAATCACATCCACAACCCCCAAACTAAGAGCAAAGCATAAGTTTGAATTTGTTCTAAAAATAGCCAACTACCCATTTTCAGCCTTCAACATGGCTATGAAAAACTGAAATTTTTTGGAGCCATATCTAGATGTATGAAAGTATGTAATGTAGTCTACAACATATAAAAAATTCAGCTCATTTGGAGTTCAAAAGGGTTGTGAGATGATGTAGCAAAGTGGTCACCTAAATCTGAAATTTGTGCACAATGTTTGCAATGACCTTAATGTAGTGCCTAAGTGTTCCCATGATTTCAAATCAAATTTTATGCACTTGTTATGATGCAAATCATGAAGGGATTGCACAAAATCAATGTTCAATATGAAGTGATGAATGTTGTCAAAAATAATTTGCAAAAAGTTGATGAAAGTTTCATTGAGACATTTTGACAAACACCTTGAATGCATTCATAAATATGGAGATCAATCATGACATTCGAGACAAGAAGTTATCCCAAAATTTTGATCTATGTTTGACAATCAATTCATCACAAAAGTCTAGCCTAATCTATAACTCAATAATCCACAAATTTCAAATCTCAAGAAAAGTAAGAAAATCCCCAAATAATCAAAATTGTAGAGTTAAGGTGGAATTCATACCTTTTTGGAGGTTGGGATGTGATGCAAGCTTGTTCAATGTTCAATTCCATGCATGATATTGCAATTTAGGTGATATTTTATGTTGGGGTGATTTTTGGGAGAGAAAACTCAGTTGAAAGTTATGAATATGAATGCTTTACTAAAGTGTATAAAATTCTGCCGAATTTGTCCTACAGGTGACTATGCGGCCGTACAGTAGGGAGTGCGATGGATGCATAGGAACACGTTGTAAGGTTCTGCTGTTTTGAAGGATAACGCGCGGCCACCAAAGTGCAATGACGTGATTGCTTGGTTCTCCGTCTGAAAAAGATTTTTATGCCAATTTTGAATTTCAATTTCAATTTCTCACCTAAAAACACTTTGTTCTCAATAAGCTCATTCACCTAACCCTGCTTCCTACTTTGAACTAAGATTTCATGCATGAGTTCATGATTTAAACACATAATTCAAGAATGCCAGGTAAACCAACTAATACAATGGAATAGACAAGTTTTTATGCAACAAATTATGCTTTCACTTCTAAGGCTTAGATACTTATGATGAAATTGATGCCAACACACTTAACATAAAGAACATGCTCTTGGTAACTTCCAAATGTGAAACAAAGATGCAAGTTCAAGGAAAATTGATACTCTATGATGTTCACAAAAACAACCAAATCAATTAAATCCTAAATTAATCAAAAAGCATGAAATAAAGCATGATAAAAATAAAAAAGGATATGAGGTTGGGTTGCCTCCCAATAAGCGCTCCGTTTAAAGTCTAAAACTCAACTTTTGGTAGAGTTCCTCAAGGTGGTTCACGACGTGGTGTTCAAGCATTGTCCCCAATTTTGGATTTCCTCTCAATACTCCCAAAATCCTTATGTTGTGACTTTGCTTTAAGCTTACCCTCCTTACTCAATGATGGTTCCACCTCGATTCTTGAACAATTCTCCATATTTGGGTCATGATTCTCCATCTGAGTTAAATTAAAAGTCGCATGTTCATTTTCAATTCTAAAGGTTACCTTCATTTTTTCAAAATCAATTAAAGTTCGTGTAGTAGAAAGGAATGGTCTCCCTAATATCAAAGGTAGGTTGTCATCCTCCTCCATGTCCAAAATCACAAAATCAGAAGGAAATATGAACTTCTTAACTTTCACCAACACGTCCTCTACGACATTGGACCAAGGTAATAAATCCGGTAATTTGACAAGAGATAAAGATATACTTTTGTTATTATCAAGGTCGTGTGTGAATTCTTGTGTATATTGCATCTAGATAAAGAATATTCGGTCCCTCTGTAGAGATACACGATTGACTTATTTAGGTAGAACTGATGTAAACTCGAGAGAGGAATTTTAATATACATTAGTGAATTCGACCGAATACACATTTAGGAATGAAAAATGGAATTGGAGTTAATTTAATTGGTTAGATGAAATCGTGAATCCCAACTACTTTACAATCGTTTTTAGAAAAAAATACAATTTCAAAATTTTAATTCTTTAGCTAATTTTTCTTAGTTTTAGTGTTAAAACATCAAACTTCTCGTCTGTTCAAATAGGGTTAGGAGCTAAAACTTTTCGGTACTTAATAAGCAGTCTTCGTGGGAATGGTATTCCAGACTCTTTGGTGCACTTTATTACTTTTCATGATTCGTACACTTACGGGTATATTTTGCAGCAAAATAAAGTGAACAAGTTTTTGGTACCGTTATCGGGACTGTTTTTATTAATATCGATACTAATTAGTTTTTACTTTACTTTGAACTTTTATTTGCTTTATTTTTTTGTTTTGTTTTATTTAATTTATGTTAAGAAGAAATAAGTCTTGTGAATTGCTTTCTATTGATACAGAAATTGAATGCACCTTTTGATAAAGGTGCAGACAATAGTTGGAAGCAGTTGAACAAATTGATTTAGACATGGCAAACGATCGAGTTCAACATAATCAGGAAAATCAAAATAATCTGACAGCAGCTGTTATTGAACATCAACCAAATCATGGAGGGCGAGCTTTGAGAAATTACATGATTTCTCATGTTGGGAATATTAGAACTTGCATAGTGCCTCCCGCCATACCAACCAATAATTATGAGACCAAAGTTCACTGATCTCCTTGATCCAAAATTCAGCTGTATTTCACGGGTTGCCATATGAAGATCCACATGTACATATTCAGACTTTTCAAGAATTATACGATATCCAGCGCATGAATGGAGTTCTAGATGATGCCGTGAAGTTGAAACTGTTCTCATTCTCACTAGCAGACAAAGCAAAAGCTTGGTTCTACTCCTTGCCTTTAAACATGATCACTTCGTGGGAAATTCTTAGTCAGAAGTTTGTAGAGAAATTCTTCCCAATTGGTCGGATGTCAAAGCTCAAATGTGAAATCCTTTCATTCAATCAATAGGAAGGGGAGTCCATTTTTGAAGCTTGAGAAGGGCTCAATGAGCTTATTAGACAGTGTCCTACACATGGAATAGCTGACTGGATCTTGGTATAGACATTTTATAATGGTTTGACAAATGACAACAAAAAGCATGCAGATTCAGCAGCTGGGGGATCTGTTATGGACATGACATATAAAAAAGATTCTGAGATTTTTGAGAAAAAGGCTGCAAATAGCTACCAGTGGTATTAGAATCATTCAACACCAAAATCTGGTAGGATGGTAGCAGTTAACGAAATTACAACACTGAATTCGGAGCTGGATGCCTTAACTAAGAAATTTGATAGTTTGAGTTCGCAGCCAGTTCATGCAGTGTAGATAGGTCTTTGTGATTTCTGTTTTGAAAATCATTCTTTGAATAATTGCCCCTTGGCTCATTAAAATCAAGCAAGTCCAGAACAAGCAAATTTTGTAAGAAATAGGCAATAGGGTGGTGCTTATTACAAACTTACAATCTAGAATAGAAGAATCACCCAAATTTCTCATAGTCAAACAATCAGAATGTTTAGTACCCACTAGGTTTCCAATAGCAACAACAAGCTCAGACTACCATGAAGGAAAACTTGGACTTGTTAATTCAACTGGTTAAAAGTCAACATGATGCATTACAGATTCAACAAGCTGAAATAAAGAATTTGAAGAATCAGATGAGGCAATTGGCAGCAAGTAGAGTAGAAAGGCAGTCTAGACAGTTAACAAGTAACAATGAAACTAACCCTCATGAGCATGTTAATGCAATAACTATAAGGAGTGGGGTTCAGTTGCCATAAATAAGAGTTGAGGACTATGAAAAGAAAGAGGCAAAATGTGGAGAAAGAGCAGAATAGTGAGAAAGTGTAGGGTCTACTACAAAAGTTCAAGAAAGTGCTAAAGAAGAAGTTCAAGTTCCACCCCCCAGTTAAAGTCTATATTCCACCAATTCCAAACCCTCAAAGGGTGATCGAGCATAATTTGGAGCAATAATTTGGGAAATTTTTAGAATTTTTTAAACAACTTCATGTCAATATCCCATAGCATTAAGTGAAGAATGCAGTACTATCTTACAAAACAAGTTGCCACAGAAGTTGAAATATCCAGGGAATTTCATGTCTTGTGTAATTTAGGAGCAAGTGTTAATTTAATATCTTTTTCTGTGTATAGGAAACTAGGTTTGGGGGAGTATAAACCAACCAATATCATATTTAAGCCAGCCAATAGATCAATACAATATCCATATGAGAAAGTTGAGAATGTGATAGTGAAGGTGGACAAATTCTTCTTCCAACTGATTTTGTTATACTAGACATGAAGGAAGATAGGCAGATGCCTCTCATTTTAGGAAGGCCATTCCTTACTACTGGACGAGCATTAGTTGATATTGAAAAGGGGAAAATCATATTCAGGGTAGAAAATGAGGAAGTCACTCTCAAATTACTCCACGATGTGATCCTAAAGTTCAAGCTGAAAGCTGTTGCAATGTGGAGATAGCTGTGAAGAAGAATGAATGGAATCAGAAAAAGGAAGAAAAGCCGAATATCCCCCAACAAGAAACTAAAAATGAGACCATGAAGTTCAAAAAATAATAAAATGGGTTGAAAAGTGCAAAGCTGGTAATTGCAAGCTGTGTAGGGCTTCACGAGGATCATTCATGCCTACACGATGAAGAGTACAAAAAGTCGGACTTAAGACTATAAACGGAGCTCTCATTGGGAGGAAACCCAATTTTCTTTCCTTTTATTTATTATGCATTCGTTTTTTATTTCATTATTTGATTTTAGGTGCATGCATGATAGATGACATATTTAAATTGTTTTGCACAATTGCATGTAGGATACTTTGGCTTGTTATACTATTTTGGAATGTTTTGGTAAGTTTTCATTTTTGCATAATATAGTTTAGCTAGGCATTTTATTGTCATCCCAAACTCTCTCTCACACACACACACACACACACACACAAGTTTAGAACATGAAGATTGTGTTTCGTAGATCGCAGCATAAATCATGGAGTGATTAAGGGGGAAAATGAGGTTGAAATTAAAAAAAGGAAATTTTTTTAGCACTGCCAGAATAATCGCACGGTAGAAGGTTGAAATTAAAAAAAGGGAAAATTTACGGTACTACACAGCGCGATCGCTGGTTCTTCTACCATTCGATCGCACAGGCCTTTAGGGATCAATTTGGCAGCTTTAAGTAATTCACTTCATTATTTCAATTTTTAACATCATAAACTCGTTTTCTCTCCCCAAATCACTCCATATTTGATCTTTCATCCTTATTGCATATCATCAACATGACATTGCATCAATTTCATTGCCTATATCAGAATCAAATCCAATCAAAGGTATGAATTCTTCACTTACTTTAGAGTTTACTCAAATTTATGAAGTTTTCTTTGAATTCATGAAATGCATATTGTTGAGGTATGAAGTATGGGCATATGTTAGTATCTAGAGTATGTGGATTATGTTTTATTAGGTGAAAATTTTCGGTTCATACATGTCCCCAAGTCTATGCATACTCTTTTATTTTTGCAATGCACACAAAGTTTTCGATTGAATGCCACAAATATATTTTTTCTTTTTTTATCAATTTTGAGAAATTCATCTGAGCATATATCTTCCTCACATGTTTATCTTTGAGTGTGTGCCATTTGTTCATGAGTTAGTTTACTACATTGCACAAAAATCATGAAAATCGAGTTTACACCATTCCAGCCCCATTACTAGGCCACTACACCTGAAAATCAACTCACGTCACCTACTTCTCCACAATGTTTAATGACCCTATTGAACTCCAAATGATTTGAATTCTGAATTTTTAATATGTTTTAGACTATGCTGTGAACTTTAACATATCAAAATATGGCTCAGAATTTTTTTTAGGCGATGTCGGGGCTTGAATATGTGTGGTCAACCATGTTTAAAAACTCATGAACTTGCTTTATCTTTAGTTTGATGATTTTGGTTTTGAACTTGCATAGTTTCCAATTGTTATATATTTAAAGTTATTTATCTTTTGTTTGCAAGGAACACATTAACCAAAACACCTCGAACTAAGTTGGGCAATCCAAATAATGGGTCAAAGTCATCCAAGAACAATCAAATGAAAGCTTCAAGGAAAAGAACGTCTTCTCTACACTTGGGAAGTACTAGTACCCTCTCTTTTGTTCTTGTTATACACGTTTACATCTATTTAGTCAAATATTGAGGGCAATGTTTCTTTCTAGTTTGGGGGTGGGGGGGTGGGGTGGAAAATCTCATTCATATCATTTGCTTTCATAATCATGCGACTCAGTCTAAGCATTCATTCGATTTTTATTGAGATAAAAAAAAACTTGAAAATTGTTGAAAAGTTTATTGCCTATGAAATAGTCTGGATCAAAATGTGCTTTTGCTTGAATAATTGGACAATATCAAAACATAAATTTTTACTAGTTATAACTTGCTTTATTTTATCTTCATGCGCACATAGTCATTGTTGGATTATTGCTTGTGTAGGAGTATATTTAATACATCTGGGGGTAAAATATATGCTATTTGAACTTAAGAATGACTTGTCAATCCCTAAACTTAGAACTTTAGATATCTCATCCCTAAAATAGAACCAAACATCATGAAAAAGCAGTTTGGGGGTGGAATTGTTAGAATATGCTTGTATTGATGGGATGGAGGTTTGTAGTTCTTGGTTTTACATTTTAGTTAAAACAATTTGGTCAACGGGTATAAACCATAATGAGCATTAAAACAGAAAAATGCTAAATGTCTTATTCTACTATTCAAAGCATTTTTGATTCGAGCAAGTAAGCTTATAAGGGTGTTGAAACTTGGTACCCAAAACTTAACTGAGCTGGGTGCTATCAGTCGCCAATGATTTTTTTCCGTGTTTCAAAATACGGTTAACCAACATGTTAACTAATCGATTACGATAAATTGGATTGAATTTTGCTGTTTTTCCTTCTGCAGTACCTCGATGTGACATGAGCGTGAAAGAGGTTCAAGAATCCGTTTTCTTTTTATAAAGGCTAAAATCACTTATTTTGTGGGTCAATTAGAAAGCTTAAGGGAGAGTGGACTTACACATAAGACAATCAAACAGTTTTAACTTTTCTTTGTCGCCTTCATGACTCGGGTTATTAGGTCTGAGGGGTTCTTTAAACTTGGTACTCTAAATTCATCTGACTTGGAAGTCATCGATCCAAAACTCGCTAAAGGGGTCACATAGAAAACAAATGAGAAAAGTATTGCCCAAAGATGACGACCTATGAGTTGTAAACAATAATTCTTGTATTTGAACTGCCAAACTCACTATTTTATTATTGTTCATGTTTATCCTTTTTTTTTTAAAAGTCAAGATCTTTTATAGAATGTTTTAGAAATTAATATCATTACTTTTTAAACAAATGTAATTTGGTTTAAATATAGTGTCATTGTCTAAATAATAAAGGAAAAAGATAAAAAAATATTCACGTGACTTTTCCGTGTATTACAAGTTGGTATCAGAACTTAAAAATGTTATGAAAAACTTGAGTGCATTACAAGTGGTATTTGAGCAATAGTTTTAAGATTCTGTAGACTGCATAGCATACATCGTCATCTGAAGTACTGCCAATCAAGTAAGTGATTTATGTGAGTTCTAGTTTTATATAACTACTTTGGTGAAATCATAATAGTCCATTATGATTGCAAGTACTGTCTTTACATACAAATGGAAGATTAAAGATAACCTTATTTTTACTTCATATTTCAAGATGCTATAATAATTTCTGCATGAAGAACATGTGGAAATGGGAACTTAGGATGTTATGTTATCCATTATAACTTCCTAATGCAGACAATAAGTGACAACTAAATAAAATAAATATGTTTCCATAAAATATATTTAATGAAGTACACATAAAATATGTTTTCTAACCAACAATACTTCTAAAGATATATGGATCTCTGGTCATTTTGTTGAACACAATAGATGAAAAGTAAAAATTTCAACTTATTTTGTAGATACATTCACTATTTTTCATTCCAATGAGAGTTAATTTTTCTTGAAACTTTAATTTGTAGAGATGCATATACATCTTCTTTATTCTTGTAAACTTACTCGTAAAGTTATGCTCTCGTAAAATTTCTCATAAAGTAAATTCATGCTAATGTAAGCTTGCCTAAACTGGTTTTCTTGCATGTAAAGTTGGTCGTTTTTGTATTGATAGCCATGGAGAACCAATTATCAACCTTGGCCAGCTATCTTTTCCTTGATGGCCATGGTGACCCCATTAGCTATTGTGGTTAGCTGTAAGCTTGCCTAAACTGGTTTTCTTGCATGTAAAGTTGGTCATTTTTGTATTGATAGCCATGGAGAACCAATTATCAACCTTGGCCGGCTATCTTTTCCTTGATGGCCATGGTGACCCCATTAGCTATTGTGGTCAGCCGTCTTGTATTGATGCACGATCGAGGCAAGGTTCTTCCCATTTTGCATCTTGATTCCCCACAGCGTGCTTTGCGATATTAGCCCCATTTTTCTGAGTCTCTTCATTGGGGGCTTGGCTTATAGATGCTAGTCCTTTCTACACATCCGTTATGAAACATGTGTGTGCCATGGTCTGGTCTCCTCAAACTACTCCTACTCCATGTGGTGTTGGGAGCTTGATATTCAGATGCAAGGTGGAGGAGATATCTTGGAACTGATTCAACGTGGGCCTCCCAAGTATGAAATTGTATAGAGAAGGAGCTCGGACTACCAAATTTTTTTCTATTTTTGTCTTTATTTAGGGATCCTCCTACAACATCTTATACCCTAACTACATCTCCGCCACAGCCAACTAGAGGGGTGATCACTTTCCTCAAATACTTGGGGTTTAGGCCCATCTTCTCATAAGCAGGATAGAACAAGACATAGGCAGAACTTCCAGTGTCAACCAGGGTTCACCTGACTTCATACTTCAATACCTTAATTGAAATCATAAGTGTATCATTGTATGGGAAATGCACTCCATTTAGGTTTTTATCAAAGAAGGTGATTGAATCTTCTCGATAGTCGATGATTTGCATGACTTTTGGATCTTTGATGGGGTCCTATACAACGATCCTCTGATAGTTGTCTTGTTTAGATGTTTTCTGGGTTGATCTACTGTCCCTATAGAAGGGTCCGCTAGTAAGGATGACAATTATGCTTCCTAATGAAAGGTTGATTCTTGAGAGGGTTTTCTAGGGTGGAGCATTTTCTGGCGATTTTCTCCTTGGAGGAGTGTATGGTCCCCTCTATCCTCATCCTTCAATTGATAGCAATCTTCTATTCAATGCCTTGGTCCTTTATGGAACTAGGAATATGCATAATTGAAGGGTCTCCATCCATTGTCTTTCAATGGTCTAGGCCCATGTGATTATTCCTTTGTGGGAGACTAAAATGAGGGCGACGTTGATGGGTTTGTATTGTTAGTATCAACTGCTAAAATCCCTACTTAAGTTTCTTGACTTTTATTTCTTTGGGTCATCTCAAGAGGATTCGTTGCTTTCTTTTGGAGTATTTCTCTATTTCTTCTTTCGTCTTTTATGCTCCTTCCATGTTGATGTATTTTTCTGCCATTGCGAGTAACTATGTGTTGTCAGTAGGTGAAGTTTTTATCAGTGATATGAAGAAGCCGCCCTATCTTAGTCCGTTGGCTAGGACTTTTGCTGAGAGTTTTGACTCCTAATTCAGGACCTCTAAGGCTTCTTTATTGAAGCGTTAAATATAGTGTTGAAGAAACTCTCATTTCTGTTGCTTAACTGTCATGAGTTGTCCACTGGTTATTCATTAACTTTTGCTGCTAGCGAAGTTCTTGAGGAAGCAGTCAGAAAAATTCTTGAAGCTGGAGATAGAACTCGGCATCAACTTGGAAAACCAGGTATGGGCACTCCCTTTGAGGGTGGTAAGAATACATGACATGTTATCGCGTCGCTATAGCCATGCAATAGTATTATACCATCGAATCGTTCCATATGCTCATTAGGGTTCGACAAGGTTGGTTACTTGAAGTTTCTTTGGAGTGGCTTGTCAAGCATCTCTTGAGAAACTGGATAGCGCATTTCCTTTGTTCTTGTGCCGTGCTTAGGTAAGATTTTTCCATGTGTGGGCTCTAGTATATCGATGGCTTTCGTCTTGTTGGTCATTTGGCTCAATTTTCCATTTCCTTCAGGAACTCTTAGACTTGTTTCAATTGGTGATATAGGGGCAGCTAGGCCGGTTTGGGCTTCACGCTGATCTTTCGGATCTTTTCTTGCTAGGGCTACTACTACACCCGTTCAAATCATCTACTTGATTTGTTCTGCTATGGGTATAGTTGCAAGCGACTCTTGATTTCGAAGGTATCTCCGGGGGATTTTCTCTGGCTTGAGGATGTGTATCTATCGCTTCTTGTTTCAGTTGTTCAAGGCCACGAGTATCTAATGGACCTTTTTATACTGCTCGTCAAGTTGTCACCGTTTTTCTATTTTTCGTGTCCCATGGTGGGCGCGAAACTATTAATGTATATTTCTGGTTGAGTGATGTATGTTTCTAGTAGTTTCCTCTCTATCATTTATCCCTGTTCTTCTTTTTTACCACTTTTTATACATGTTATTCCCATACCACAGGTTATGCACATATTCCTTTATTTTAGCATTTACCCTTTATATTTATGCTAAACTTTGAGATAATTGACTTATCTTTCATTTTGCAAAGGGAGTAGTTATCTGTCTTGGTTTGGGTGATTGGTCATATTGAGACCTTTATTTGCTTTATTCCATGTTGGTTGCTCAATCATGGTGATTTCCTTATTAATTCCTTGAGTCTGAGCTTTAACCCATGTTAGATTTGAACCGATAATGACTAAGCAAGTTTTTTTGGTCTTGGGCTTTGTTTGTCCCACCTGTTCTTCTGGTCTTAGGGCATGGAGGGGCTCAATGGCGTGTTTCGTAAATATGTTCCAAATTTGATTTTAACTCTTTATATAGTTCATATAACTTCTACAATAATTTATGGCCATAAAGTTGATGGTTGTAGCCTTGTTAAATATTTCATTCTATGCCAAATTCAAAGTTATATTACTCTCCACCATACATTCACTATTCAACATTAATTAACGCTCACTAAATGCAAAATAACATAACAATTACGCAAAATCAAAAGAAATGTGTAACTCTTTAAGCACACTTTCTCAACTCCTAGTTGAAGTTTTGAGTAAGGTCAAGAACACAGATCCAACATTCAAAAAATTCAAGAAGCTAACAGTTATTTTGTCAATAAGAAAAGGCACAAGGCTCAAAACAAAGTTTCTCGACCTATTATCAATAATCTCTACCATGAGTCGAGATGAAATGACAAAAAAGCAAGAGTTATAATTATAAACAAAATAAAAGAGTACCAAAATTTTGGTTCAATTACTCTCAATGCTTATTGAGATCCTTTATTGTGGGTTAAATATCAAAGAATTAGTAATGTTGCAAGGGAGATTTATGGAACTACCTGTTTGTAATGAGTGTTAATTGAAAAATACGTAATATTAAAACTATTTATAATAGTACATAATTGCATTCCCCATTTTTAGAAAATATCGAACTTCAGGAGAGAGAAATTAGTTTTTTTTTTATTAATTTGATTAATTATGGGAACCTTATATTTAGGGATGTTGAAGATAAAATATTATTAATAATTAATTTAATTAATTATGGTAATGTGGTTTACATTTAAAATAGACTAATAATTATGGAAGTTACAACTAATCAAATAAAAACATTACTACAGAGACTTTACAAACTTGAAGTGATTACTGAGAATTACAGATGTGAAAATGATATGTATTTCATTACTAAATGAGACATTAAAAATTTTATAGTTTAGAGCTGTCATATAATCTTATTTTTATAAATCATAATTCCTCATGTAATGACATTGCATTACATGAATTGTAATGGTCGGTAACAAAATATCACATAGTACATTCATACCTTGTAACCTTAATTACATGACACATTACATACAATGTAACTAAATGTTGTAATATAATCATGTAGTATTAAATCATATCTTGTTGCAATATAATCATGTAACAATTAGTCTACTTGTACACCCCATGTACTGCCCTTCTTACTATTTGAAGGGAAATCACGATATTAAGACTTGAAATTATCACGAGACATTGCTACTCTAAAAAATAAAATTCGGGATCAAATTTCATTAGTTTTGGCCGGCTCCTGAACCTAAATTTTCTCTCCTTCTGTTGCCCCATCTGAATGGATTTTCCATCCATTTTTCGGCTTCAAGAAAATAAAACATACTGAGCAGATTTCACTTAGCCTCGACCCGAAAAAATGGCCATCATTGATTTCACTTAGCCTCCAGCTAGATCTAAGGTTTTCATCCTCCCCTCATTTCCCAGCATTTGAGCAGATTTCAACTTTCAGGAGCAAAAATTTTGAGTAGATTTCAACTAGCTAAAGCAATTTGTGAATCTTATCGAACTTTTAAAGGTCCGAATAAGGTAAATTGTTTTCCTCTTGCAAATATAATTAGCTTCAAAAATCCAAACGAGGTAGTGCTATGTTTAAGTTTATGAGAAATACAACAGTGTGTATAATCCTCAATTTCAAATTCTATTTGTTATTTTGTATCATAGTATTATTGATTCCTTGTTTGTAGAATATTGGTCTTCATAGTGTGTTTATTGATTGCTTGGTGCTAATTTGTTTTCATTTCATACTTATTTACACATTGATCATTTTTTGTAGGAGATCCCGTTTCATGTTCTAATGATGAGACAGTAAATAGGAATTTCTTTGTTTCTAATGTTGAATGCTTGGAAGATAATGTGGTAGTGGTTGAGAATTGCTTAGGATTGAATGATGTTTTGGTTAATGAACTGAATGATGGTGTACCTAAGGTTGGTTTGAAGTTTAAGGTTGCTGATGAAGCATTTGAATTTCACAAGAAATATGCATATCTTGTGGGTTTCCAATCAGAAAACGTAATTCAAGAAAGGGGGTTGATGATATCATTAGAAATGTGGCTTTTACATGTAGTCGAGAAGGATGAATAACAAGTACCATTAGCACGTTATTGAAGCCACATGGAACAATTCAAACTGGGTGCAAAGCTAGGGTTAAAGCGGTGTCTGACTTAAATGGAATGTGGCGAATAACGACAGTGAAGCTTGAGCATAATCATAAAACTAGTCCATTTAAGTCTCGGTTGTATCGGTGTAATAGCAAAATAAGTGAGCACATGAAAAGGAAGCTAAAAGTGAATGATATAGCAGGAATTCCATTACACAAAAGTTACAACTCAGCTGTTGTCGAAGCAGGTGGTTATGAGTAGATGACATTCATTGAAAATGATTTTCGGAACTATATTGATAAGGTTAGGCATTTGAGACTCGGAGAGTGTCGTTCGAAGAAACAAGTTTTGGGCTAATAATAGGTGTAGACAAGAATATATGGAATTTGGCGATGTTGTGACCTTCGATACCATATATTTGACAAATAGGTATGACATAACATTTGCCCTTTTGTTGGTGTAAATTACTACGGTTAGTCAACACTCATCAGGTGTGGTTTAGTTTCGAATGAGGATATGCAGACTTTTGGGTGGTTGTTTCGGACCTTGCTTCAGTGCATGGGTGGACAAACATGCTATTACGATGTTGATTAGAAATGATGTGATTGTTGTTCTAGAGAGGTATATCTTGTGGTGATGGAGAAAATATGTTAGTCAGGCATACACAAGGCAAAAGATCAATTACAATGGTTGGATCAGTACTCCTTCTCAGGTATGATATGATGAATTGTGTGCTAGTTTCAACAGAATTGCGGATGTGGTAGCGGATGATGAAGTATAAATCCGTGAGATTAAATCTTAGCTTGTTGTGACGATGACTGAATTGAATTTATCAAGGTCAAAATCTATACGTGGTAGCCAAGACAGTGTGTTCATCACGTCAGAGCGGGGGTCGATAGAGAATGACTCAAATTGCCCCATGTTGGATCCTAAATGCATGACAAGGAAGGGTGTTCCTAGGAAGAATCGAAAAAAGGGGCCATTAGAGACGAGTTCGAAGAGGAATAAAGTACATCTTTTTCATCAAAAATCATTTTAACAACCTTGAAAATATGATTAACTAATAACAATGAATGAGCATGTACAATCAAAATCAATGTTATCCAAGACCTCGATACAAAATGTCTTGGAAAACAGTTAATGGTACGTATTAATGTGCCTCGTACTCAACCACCTCTCATTCTCAAAACAGTTAATGGTACGTATTGGTTATCTAAAAGATCAATAATTTTCAATTCACATAAGTATGCTACTAATTTTAGTATTAATCATTCACTATCACAGGGCACTCGTTATCCAATATGGCCCCCCTCCTATACCATGAATAATAGAGGTGGGCGTTGGGTGATTCGGTTAAGGTATCTAAAGAACTAGAATCGAACCATATTTTTCGCTTCTTGTAAAATGGAACCATTCGGTTCCATTGAATCGCAAGAACCAAACCAAACCAAACAAAAACTAAAACATTCGATTTTTGTTTGGTTTCGGTTCAATTCGGTTCTACAATAATAATTATTTTTTTACTGCCTTATCGAGGAGTATGAAGGCCTCGAGAAGCGACCCATAACCTGAAATAAACTTTTACCGAATATACTAAGAACAAGGATTCCGAAAATCCTTTCACCCTGGAGAAAGTATAGGATTCTCCATAAAACAAAAGACAAATTAAATCAAAATAAGAAATGGATTGGAAGGTTTTCTGAGCATGACAAGAAGTCATAAATTTGTATAGTAAACTTGTGGGATGAATCATGAGTTTTAAATACATTATTATTAATTTTTTTTTATTTTTGTATTTAAATATTTAATTAATTTCATCGTGGTCATTTACAACTTGGCTTATTAATAAGTTAGCCTTCGTTCGACAACTGTTAAAGCACCTAATAATTGGTGTTATTTGAGTTTTCTAGGTAAAATTTATGGTTAAAAATTGGAGAGAGAATATGTATGTTTAAAAAGTGGTGTTAGAAATTATATTGATTATAACACGTAGTTGCTGAACGGTTCCTTAGTCTCATTCTATTTTCATTTATTAAGAATTTCAGTTTAAGTGTGAAGTTAAAGGTTACAGTGAGATGTAAAAATTTCTTAAAAAGAACTTAATTATTTTCACTTTACCAAAAAAAATACAAATTCTTTTGATTTTTAGTTTTAGGACAACCAATTAAAAACCATCTAAAAAATAAACAAGGATCAAAGACCTGGTTCTAATTTCAGTTTTTTGGTTCTAAAGGCAAAACCGAGAATCGAATTGATTCCAAAACCGAATTCTTATTTTATTTTTTTAAAACCGTACGGTTCCAGTTTTTTCGGTTCGATTCCAATTCGATCATATCGGTTCCAATTTCTTTGCTCACCCCTAATGAATATAATGCCAACCTTTGGGATCGATCAACAAACAATCCCATTTTTTCCCTCAACACGAGAGCCTATCGACATGGGAATAAATTTTAATTGGGGTTGTTTACCTCGCTTTATTTTCATATTTTCCTATTTCATTCCGGGATTTTTCTTTTAGATTTTTTACGTACTTAGTGAGAACAGATTTTTCGAAAATGTTGGTTGATCCTTTAGCAAATGATATTGATACATCGGAAACTTTATATTTCAAATAAATTAATCTTAGCATACTTGCTATTGAACATACAAGCTCATTCCCATCATTTGAAGAAGACCCAGGTCCAGCAGTTCCAAGCTCCCAGCAGCTTGCTTCTTGTGTTTCTTGTTTGAGCTCAGTTTCTAGGACCACTTAAACACACCGAAACATGACACTTTCGTCCTCGAGAAATGGGAACCAGATCTAGGCTCGTCAGAGGTAGTAAGATTTTGCTGGAGATATTGATCTCTCCCACTTCTACCTCTCCACCTTACCTTTGCTAAAGTCTAAGAAATCCAAGATAAGTTTCCCCCTCTTATGCATATCAAAATTTAAATGGAGCCAATTACAAGGCGACATGTGGATTAAGTGAACTACTACTTTATTCCACAAATCTTCACCTTAGGTCACCTTAATCCATTACCAATTTTCCCAGTTACAAGTACTATCCATGTGTGTGGTCTTATAAATTATCACAGCTCACTCCAGCCAAGTACTTTCAAAACAATTAACCATTATTAATAGCAATAATTGATAAACACTTGTTAAATTTACTTTTCGCAAGTACTTTTGTCCCAATATCTGTAGGATTATCACCAGTTGCAATTTTAAGCAATTTAAACTCACCAGAAGCTAACTTCTCCCTAATGAAATGATACTTTACCTCAATGTGCTTAGACCATTCATGATAAACAGGATTTTTACATAACATTAAAGCACTTTGACTATTAGTAAATATCATAGCAGTTTCATTCAAAAAGTTTAGCTCACACGATAGGCCTTTTAACTACATGTATTCTTTTACAACTTCAATGAGTGCAACATATTCATCTTTAGTACTGGAGAGTGTAATAATAGATTGCAATTGTGATTTCCATATGATACAATTATCACCCAAACAGAAGAAGTAAGAAGTGGTAGATTTACTCTAATCTTTATCCATTGCAAAGTCAGAATCTACATATCACTTAAGCTCTAGTTTATCACTTCTCCTTTCAAACACTAACCCCCATTTACGAGTTCCCGCTAGATATCTTAATAGCCATTTTAATGCAGCCTAATGAGGTTTACCTGGGTCAGACATAAACCTACTGAAGAAACTGACTACATATGCAAGGTTAGGTCTAGTGGTAATCATAGAATACATCTAGTGGTAATCATAGAATACATCATAGAACCAATGACATTAGCATAGGGAACATTACTCATTTCATGCTTTTCATCTTCACTTTTAGGACATTGTGCAGATGATAAATTTGTGTGTGCAGCTAATGGTATATTGACAGACTTAGCAAGTTTCATACCAAATTTGGTTATCACTTTGTCTAAATAAGACTCTTAATTAATAGTAGGTCTATTATCAGCCTTATTCCTTTTAATAACCATGCCAAGAATCTTTCTTGCCTCTCCTAAGTCTTTCATGTCAAATTTCGATTTTAAAACATTTTTCATTCTAACAATTTCTGCTTTACTAGAACTAGCAAGCAGTATGTCATCCACATATAACAACAAATAAACTTCACAGCCTATCTTATAGTTACTATAATACAAACATGCATCATATTCACTTCTTTTAAAACCAGTTTTAAACATATAAGCATCAAATTTCTTATACCATTGCGTGAGATTCTTCTTAAGGTCATACAAGGACTTTCTAAGCAAGCACACAAGTTTCGACCTACCCTTCATCTCAAACCTTTGAGGTTGAGACATGTAAATCATCTCATCCAATTCCCCATGAAGAAAAGTGGTCTTAACATCTAATTGCTCTAATTCCCAATCATATTGGACAACTAAGGCTAAAACTAACCTGATAGTTTTATACTTAATGATAGGTGAAAACACATCATTATAGGCTATCCTGTCTCTTTGAGTAAATCCCTTAGCTACCAATCTAGCTTTGTATCTTAAAAGATCATTAGCTTCTACTCCTTTCAACTTTTAGATCCATTTAAAATGGACTACCTTTTGATTCCTTGGGTTTTCAACCAACTTCCAAGCCACATATTTGTTCAAAGACTGGATGTCCTCCTTCATAGTCTTTTTCGAATTTTCAGACTTTTCACAGTTGGCCGCTTCCTCAAATGAAACAGGTTTAGAGGAGTTGTACTTCATATTTGGTCTAACTTGTCTCCTCTCCCTATTTCTCACCAATTGGTAGTTTTCTAAATTACTACTTGCAGATGTTTCTTGATCAGGGACATCCATTTCAGGATTTTTTAGGAATTTCTAGTTCAGGTTGCTCTACCATGACTTCTTAGTCCGCTTCTACTTGAGGCTGGGTTTCACTACCCTCTGGATTATCTTCACCTAATCTCTTCACCTCAAAATCAATCTTCTTCTTTGTAGAAGATTCTCCCTTCTCAGTCTATCTATCTATGGTCTTAAGACAAGGCATATCAAGTTCATTAACCTTGATATCTCGACTGTTAATAACTTTCATGCCCTTACCATCTAAAACCCATAATATGTAACCTTACACTCCCTCAGGATAACCTAAAATGACACACTTAGTAGCCCTAGGGTCTAACTTACCCTCAACCTGATGTATATATATGGCACAACCAAATACTTTAAGGTGTGACAAATCTGGAGTTTTCCCAGTCCACAATTCTCGAGGAGTCTTAAAGTCAATAGTACTAGAAGGTGACCTATTTATCAAATAGGTAGCAGTACAAACAGCTTCACCCCAAAAGCCTTTAGCCAACCTTGAACTCATCAAAATGCATATGACTTTGTTCATTAAATTCTGATTCATCCTCTCAGCTACTCCATTCTGCTTGGTGGGGGGGGGGGGGGTAGATCTCACATTTCTATGCCTCCTAATACCTCTATCCTTACAAAAGTATCGAACTCAAAGTTCCAAAACTCTAGACCATTGTCCGTCCTAAGAGTTCTTACACTTTCCCCCATTTGGTTCTCAACTAAGGAAATCCAGGATTTGAACTTATCAAAAGTGTCAGATTTGGATTTAAGTGGATACACCCAAACTTTCCTCGAGTAGTCGTCAACAATAGATATGAAAAATCTACTTCCTTTATGGGATGCTTTTTTGGTTCCCAAAAATCAACATGAATGTAATCTAAGGGTCTGTTAGTTCTGTGCTCACCTATCCCAAAGCTAATCTTGTGTGACTTTCCTAGAACACACGTTTCACAAAAGCTTAAAGGTGTAACACTATCCTTTCCTACTAAACTCTGATCATTAAGACACTTCAACCTCTTGTTCCCTATGTGTCCCATCCTCTTATGCCAAAGATCTGATCTATTTTCATAAATTGTAGATAATACAGACTCGTAGGCCTCTAACGATTTACCTTCAAGGATATATATTCAGGTCCTCTTAGGACCTTTCATAACAACTAGAGAGCCTCTACTCACTTTCATAGTACCGAAATGAGATTTGTACTCATGACTCTCATCTTTCCAGATTCCTAAGGAAATGAGGTTCCTCGCAAGGCCTTGGACATATCTAACATTCAAAAGTGATCATGCCATCATCCACCCTAATAGTAATATCACCTATTCCTTCCACGGTCTGTGTATAGTTATCCCCCAAGTACACTTTGCTAGGCTTAACTTCCCTATAGTTATAAAACCAAGATTTAACAAGACTCACATGGACAGTGGCACATGAGTCTAAGACCCACTCACTGTCAAAATCAATTTCAAACACATTCATAGCCTATGGTCTATCTAGGGCATCATCGACATTGAAGTCATCATATGTCACGGTCATCGTCTGAAGACTATCAAAAGCATCACCTACAGCAACTAGGTTCCGATCATCA